>JAINUW010000781.1:0-108609 GCA_020205615.1 Panax quinquefolius | reverse complement strand
AGATGGAATCTTTGAGATTTTAAGGGCGAATATGGGTTCTAGCGATTACGAGAGATTAAAGAAGAAATTTTGGTTGAAGCTCATAACTTTCGAGATATTCGATTCATCCGGGAAGAACGAAAATGTATCAAGATTTGCGAGCCATTTTGGTGGCGAATATGAAAAGAGGCGTTGCGAGAATCGTTGCAAAAGTGCTTGACATGTCGGTCGGTAGAGCATCAAAGACCAAGCGGGTTACTTCAACCGTTGAAGATCTGGGAATGGAAATGGGAACATATCACAATGGATTTTGTGGTAGGTCTTCCAACGACTTCGAAAGGATACGATGCGATATGGGTGATAGTGGATGATTGACAAAATCGCACACTTTTGCTAATAAAGATTAGATTTAATCTTGATCAATTTGCGAAAACTATGCGTTAAGGAGATCGTTTCAAGACATGGAGTTCGATATCAATTGTATCGGCGGAGATCAGAGGTTCACATCAAATTTACGGAAGAGTACGCAAGAATGCATGGAAGCAATTGAAGATGAGCACATCGTATCATCCGCATGACCGATGGGCAAAGTGAAAGAAAGATCCGGACACTTGAAGATATGCTTAGGCGTGCATCATGAATTTCAAAGGAAGCTGGGATGATCATATACCATTGGTAGAATTTGCATACAACAACGATTACCATGCAAGCATTGGTATGCCACCGTCTGAAGCCTTATCTGGCAGAAGTGCGAGAACTCCACATCTTTGGGATGAAGTCGGGAGAAACGTCGACTATTAGGACGAACTATTACTGACAAAGCTGCGAGGTTGTCGAACTCATCCGAACAAGATTGATAGGCTGCCAAGATGCAGACAAAGAAATACGCCGATCAACACAGATAAGATCGTGCATTTGACATAAGAGATTACTTGTTCCTAAAGGTTTATCCTTGGAAGGAAAAATTCGATTTGGTAAGAAGGGGAAACTAAGTCAAAGATTTATTGGACCCTTGAAGTCTTCTGAAGGTTGGAGAGGTGGCTTACGAGGTAGCTCTACCTCCAAAATTGCAAAACATTCATAATGTTTTTCCGTGTAAGTGTTATTACCCATCTGAACTCGATTACAAGCACGTGATTGATTACTAACCACTGCAGTTTGAGAAAGATTTGTCCTATGAAGAGATTCTTATCCAGATAGTCGACAGGAAAGAAAAGGTGCTCAGGAATAAGGTGATACCTTCTGTGAAGGTAATTTGGAGGAACCACAATGTCGAAGAGGCTACGTGGGAACTCAAAGCTGAAATGATGAAGAATTACCCTGAGTTATTTGTTTAATCTGTGTCTTCGATTCTGTGGACAGAATCTTTGTAAGTAGGGGAGAATGTGACGAATGAATTGTTTGAATTGTGATTTTGGGGATAGAATCCTTGTAAGGAGGGAATGATGTAACATTCTAGAACTTTAATTTTTATATTAAATATTTATTGAATTATTTAAATATTTAATGGATGTGTTTATTATTGAATAAATAATTGTTCAAATTTGAATTGATGTGCTAATTATTTCTTTAATAAATAATTAATGTGATTGAATGAATTATTTGAATTATGATTACGGGGACGAGAATCCTTGTAAGGAGAGGAATGATGTAACATTCTAAAATTTTAATGGTTATATTTAATATTTATTGAATTATTTAAATATTTAATGGATGTGTTGATTGTTGAATAAATAATTGTTCAAATTTGAATTGATGTGTTTAATTATTTGTTAAAAAAATAATTAAGGAAAATTAATTATTTTTCTAATTTAATTTAATTATTAAGTTAGAGAATTTTGATTAATTGAATTACTATTCTTTTATTGGAATTTGTAAATTTAAAAGGATGTGTTGGTTGATTAAATAAAGTTATAATTATATAGAAAATTATAATGTTGTGATATTGATTTATGTGTTAAAGTGATTTGATAAATTTTTTAGAATTAATTTAATTAAATTAATGTGTAACAAAGAAACTTTTATAAAGGAGTTAGTAAAATAACTTAAAGGAGTTTCAATTCGGTTTTGAATTATTTGAATTGTGATTCTAGGGGATGAGAATCCTTGTAAGGAGGAATGATGTAACATTCCAAAATTTTAATTGTTATATTAAATATTTATTAAATTAATTAAATATTTAATGGATGTGTTTATTGTTGAATAAATAATTGTTCAAATTTGAATTGATATGCTTAATTATTTGTTAAATAAATAATTAAGAAAAATTAATTATTTTGCTAATTTAATTTAATTATTAAATTAGAGAATTTTGATTAATTGAATTACTATTCTTTTATTGGAATTTATAAATTTAAAAGGATGTGTTGGTTGATTAAATAAAGTTATAATTATATAGAAAATTATAATTTTGTGATATTGATTTATGTGTTAAAGTGATTTGATAAATTTTTTTAGGATTAATTTAATTAAATTAATGTGTAATAAATAACCTTTTATAAAGGAGTTATTAAAATAACTTAAAGGAGTTTTAATTCAGTTTTGCCAAACAAGGCCTAATGCCTATTAAGTCTTTAATCTATTTGAGTTTTACCAAACAAGGTGTAAGGATTAATGGGTTATTTTTTTAGTTAGTAACCAAACAAGCCTTATGGCTTTTGATTTCAAAATTCACATAACTGATATCAGTTATGTTTATAATTATATTATATAATTAATATAATCGGAGAAAGTGTGGTTGTGGAAAAGAGGTGAAATCAAGAGATTGATCTGAGATGGAATCTTTGAGATTTTAAGGGCGAATATGGGTTTCATTGATGCGAGAGATAAAGAAGAAATTTTGACCGAAGCTCATAATTCGAGATATTCGATTCATCCGGAAATGCGAAAATGTATCAAGATTTATGCGACCATTTTTGGTGGCCAAATATGAAAAGAGACGTTGCAGAATGCGTTGCAAAGTGCTTGACATGTCAGAGAGTCAAGGCCGAGCATCAAAGACCAAGCGGGTTACTTTAACCGTTGAAGATATCGGAATGGAAATGGGAACATATCACAATGGATTTTGTGGTAGGTCTTCCAACGACTCAGAAAGGATAGGATGTGATATAGGTGATAGTGGACAGATTGACAAAATCTGCACACTTTTTGCCAATAAAGATTAGATTTAATCTTGATCAGCTGGCGAAACTGTACGTTAAGGAGATCGTTTCAAGACATGGAGTTCCAATATCAATTGTATCTGACAGAGATCCGAGGTTCACATCAAATTTCTGGAAGAGACTGCAAGAATGCATGGGAACGCAATTGAAGATGAGCACATCGTATCATCCGCAAACCGATGGGCAAAGTGAAAGAAAAATCCAGACACTTGAAGATATGCTTAGAGCGTGCATCATGAATTTCAAAGGAAATTGGGATGATCATTTACCGTTGGTAGAATTTGCATACAACAACAGTTACCATGCAAGCATTGGTATGCCACCGTACGAAGCCTTATACGGCATGAAGTGCAGAACTCCACTGTGCTGGGATGAAGTCGGAGAATGTCAACTATTAGGACCAAAACTGGTACAACAAATTGCTAAGGTTGTCCAACTCATCAGAACAAGATTGATAGCTGCTCAAGACAGACAAAAGAAATAATCTGATCAATACAGATAAGATCGTGCATTTGACATAGGAGATTACGTGTTCCTAAAGGTTTCTCCTTGGAAGGGAAAATTTGATTTGGTAAGAAGGGGAAACTAAGTCCGAGATTTATTAGACCCTTCGAAGTGCTGCGAAAGGTTGGAGAGGTGGCTTACGAGGTAGCTCTACCTCCAGAATTGCAAAACATTCATAATGTTTTTCACGTGTCGGTGTTACGACCATACAAACCTGATTACATACACGTGATTGAGTACGAACCACTACAGTTTGAGAAAGATTTGTCCTATGAAGAGATTCTTATCCAGATAGTCGACAAGAAAGAAAAGATGCTCAGGAATAAGGTGATACCTACTGTGAAGGTAATTTGGAGGAACCACAATGTCGAAGAGGCTACGTGGGAACTCGAAGCTGAAATGATGAAGAATTACCCTAAGTTATTTGTTTAATCTGTGTCTTCGATTCTAGGGACAAAATCTTTGTAAGTAGGAGAGAATGTGACGAATGAATTGTTTGAATTGTGATTCTGGGGACAGAATCCTTGTAAGGAGGGAATGATGTAACATTCTAGAATTTTAATTGTTATATTAAATATTTATTGAATTATTTAAATATTTAATGGATGTGTTTATTGTTGAATAAGTAATTGTTCAAATTTGAATTGATGTGCTTAATTATTTGTTAAATAAATAATTAATGTGACGAATGAATTGTTTGACTTGTGATTCTGGGGACAGAATCATTGTAAGGAGGGAATGATGTAACATTCTAAAATTTTAATTGTTATATTAAATATTTATTGAATTATTTAAATATTTAATCGATGTGTTTATTGTTGAATAAATAATTATTCAAATTTGAATTGATGTGCTAATTATTTGTTAAAAAAATAATTAAGGAAAATTAATTATTTTTCTAATTTAATTTAATTATTAAGTTAGAGAATTTTGATTAATTGAATTACTATTCTTTTATTGGAATTTGTAAATTTAAAAGGATGTGTTGGTTGATTAAATAAAGTTATAATTATATAGAAAATTATAATTTTGTGATATTGATTTATGTGTTAAAGTGATTTGATAAATTTTTTTAGAATTAATTTAATTAAATTAATGTTTAACAAATAAACTTTTATAAAGGAGTTATTAAAATAACTTAAAAGAGTTTTAATTCAGTTTTGCCAAACAAGGCCGAATGCCTATTAAGTCGTTAATCTATTTGAGTTTTACCAAATAAGGTGTAAGGATTAATGGGTTATTTTTTTAGTTAGTAACCAAACAAGCCTTATGGCTTTTGATTTCAAAATTCACATAACTGATATCAGTTATGTTTATAATTATATTATATAATTAATATATATAATATCTATATACGTTATTTGGTTAAGACGTATGTTAGAGGGGAGAGGTTAGAGAGAAGAAAGAAAACTTAGAGGAAGAAGAAGAGAAGAAGAAGAAAAGAAGAAAAGAAGAGAGAAAGGAAGGCTAGAGATTGGAGAAAGAGTGGCTTGGGAGTAGAAAAGATTAGCCATATCATCTTCTATCAAGGTATTCTCCTATTTCTTTTAGTTTTAAAAGTTTAGTTTTTATCTTCCCAAATTCTCTATAGAATCGTTGTGTAGGCAATAATTTTTGTTGTTATGTGGCTTTATATGACATACAAGTGATGTTAAAACTATTTTCATGAGTTATAATCAAAGAATTGATGATATGTATGTAATTTGTGAAGAAAATGTTTTTACAGAGAGTTTTTATGAATATATATTGTTTAGCTTAAAGTAGAAATTGAGGGTTAATTAGTTTTTTAGTGGATAAATTGACCATTTAATTTGTTAGAGCATGTATAATTGTTGATAAAAAAACTTTGAATTAACTATTTTGGTTGATAAACAAAATTTACAGTGTTGATTTTTATTAGAATATCAAAAAGTGAGTTTCTATCAAAATCAGTGAAATTGAATTTGTTAAATTTGTTGTTTATGTTGTTGTATGGGTAGAAACATGTTAGGAGTTCTTGAATTTTGTTCACATGAAGTTTTTGTATGAATTACATGTTAATTAGTCTGATAGAAACGAGCTTATAGGCCAAAATTGGCTTTTTTGTCTTGCTCTGAAGTCTGTCGGTACATCAGATCTAATTTGTTTTATGTGCATGCATGTGACCCAATGATATGTTTATGGCGTCATGACGCCATCCTGCGATGCATAGCGATAACCCGTGGATTTAATTATCGTTGTATGACTCCATCCTCATGCTTGAGTGACCCACGATTAAAAAACTGATAGCTTTGCATGCCTGAGTTAGCAAAATGATCTGACAATGGTGATTTTGTACTTGAAATTTTAAGGAATTGTTATGTGATGATAGTAGGACTGTAAAATGTTGATTTTAGTATTTCTATACTATGAATAAGTATGTTATTAACAATTAACTTGTGTTATAACTCGACTATGTGATTAAAAATCCAATTTTAAATGATGAACGTACTTAGTTATGTTTGTAAGATGGTAATGACTAATTATGTCATGATGACATATGTTTATAGGATATTGTGATTCGTATTGATTTGGTTTAGCCTATGATCAAGGCAAGTTCCTTAACTCTACTTTTAGAATTGTGCAATCGCTTAAATTTTCTTTGAGCAAGTTTTTCTAATCCTTTATCTTGTTGAACTAATTATGGTTTTCAATTTGATTATGATATAATGATGTAAGTTATTCTTGAGCAAGTTATTCTTGTATTTAACTTGTTGTTTAGCATGCAAATTTATATATTTTAATGTTGAAAATTTTTATCGATCAAATTGTTATGCATGCTTAGTATTCAATTCTAATTAACGTTGGCTTAGTATTGTTCAAGCAAGGTGTTATAGTTATTCAAATTGTATACTCTTAGATTATTCCTAAAGCATGACTTTAGTTTACTATGATTGATTCAATCACGATTATTCTATAGTGAAATGTTCTTGGTTTCATTCAACTAATCCTTAGTTGATGTTCGTTGAATTCCAAATTACCCTGAAAGCTTATCCAAACCACACTTCCTTTGGTGCGGACTTGTACTCTAAATACTGAGATGAACAACCCTAATGTTATGATTAGGGGATAACTTACGCGTAGCGTTAAATGTTTGTGCACAATACATGGTACGAAGGGATGATCCCCCTAAGTACGAGGAGTCCTTATAGTCTTATGACTGTTAAAGTTGGAGTTGAAAGATTACTCGCAACTGTGGATATAGTTCATGGTCTTATGACCCTTAGTTATATTTATTCAACATTTTGGATGTCAGTTTCTGATTATAGATGATAGAGTACTATTCATTGTTGATGAGCCTATTATTGGCAGTTATTATTACTATACTCCTGTTGATTTCATATTGTATCCAGTGAGCAATTATTTTGCTCACTCTTGCATGTTTATAAACTCATTGCAGCTAAAGAGAAGAAGGTAGATGAACCTTCGACTAGCAAAGGAAAGGAAAAAATGTGCAAGTGATGAAGACTTGTAATTTTATTTTGATAGAGATGTTAGATTTTATTATGATTATCTTAGACTTTGTTTTAATTAAGCTTTATTTAATTTCCGCATATGAATGATTGTATTTAAAGGTTAGATAACCTGGGAGATTATATTATGTAACCCTTTAATGGGAAAGGTTTTATTTATCCAATTTTATTGAGTTTGGGTAGTTAGATATGAATGTTTGATTGTGTGAACACCAGATCCTGTGGGAATGAAGTACCTGGATTTGGGGGTGCAGGTTGGTATCAGAGCTTTAGGTTATGAACCTTAGGTAGGGGAAAAGCCTTAGGAAGTAACCATCGAAAAGATAGTAATGAACTCTTATAGAGTTTCAAGGAGAAAGTAATAAAACACTTATGTGCTTATGTGTTTACAACTTATGTGCTTATGAGAGTCGAGTAGTAATTATTAATAACTAAAACTTAAAAATCTTGTTGTCAGGATGACTAATGTCGGAGAATCCAGTCAGGCTAGGGAAGAAGGACCTCAGAAGCCTAGAGAGGAGGAATCTCGTGATATTCAAGTGGTTTGGGAACAACTGCTTCCACAAGAGTCAGCTCCATTGCTCACAGTGGTCGAGGATGATGAAGATGATGATGTAGAAACAGATGAGGAAGATCTGTGGGTACCCGCGGGCGATGAAGAGGACGAGGAGGAAAGGATTCCACTTAACTTTCGATGCATTTGTAGCAGTATATACGATGAGGTACATGACCGCAACGTGGAACTTCAAGATACTGTTGAGGAATTGCAAGAGATAGTAGCTGAACAACAAACTTCGTTGGCACAGAAGGACGACGAGATTCAGGATCGAGAAGAACGACTGAACAATGTTGAAGAGAAGCTGGTTCACACTGAAGAAGAGAACGATCAAATGAGAGCAGAGGTTGCAGAGTTGAAGAGTAAGTTGAGAGAAGAATCTACAAAAAGGACAAGAACCGAAGACGCGTACAGTGAAGCTTTTCAAAAAGCCAAAATAGCAAAGGGAGACGCACAAGCAAAGAGAAGAAAGATGGAAGAAATAGATAACGTGTTCAACACCGCGATCAATCAAGCTCAAGATCGGGTCATGGGTTATCCAATTTAGTTCGGGATGCTACCTTCGTTCATACTGGACTGTCGGACCATGTTCCGAGTTTTGGAAGAAGAGCGTCGTAAGGCCTTGCAATATCTTAATAGGACATCGTAGGGAGTGTACTTGAGTTATGTTATGATAAATAATTTGTTAATCCCAAGTGTTATGCAACCTGTGGGATATGATGATGATGTCCTGAAACTTTAGTAGTTCAAGAAAATAATGTAAATAGCAGTGATGCTATTGATATGATGTGTTCAAAGATGTTTTGAATAAAAGATATTATTTTCTTTATCCAAAGTGTTATGTGTTATGGAATGATTACTTTCATGGGGGCAAGCTAAGTAGAAATTACTTGAAAAGAGTTGAGTAATAATCTAATGAGTGTATTTTTTTAACAGAAAATGCCTCCAAGACGTCAAACACCTCGTCAAAGAACCACCGAGGGAACCAACAACGATAATGCTGAAACTAACTCTGTTCAGCAGTTGGTGACGTTATTAACAGGTGCACTGCAAAATCAACCGCAAAATCAACCTTAGAACCAATGTGCTATGTTTAAGGACTTCAAGGCGGTTGGACCACCAGAATTCCGTGGATCCATGAACCCAATTGAAGCACATACTTGGATTATGGGAATCGAGAAGGTTTTTGATGTTGCTAGGGTAGAGGAGAATCAGAAGACTGCTTTTGCAACGTTTATGTTGAAGGAGGAGGCTAGCTATTGGTGGCAGTCCAAAAAGACTCAGGAAGGACCAGGAGTAATGACCTGGGATAGGTTTAAGGAGCTATTCTTAGAGACTTATTTCCCTGAGAGTTCGAAGAGTTAGCTAGAGGTCCAGTTTTTGGAGTTGAAGCAAGGAACAATGTCGGTGTCGGAGTATGACGCAAAGTTCAACGAGTTGGCGAGGTTTGCGCCATATTAGGTCAGCACAGACGAGCGCAAGGCGAAGAGGTTTGAGCAGGGACGGAAACCCTGGTTGTACAGTATGGTTTCCCTGTTCCAATTAAAGACATTTGCAGCAGTGATGGAGAAGGTGATTCTCGCTGAAAGTGGAGGCGAGGTGGTAACAAAGCATAATCAAAAGCAGAGAAAGAAGAAAAGTGAAGGTGAAGCTAAGAGTAGTGGTAACGGTAGTAATGGCAACAACCTGAAGAGGAAGTGGAATGCGAATGGAGGAGCTGAAAATCAGCAAAGAAACCAGCAAAATAAGAAGTTCGAAGCATGTGCTACGTGCGAAAAGTTTCATAAGGGAGTGTGTTTTTCTTTGGGAAACGAGTATGCTTCAATTGTGGCCAGGAGGGTCACATCGCCCCAAATTGCACTCAAGCTAAGAAGAATGTGTGCTTCACGTGCGGATCCAAGGATCACTTTGCTCGTGAATGCCCCAAGAAGAGATCTGGGAGACAAATGGGAGCAAGGGAAATGCTAGTGGAGGTGCGTTGGCTATTGCGGGACCAACAACAACAAATAAGCCCACAGCCAGAACCTTCAACATGATTGTGCAAGATGCTGTGCAATCAAAGGATGTGGTGTCAGGTATTATCCCGATCAATGATATTGACGCTTATGTATTATTTGATTCGGGTGCTACTTGCTCATTTATATCTGATGAATTTGCTATGAGATTAGGATTGCCTAGTGAAGAATTGAATTTCCCCTTAAATATAGAAATTGCGAATAAGGAAGTAGTTCCTGTTAGGTTCGTATACAAGAACTGTAGGGTGAATATTAAGGGAAATATTTTTATGGTAGATTTGATTCCGATCAGGCTAGGAGAGTTTGACGTTATTTTGGGAATGGATTGGTTGTTCAATTATGGAGCGATAATTGACTGTCAAAAGAAATGTGTAAACCTTATGACTCCGTCAAAAGTAGTATTCAATGGTAGCAAATCGCCTAGACAAATGAGATGTCTGACGATTATACAGGCCAAGAAGTTCTTGAGTCAGGGCTGTGTGGGTTATTTAGCTTACATAGTTCGATACTCAGAAGAAGAGTGCGAAACTGGAAGAAATACCAGTGGTTAGGGAATTTGTGGACGTGTTTCCAGAGGATTTGCTAGGACTTTCGCCTGACAGAGAAATCGAGTTCGTGATCAACTTAGCACCGGGAATCACTCCGATATCGAAAGCCCTGTACAGAATGGCTCCGGTTGAGATGAAAGAACTGATGGTACAACTACAGGAGCTGTTGGACAAGAAATACATTCAGCCGAGTGTGTCACCGTGGGGAGCACCGATGTTATTCGTAAAGAAGAAGGATGGGTCAATGCATCTTTGCATTGATTATAGAGAGTTAAACAAAGTCACTATTAAAAACAAATATCCTTTGCCAAGAATAGATGACTTGTTTGATCAATTAAAAAATGCTAGATATTTCTCGAAAATAGATTTGAGAAGTGGGTACCATAAAGGAGGATGTACCGAAGACGGCATTCCAAACTCGGTATGGACATTACAAATTTTTGGTGATGTCTTTTGGTTTGACAAATGCCCCTGCAGCATTCATGGATTTGATGAACAGGGTGTTTAAACAATTTTTGGACAAGTTTGTGGTGGTGTTTATCGACGATATTCTGGAGTACTCTAAAACTGAAGAGGAACATGTGGAACATTTACGTCTAACGCTGGAGATGCTAAGAAAATAAAAGTTTTATGCAAAATTCTCTAAATGTGAATTTTGGCTAGAACGTGTACAATTTCTTAGGCACGTAATTGACAAGGATGGAATTTCAGTGGATCAATCAAAGGTTGAAGCTATAATAAATTGGGAACAACCGAGAACTCCATCAAAAGTGAGAAGTTTCTTGGGATTAGCAGGGTATTACAAACGGTTTATCCAGGATTTCTCCAAGATTGCCACTCCGTTAACAAATTTAATGAGGAAATCTGTAAATTTGTTTGGACGGAGAAGTGTGAAGAAAGTTTCCAAGAATTAAAAAAGAATCTAAGTATGGCACCTGTGTTGTCGTTACCGGATAATACAGGAATTTTTGTTGTGTATAGTGATGCTTCACACAAGGGATTAAGGTGTGTCCTTATGCAAAATGGTAAAGTCATCGCGTGCATCAAGACAATTGAAATACTATGAAAAAGGGTATCCGACCCATGATTTAGAGTTGGCAGCGGTTGTGTTTGCTCTGAAGATATGGAGATACTATCTCTACGGAGAGAAATGTGAGATTTACACAAACCATAAAAGTTTGAAGTATATTTTCACACAGAAGGACCTGAACATGCGTCAAAGAAGATGGATGAAACTGATAAAAGATTATGATTGTGAGATCTTTTATCATCCAGGCAAAGCAAACGTGGTTGCAGATGCTTTGAGTAGGAAAGGCAGGGAAAAGTTGATGTTGTTAACTGATAAGGAGGAGCTTATTACAGCAATGTCAAGGTTAGAGTTAGAAATCAAATTTCCAAGAGAATCCAATGAAAGATGTTACCAGATGGAAGCAAGTCCAACTTTGGTGGACAAAGTGAAGAACGCTCAACTGCAGGATAAGGAATGTAGAAAAATCAGAGAAAGTGTGGTTGAGGGAAAATAGGTGAAATACAAGATTGATACCGATGGAATGCTGAGATTTGAAGGACGAATATGGGTTCTAGCAGTACCAGAGATTAAAGAAGAAATTTTGACCGAAGCTCATAAATCGAGATATTCGATTCATCCAGGAAGTACGAAAATGTATCAAGATTTTTGGACCTATTTTTGGTGGCCAAATATGAAAAGAGACGTTGCAGAATGCATTGCAAAGTGCTTGACATGTCAGAGAGTCAAGGCCGAGCATCAAAGACCAAGCGGGTTACTTCAACCGTTGGAGATACCGAAATGGAAATGGGAACATATCAGAATGGATTTTGTGGTAGGTCTTCCAACGACTCAGAAAGGATACGATGCGATATGGGTGATAGTGGACAGATTGACAAAATCTGCACACTTTTGCCCAATAAAGATTAGATTAAATCTTGATCACCGGCGGCATATGCGTTAAGGAGATCGTTTCAAGACATGGAGTTCCAATATCAATTGTATCTGACAGAGATCCGAGGTTCACGTCAAATTTCTGGAAGAGACTGCAAGAATGCATGGGAACGCAATTGAAGATGAGCACATCATATCATTCGCAAACCGATGGGCAAAGTGAAAGAACGATCCAGACACTTGAAGATATGCCTAGAGCGTGCATCATGGATTTCAAAGGAAACTGGGATGATCATCTACCGTTGGTAGAATTTGCATACAACAACAGTTACTATGCAAGCATTGGTACGCCACCGTACGAAGCCTTATACGGCAGGAAGTTCAGAACTCCACTGTGTTGGGATGAAGTCGGAGAATGTCAACTATTAGGACCAGAACTGGTACAATAAATTGCTAAGGTTGTCCAACTCATCAGAATCTTTGTAAGTAGGAGAGAATGTGATGAATGAATTGTTTGAATTGTGATTCTGGGGACAGAATCCTTGTAAGGAGGGAATGATGTAACATTCTAGAATTTAATTTGTTATATTAAATATTTATTGAATTATTTAAATATTTAATGGATGTGTTTATTGTTGAATAAATAATTGTTCAAATTTGAATTAATGTGCTTAATTATTTGTTAAATAAATAATTAATGTGACGAATGAATTGTTTGAATTGTGATTCTGGGGACAAAATCCTTGTAAGAAGGGAATGATGTAACATTCTAAAATTTTAATTGTTATATTAAATATTTATTGAATTATTTAAATATTTAATGGATGTGTTTATTGTTGAATAAATAATTATTCAAATTTGAATTGATGTGCTTAATTATTTGTTAAATAAATAATTAAGGAAAATTAATTATTTTGCTAATTTAATTTAATTATTAAGTTAGAGAATTTTGATTAATTGAATTACTATTCTTTTATTGGAATTTATAAATTTAAAAGGATGTGTTGGTTGATTAAATAAAGTTATAATTATATAGAAAATTATAATTTTGTGATATTGATTTATGTGTTAAAGTGATTTGATAAATTTTTTTAGAATTAATTTAATTAAATTAATGTGTAACAAAGAACCTTTTATAAAGGAGTTATTAAAATAACTTAAAGGAGTTTTAATTCAGTTTTGCCAAACAAGGCCTAATACCTATTAAGTCTTTAATCTATTTGAGTTTTACCAAACAAGGTGTAAGGATTAATGGGTTATTTTTTTAGTTAGTAACCAAACAAGCCTTCTTGATTTTGATTTCAAAATTCACATAACTGATATCAGTTATGTTTATAATTATATTATATAATTAATATATATAATATCTATATACGTTATTTGGTTAAGACGTATGTTAGAGGAGAGAGGTTAGAGAGAAGAAAGAAAACTCAGAGGAAGAAGAAGAGAAGAAGAAGAAAAGAAGAAAAGAAGAGAGAAAGGAACGCTAGAGATTGGAGAAGGAGAGGCTTGAGAGTAGAAAAGATTAGTCATATCATCTTCTATAAAGGTATTCTCCTATTTCTTTTAGTTTTAAAAGTTTAGTTTTTATCCTCCCAAATTCTCTGTAGAATCTTTGTGTAGGCATGAATTTTTGTTGTTATGTGGCTTTATATGACATACTAGTGATGTTAAAACTATTTTCATGAGTTATAATCAAAAAATTGATGACATGTATGTAATTTGTGAAGAAAATGTTTTACAGAGAGTTTTTATGAATATATATTGTTTAGCTTAAAGTAGAAATTGAGGGTTAATTAGTTGTTTAGTGGATAAATTGACCATTTAATTTGTTAGAGCATGTATAATTGTTGATAAAAATACTTTGAATTAACTGTTTTGGTTGAAAAACAAAATTTACAGTGTTGATTTTTATTGGAATACCAAAAAGTGAGTTTTTATCAAAATCAGTGAAATTGAATGTGTTAAATTTGTTGTTTATGTTGTTGTATGGGTAGAAACATGTTAGGAGTTCTTGAATTTTGTTCACATGAAGTTTTGTATGAATTACATGTTAATTAGTCTATTAGAAACGAGCTTATAGGCCAAAATTTGCTTTTCTTGTCTTTATTACTGAAATCAACATCGATCGAGGCTACTTGATTTGTAGCCATGTGTGACCAATGATTTTTTGTGGCGTCATGGTCACCATCGCCATGCCGCAGCTGTGGCCGTGGATTTTAATTATCGTACTTATTTCCATCCTCATGCCATGAGTGAGCCACAAAGTTGTTACGTGCCATGCATGAGTTAGCGAAATGGTCTGACAATGTTGATTTTGTACTTGAAATTTTAAGGAATTGTTATGTGATGATAGTAGGACTGTAAAATGTTGATTTTGGTATTTCTATACTATGAATAAGTATGTTATTAACAATTAACTTGTGTTATAACTCGACTATGTGATTAAAAATCCAATTTTAAATGATGAACGTGCTTAGTTATGTTTGTAAGATGGTAATGACTAATTATGTCATGATGACATATGTTTATAGGATATTGTGATTCGTATTGATTTGGTTTAGCCTACGAGCAAGGCAAGTTCTTTAACTCTACTTTTAGAATTGTGCAATCGCTTTAATTTTCTTTGAGCAAGTTTTTCTAATCCTTTATCTTGTTGAACTAATTATGGTTTTCAATTTGATTATGATATAATGATGTAAGTTATTCTTGAGCAAGTTATTCTTGTATTTAACTTGTTGTTTAGCATGCAAATTTATATATTTTAATGTTGAACATTTTTATCGATCAAATTGTTATGCATGCTTAGTATTCAATTCTAATTAACCTTGGCTTAGTATTGTTCAAGCAAGGTGTTATAGTTATTCAAATCGTATACTCTTAGATTATTCCTAAAGCATGACTTTAGTTTACTATGATTGATTCAATCACGATTATTCTATAGTGAAATGTTCTTGGTTTCATTCAACTAATCCTTAGTTGATGTTCGTTGAATTCCAAATTACCCTGAAAGCTATCCAAACCAAACTTCATTTGAATGCGGACTTGTACTCTAAATCTTGAGATGAACAACCCTAATGTTATGATTAGGGGATAACTTACAGCAGTAACGTTAAATGTTTGTGCACAATACATGGTACGAAGGGTGATCCCCCAAAGTGAGAGGAGTCCTTATAGTCTTATAATGGTTAAAGTTGGAGTTGAAAGATTACTTTATATCAGGGACATAGTTCATGGTCTTATGACCCTCAGTAATATTTATTCCACATTTTGGATGTTAGTTTCTGATTATAGATGATAGATTACTATTCATTGTTGATGAGCCTATTATTGGCAGTTATTATTACTATACTCCTGTTGATTTCATATTGTATCCAGTGAGCAATTATTTTGCTCACTCTTGCATGTTTATAAACTCATTGCAGCTAAAGAGAAGAAGGTAGATGAATCTTCGACTAGCAAAGGAAAGGGAAAAATGTGCAAGTGATGAAGACTTGTAATTTTATTGTGATAGAGATGTTAGATTTTATTATGATGATCTTAGACTTGGTTTTAATGAAGATTTATTTAATTTCCGCATATGAATGATTGTATTTAAAGGTTAGATAACCTGGGAGATTATATTATGTAACCCTTTAATGGGAATGGTTTTATTTATCCAGTTTTATTGAGTTTGGGTAGTTAGATATGAATGTTTGATTACGTGAACACCAGATCCTGTGGGAATGAAGTACCTGGATTTGAGGGTGTCACAGTTATACTGTTGAAAGGCTAAGGATAAGTCATAATATTTCTTACTGGGCTAGTTGAGCTCACCCTTTGTTTTCATTGTTCTCTTCAAGAAATGAGAATATAGCTGGGACTAGTCGGGGAGCGGAGTGACGACCCAGATGATAGCATTAGTAGTCCTCACTATTCTGTTAAGTAGTGTAATAATATATGTAATGAGGACTCCATTGAGTGTGGATATTGTCTAGATGACAATATTCTTATTAAAACTCTTATATTATGTTTTGTCGTATCTTACACGACTATTGTATAATTAAGTTGTATTTGAATTTTGTACCATGTATTTGGCGACTCAGATGGGTGATATATACCTATTTTGGGGGCATCATAGTTGGTATCAAAGCTTAGGGATATGAACCCTGGCTGAGATGTGAGACAAGAACTAGGAGGGGAGAGACCAGGAATTCCTTTGCTAGTATGACCTACCTAAGTTTATTTGGTATTTAATTGGTTGGTCAGAGTATAGGGATAATATGTGACATGTCAATTAACCCTTGTTTTATGGCAGTATTTGAAAATGGCAGCTGAAAATGTTAACAATGGAGTGAATGAGATCGTGGAGACACCTTTAATCACCGACCAGGATAATGTGATGTCAGGCGAAGAAGGAATTAGAGATATCCATGTGGTGAGTGAAGAATTGATAGTTGCACCCGAGATAGTCGTAGAGGTAGCAGCTGAGAGTAAGGAAGAAGAGGAACCTGAGGAGAATTTATTAGAAGAATTTTATGATCAAAATTTAGAATTGCAAAATCGTGGTTATGAGTTAGAAGAAGCATTTGAAAGAATGGCGGTGATTAGGTGGAACAAAAGGATGCAACAATTCAAGCTTATGTTACCCAATATGTGATACTTGAACAGAAGCACTCTTTGGCAGAGTATAAGATGATAAAGCTTGAATCTGAGCTGAAAGAAGAAACAACTGAACGAGTGAGAATGAGTGATGCATGGGTAAAAGCCGCACGACGCGTTGATATTGTGGAAAGAGATGTTCGATCTAAGAAGGCTAAAATAAATGATATGTATTTTTCTTTTTGGATAGCAATTGAGAGAACCCAACATCGAGTTTTGAATTACCCGGTACATTGCAGTCAACCCCAATTTGATATGGATCGAAGATTAATGATTCAGATCATGAAACAGGAGTACAATGAAGAAGTTGAGGGTGGAATATGCCCTATAGAAAAGTCAATTTCAACGGTAGTGATGACACCAAATGCTGCCCCAGACAAGTCAACGCCGGGTAGTTCAAGGGAGAGCGTTTGTCATGACTTCCCAACAAGTGAGGAACCCAAATGAAGTTATCACGGGTTAGTTAATTATAAATTCTTGTGAAGTATATACCTTATTAGATACCAATTTTTCCCATTCTTTTATCTCTCTTGCTTGCGCTCTACGTTTAAATTTGACTCCAGAGAGATTAGACTCTGACTTATCGGTTGAAACTTCGTTAGTAGAAACCTTCATTACCTCCACTGTTTATAAGTTTTGTTTGATTCAAATTGACACTTTCACGTTACCTATCGATCTTATCTCTTTGAAAATACTTGCCTTTGATGCGATTTTAGGAATTGATTGGTTAACTACTTATCATGCTTTTCGTAAGGTTGTTAGCTTTCATATTCCTAACCAACCTGTTATGCGAATTCAAGCAACCAAACCACTAAAGTCAATCACTGTCATAACAAGCCATAAGTAAAGAGTCCCGAGCCTTTATCTGGTGACTTCTTTGCGTGGAATGTACCGAAGCCAGACTTTCCGTAGGCGACGCTATGAATGACGGTGGCAAGTTGATAGGTATCAATGAAACGTACTATCCAAGTCTTGGATGAGAGTCACAGTTTTGAATGATAATTATATCGTTAATAATTTTCTTGAGTATTCTCTAAAGACTTATTCGCCTACCACTAGAGCATGAAATCGAATTTTGTATTGACCCCAGTACAAAACCCATTTCTAAAACCCTTAAATATTTCTTACACCAAAACGAACGTATAATGCGCTAAAGATGGTGGCTCGAGCTGTTGAAGATTATGACTATACCATTCATTATCATCGTGGAAGAGCGAACGTGGTAGCTGACGCGTTGAGTAAAAGATCATATGCGTTTATGAGTGCGATGTTGTTAATACAAAAACACATTTCGTATAACTTACAAATGATGAAGATAGAGTTAAAGACTGTAGGGACCCACGTGAAGATAACGAATATACGAGTATAATCGACTTTAATCAATAATGTTAAAGTCGCTCAAGTTTCAGACTTGGAGCTGATGAATACGAAGAAGAAGGTTCAAGAAGGTGTTATCTCAACCCTCGATTTTATTGGTCTATTTGAAATCCTCAATCGAGTAGGAACTGTGGCCTATAGACTCATTTTACCGCCAAGTATGTCGCGTGTTCATAATGTTTTTCGCGTATCGATATTACATAAATATGTGGATGACCCAAACCACGTTATTAAATTAGAACTAAACGAGATAGCAGAAGATTTAACGTATGAGGAGATACGTGTTAAAATATTGGATAAGAAGGATCGTATTCAACACTCAAAGGTTATACCTCAAGAGTTAGAATCTGAAATGAAGTCAAGGTATCCTCATCTCTTCGGTATACTGGGTAAGTACGTAAATTTCGAGGGCGAAATTTCATAAGGAGGGGAGATTGTGAGACCCCAAATTTAATGAGTAAAGATTTAAATTTCTTAAAATATTTTTATTAATATTATGGTGTGGATTTGATATAATGTTATAGTTGTGGGTAATATTTATAAATTTTGCAAAGTAAGCAAGTTGTTATATAATATTCGATTGGTCGGGAAATATTCGTTTTAACAGGGAATATTCGTACGACGACACAATCATTGGCGGACCCCACAACGGAAGTATTGTCGTAGTTTGAAAACGAAAGAATTATCTTGTTATAAAAATAACTACGAAAGTGTTACCGTTAAAACCGCTGAACTACCCTAGTAGTAAAAGAAATACGATGTCTGGCGTGGTTACATAGTAGCACACGGTATTGATTATTGATGCTTACGTGAGAAGTCACTCGTTTATACTCAATTATTGCTAAAGTAATTGATGCATCATATCTCTCATATTATTGATTCAATTATTATCACAAGATCATCTCATAATATGTTATATTATTAAATCAATAATGGAGATTTACAAATTTATTCATATTTTTATTTCCAATATTGACAATGTCTAGAGTTTCATCGAGGAGAGGTTTGGTCACCTAATTACTGGCCTATGATAAGGGAAATCCTTATCGAAAAGCCCCTCTTTCACGGAACGACTTTGGTGTTAAATATTGTGAATTATAATATTAATGATGAATAAGTTCGTGTTGATTAAAGATGAAATTGATAGTTCCATTGTGTTGGAATTATTAGTATTAGTGAAAATCGATATTTATTTAGATAATAATTGATGTCTGGAGGTTATATTTACCAATCGGGTAATTAACCAAATAAATGAGCAATTAATTTCTATTGATTCACATGATTATAACTATTTGTTCACATGTGTGTACTATTGATTCACATTCATTTACTATTACGGGAGATGGTGCAAGATTGATAATACTTGCATGACTAAATTAAAAATAGAGGTATGGAAGAAGGTACTATACTGTAATTAGTTTTTTCACATGACTATACTATTGAGTCACATGATTTTACTATTGATTCACATGATTTACTATGAGGGGAGGTGGTGCAAGTTTGATAATACTTGCATGACTAAATTAAAAATGAAGAAAAAGAGGAAGGTATTATAATGTAATATTTTGAGCCCCAAAATATGCAATTATTAAAACTATATTTTCCTATAAATAGAAGCTCATTCCTTCATTATTTTTCACCAATTCACTAAAGCTATAAAGCAATTATTATAGAGAGAAATTATAGAGAGAAAGGAGAAGAGAAGTCTGCTACCTCACTATTCCAGTATCCAGTTTTCTTCAAACGTAAGGGGTATTATTCTTTCGTATTCATGAAGAGAGTTATTTTCTTTCAATACTCGTAAGGGTTGTTATTCCATTCTTTATTATTACATTGGAATAACTTTATGTATCTTTGTCTATCGCATGCACCGTGAATTCTCATTGTTATTTCATTCTTTATTATTCTATTGGAATAACTTTTATGCATGCGATCTATCGCATGCACGTGAATTCTCATTGTTATTCCATTCTTTATTATTCTGCTGGAATATCCTATCTGTGCGGATTACGCATGACCTAGTTCCATTCTTTATTATTCTATTGGAATAACCTGTATGTGCGGTCTATCGCATGCCTGGTGAATTTTGTTTTTATTCCATTCTTTATTATTCTGTTGGAATAACCTGTCTACGTGGACTACCGCATGCATGGTGAATTCTTCTATTATTCCATTCTTTATTATTCTGTTGGAATAATTTGTCTATGTGGATTACCGCATGGCGGGCGAAAATCCATTTGCAGTTTCATATATTCTCTTATACTCAGTTGGTTAAAGCTTTGGCTTCTATACTCCATGAAATTAGTGGAATATCCTTGATATTTGCGATTCATCCAGTATCTTTTCATGGAAATATTCTTCTGAGAATTCTTGAATTTTACTCTACAAAGTAGTATCATGTTGACAATTTGGACGTTATTGATTTCTGGATAAATTAAATTATAAATCTTTAAAATTTATCCTTGAACTTATTTTATTGAATTATTATGTCATTGTCATCATCTTCATGCTTATATTGCGATTAAAGTCATCTTTGGCTTACGTGTATAGATGGACTTGGTATGATTATGACTAAGGATTATTCGGTATAATCATGATCGTAATGTGACGAATGATGTGGTAAAAGTCCTCATTGGCCTGTAGTTCATTGATGGACAGTAGTTGGTATGATTATTACCAGGGATTATTTGGTATAATCATAACCATTGATGATTACATGAATATCCTTGGTCGTGGTGCAGGGATGTTGTGGTTTATTTATTAAGTTGAGTCTCAGCGATAAAAAGTGATGAAAAACCTTTTAAATCATAGAAGATAGTAGATTTTATGTTCTACTTGACTCTTCTAATGGATTACTTATTTCGCTACAGTTGTTGATCTAAAAACTTGTTGTCTATTATATTCTATCAGTTGTTATACTGTTGAAGGCTAAGGATAATTTATTCTGCATTATCTTAGTCATAATATTTCTTACTGGGCTAGTTGAGCTCACCCATTGTTTTCGTTGTTCTCTTTAGGAAATGAGAATATAGCTGGGACTAGTCGGGGAACAGAGTGACGGTCCAGATGATAGCATTAGTAGTCCTCACTATTCCGTTAAATAGTGTGATAATAAATGTAATGAGGACTCCATTGAGTGTGGATATTGTCTAGATGACAATATTCTTATTAAAACTCTTATATTATGTTTTGTCGTATCTTACACGACTATTGTATATTTAAGTTGTATTTGAATTTTGTACCATGTATTTGGCGACTCAAGATGGGTGATGTATACCTATTTTGGGGGCGTCACAGGACCGGTTGGCTGGGAATGAATATTACTGCTTACTGGACGGATATTCGGGGTACAACCAAATAGTTATAACTCCTGATTATCAAGAAAAGACCACCTTCACGTCCCCATACGACACCTTTGTATTCAGGAGGATGTCCTCTGGGCTATGTAACGCACCGACGACTTTCCAAAGATGTATGATGGCCATCTTTTCGAACATGGTGGAGAAGAACATGGAAGTTTTCATAGATGACTTCTCAGTCTATGGAAACACTTTAGATATCTGTCTAGAGAATTTGGTCATGGTTCTAAAAAGATGTGTGGATACTAACTTGGTGCTAAACTGGGAGAAGTGCCACTTTATGGTTGAAGAAGGAATAATTATGGGGCACAAGGTCTCTACAAAAGGGTTTAGAAGTTGATAGGGCAAAGCTGGACACGATTGAGAATCTTCCACCGCCGACTAGAGTTAAGGGAATCTACAGTTTTCTTGGACACGCCGGATTCTACCGAAGGTTCATTAAGGATTTCTCTAAGATTTCTAAACCACTATGCAGTCTCCTAGAGAAAGATGTAGTTTTTAGTTTTAATGAAGAGTGTAAGTCAGCATTTGAATAGTTGAAAAAAAATTGACTACAGCTCCAGTGATCGTAACACCGGATTGGACGATACCGTTTAAATTAATGTGCGATGCTAGCGACTACATAGTAGGGGCTATTTTGGGTCACCGTCGAGAAAATATATTCAATGCCATATACTATGCAAGTAAAACCCTTACAGATGCCCAATTAAACTATACAACCACCGAGAAGGAATTACTTAAAGTAGTATATGCCTTTGACAAATTCAGAGCTTATTTGATAAAAACAAAGGTGGTGGTATACATGGATAACTCGGCGATTCGTTATTTGATCTCAAAGAAGGGTGCTAAGCCTAGACTCATCAAATGGATTCTACTCCTTAAGTAATTTAACTTAGAAATAAAGGATAGGAAGGGGACAGAGAATCAAGTGGCGGATCATCTTTCAGGACTAGAAAATTCAGACAAGGATGGGGCAGATAAGTGTTTAATTAATGAATCATTTCCAGATGAACAACTTTTTGGAGTAAACTCCGAGTTTCCATGGTATGCGAATTTTACCAATTACTTAGTGAGAAAAATCCTTCCCCCTGATCTGACACGTCAATAAAATAAAAAGTTCCTATATGATGTCAAGTGGTACATGTGGGACGAGCCCTATTTATTCAAACAGTGTGCAGACAAAATGATTCGTAGATGTGTGACATACATCGAAGTAAAGAATATTTTGCACGAATAATATTCATCTGCGTATGGGGGACACTATGGGAGTTAGCGGACAGCGGACAAGGTACTTCAGGTAGGATTCTATATGCCTACTGTGTTCAAGGATGCCCACCCATTCGTGAAAAACTGTGACAGATTACAAGGGTGGGTAATATCTTTAAAATGAATGAGATGCCGCTCAACACGATCATTGAAGTTGAGGTTTTTGATGTATTGGGGATGGAATTCATGGTACCTTTTTTGCCTTCAATCTATATCCTGTACATTATGCTAGCCGTGGATTACATGTCAAAGTGGTTTGAAGCCGTAGCACTCCCTACAAATGATGCCAATGTGGTTCTAAAGTTTTTACAGAAAAACATCTTCGCAAGGTTTGGCACGCTAAGAGCAATAATGATTGATGAGGGAAGTCACTTCTGTAATAGGTCATTTACATCTATTTTGGCGAAGTACGGGGTTAGTCATAGGGTTGAAACAACATATCACCCCCAAACGAGTGGTCAAACTGAGGTTTCCAACAGAGAGGTGAAGGGAATTTTAGAGACGGTGGTGAATCCGAGCAGAAAAGATTGGTCTCTAAAGTTAGATGACACATAATGGGCTTACAAGAGAGCATACAAGACACCAATGGGGATGTTTCTGTATCAGTTGGTCTATGGGAAAATGTGTCACCTCTCAGTGGAATTACAACATAAGGCGTTTTGGGCCATTCAGAAACTCAACTTTGATCAAACAACTGCAGGAGAAAAAAGATTACTCCAATTGAATGAACTTAGTTCTTTCCATTTACAGTATTTTGTATTATGGTATTCATGTCATAGCTTAGTTCATAAATCTAGTAGTGTGTAGATCATTCGTGTATAATTCTTAGTTAGTTAGTTTCTATTTTTGTAGTAAATTCGATAATACTTGCTCAATCTTCATGATATTAGCTCATATTTAGTGTTCTAATGGATTTCAGGTACTTAGGATGCTATTGGACATGCGTAGGAGTAGAAGAAACTAAAAAATTAAAGTTCTATACAGAATAGACCCACGCCCGTGCCGGGCCCCATTCCTAACTTTCGACACCCCCGCCGAAGGGGGTTCTCTGTCCATGCCAGCCCTGGTGGGCCTATATAGTTCAAATACCCCCCACCCCGGCGAGGGTACGGGAAGTTGAATTTTTTTTAAACCCTACATAATAGGATTTCATCTAACTTCTCAATTTCTCTTCTCCTTAACCGATAATAGCCAATTCTGAACCCCACAAATTCACCCACGACAACACTAATATCCCCTCATTCTCCTTCAAATCTGAGCATACCTCCTACTCTCTATATACAAAAACCTTAAAATTCACCATTATACACTAATTTTTGGATATCACTACCCAAAAACTAGGTTTTACTTCCAGTCAGTTATGTAGAAGAAAAGGAAAGGGAAAGTTCAAATTTGGGGAATGTCATCATTCAATTAGCCGATCATTGTGGGTTAGTAGTTTCTCATCAGTTGATTCATAATTATTGGATTTCAGTCATCACACTACAGCAACAACATAAATTGGGATAACACCCACTGCACCAACATCATCAATAGTAGGAAACTCAGTGGGTAAGTCATTTGTATCAAGTTCTTTGCATAGTTGAAATTCAGTTATCATATTTGGGGGTGTTGTGGATGTTGCACACCACGTGTTCGACGAATTGTCAAAAACAAGTTTGGGAGGGGGGGGGGGAATTGTGATTGCTATTGACTTATATGGCACCTAATACATAATCGAAGTGACAAAGGGGTAAGGGTTCAGGTTGTGCACCACCTACACGTGCCTTCGACAGACAGAAGTTCATAAGTACAAATGCCACCGACAATTATGATTACTTTGTGACTAAAGCACTAACACCAGAGCGGGGTTTGGCACCGGACTCATTTGACGGGCTGATGCGCAGACAGATACATGAGCAAGGCTGAGAGACCAGATTTACAGCCCAAAGTCAATCAATGAGTATTACAGCTTGTGATCATATGCCATATGCCAGTATGCTTAGTTACACAATAGAAATCCCGACTATGACCAGATTTTGACTGAGATATCTAAACTGGGGACATTTTGGGTAAAGGGAAGGAAGGGTGGCACTATTTTTCTGAGAAAGGACATGAGTCGTTATGGCAAGATGTGGTATATGTTTCTATACGTCGAAGGAAAGCTTTTTCCTTCGACGGATACCAGTGAGGTGACAAGGGGGAAAGTGCTACTGCTTTATGCCATCATCAAAGACTTCGACATCGACATCGACGCTATCATCAGTTTCTCTATTCGTCGTTGTCTGAGAGGGTCATTCTCCGGCGGACTGCCACACCCATCCCTCATATGTGGGTTGTGTAGGTAGTCAGGCATTAGATGGTCTGGGGATGAACTTGTATAGTATCCACTCCAGTTGTTAGACTCCAGAATTATTGCACGTTACACTGTCTGGCCTGGAGGGGAGTCTCATCCACAATGTGTCGATTTTATATTTCCAGAGTCTTCTGAGGAGGAAGAAAAGGCTGAGGATACTTCGGAGGATGATGAGTTTTGAGATGATGAGGTGACCGGAGAGTAGGAGACTGAGGGGATTTGAAGGACATGCAGGTTCATGTTCAGTTCTCAGGTCCGTAGTCTTCAAAGATAAATGGATAAAAGAGACAAAGATGCTAATAGAAAGATAACCCGACTGGCGACACAACAAGATCATATGTTCAATGCTATGAACAATTCTTTCACCTCATTGAACGCGTTATTACAAAGCCTAAACCCTGCCACTGCCACCCTGTTTCAGTACCAGATGCCTGAGCCTATGCCAAAATACCCAATGTGACAACCCAGAAAATCGAATTGTCCAGAATTTAAGATTTAAAGAATTAGTTATTAATAAAATGAATTTTTATTAATAATATTATGTGCTATGTGTTTATTAATCGTTCTAGAACCTAGGATGATTATAATACGGGAGGATTCTGGACTAAAGAAAACGTGAGTCATGGACTCAATAACAAATGAGTTCCGAGTTTGGATGACCGAATTACGGACGAACGAACAAAGAACGTTAATAACATATAACAAACGACGAATGAAGATTAAGCCAATCAAATAGTATGTTAATAGATTCATGAAGAAATTCCGTCTGAGGGGATTGAAGTACGTAAGATAAGGAAGGGAATGGCTTTGGAACGACCTCGTTCCGAGTTATAACGAAGGAAATGTGAGATTGTGAAGTAAGCGTCTCAAACATGTTCCAACACTTAGAAAAATTTTCTGAGTTTAGGTCCCGCGCCACAGTCATCGGTACATGCCTTTAAGGTAGTGCGCAGCATTTGGTAAAAGGTAAGAAGGTATTGCATAGTGGTGACAGAAGCGAGAAAAAAAAGGAGGGTGGTGCCGCAGTGCCAACCTAGGAAGTCCAACATTGCAGAGTGGTGCTGCAGTGTGAGGATTAAGAAGGGAACCGGCATCGCAACGCAGGTGCATAGCCAAGCCCAAAGAAGAGCTTTTAATTGCTTAACTCTTGGGGAAAGTAAAATGAAAGATAAAGAACATATAATTCATCGAATGTAACACTTAATCAAGTGTTTTAAACCTTTAGTAAAGGTTGAACGGAAAGATTAAACGAGATTAAAAGACCAAGCAGATGAACGCAATGCTGTTGCGATGAACGATCGGTCTTAGCATACAACGAACGGTATGGTTTCGACATTAAGAATGAGTAATGAACGTGGGGTTCATGTAATGGATAACGAAAGTATTAAGTAAGATATGAACTATTAAGAAAGCCGTAATGAACGGTATCAAGATTAATGAAGCTGGATGTGAGTCGGATAGAGAATGTTAGAATGAAACATAAGCGTTAAACACTTTAACCAACGTGAAGGTAGAGTGTACGTGAATACGAAACGGGTAGAACCTACAACCCATGTATGGTTTGATCGTAGGATAATAAAGACCAATGATTAAACTTGTGAATGGTGAAGAACTGAATTAAAGACAATGGCATTTAATGTAAAGAAGTCGAGTTAATGATTAACTTGAATGATCGTTCTGAGTAGAAAAAACACTGTATAACTTAGACGATAAGAATGAGTCCTGAGGTATGACATTTATTTGCCAAAAAGTCATAAGGAATAAGAAATTTACTTAACGAACATTATAGTTTAATGATTCGGATAAGTTAAGATAAGGTTAGGCGGTGGTGCAATCGTAATATTTGATGGTTGACATATGGGAGCTATGCTAAATAATTCCTTCAGAGAGCGAAGGTACATACAAAACTGGCAACCAATCTAAGTCACTGTGAAAGACAGTGTAGATGAGATGGAAACTTGTTTGTTGGTTGTTTATGGGAAACAACTCAGAGTACCATATGGACTACTAGCAGAGACACGATGTGTGCTAAGCCCTAGAAGAGTTATAAGAAGAAGATAACAATGCAAATCATTAAAAATGATGAACGTATGAGTAAGACATCTCTGATTGTTATAAAGTCATAAGCTGGTAAAGGAAGTTATCACGTAAACTTAGATTGAAAGAACGCAAACCCTATGAAGTAAATATAAGCTTAAACAATGTGTAAGTCAAGTATATGACTAATTGGTGTATGTGCTATTTACCTTATATGTTATATAGGAATTGGAATGAGCAGTTCAGCGTAAACTTTAAGTTGTAGTTGTGCGTAAGGCAAGTTTCCTAACTTCATTCATATTTTAAATGAATGCTAGTTTCTTAAACTTCTCAGATGTTTAACTTGAGAAGTTCTGTCTATGTGCGAATATGCGATATTTGTGCAAGGTGGTAGAACATATGACGCCTTGTGCCACAATTTGAACACTTTGTTGTTTCTATGAGATGAACTATTTTGTGATTAAATCGTTCAATATGAGAATGTTTTGTTTATACATTAATTGTTATTGTTAAGTCTGTGTTATTAATTTTAGCCAGACATGATGCGTATGGAAAAGGTAGAAGAATGAAAGTGTTTCAAAGTGAATGTGACTAATGTTTTAAAATGATAGGAATCAAAATTATTCCTATTATTCAAGCTGCTTAATAACCTCTGTTCGGTTATTGAAGTTCTAAAGGAATGTTTGAATTCTTGAAGTTATTTGTTCAACTTCTATGACTGGCTGGGCAATTGAATGCTCACACTTGCTTTAAATGAAAAACATTTTCAGCGTACGAGTAGAAGAACTTAAGGATCCCATAAAGATCAAGTTGATCGGTATCCAGAAGAAGTGCTCTTAATTAGACGATTGAGCATGAAGATCAAGCGAAGACTTCTAATGAAGAATAGTTAATTGAACTATAGCTTAGTCTAATGAACTGTTATATATCCTTAGTGGCGCAAGAAAGGTAGTTATGTAAAATGTAAAGAATAATGTAATTATCATTATTTGTAATGAACGAGGTTATAAGGTACTAGAACCTGGGAATTGAGAATGTCTGGTGTTATATTTCACTATATAATGATGTATGTTTGGAAAGAAGTGGGACCGTGACGTACAGAATTTGGGTGTGAAGTTAGACCAAATTTTGGGGTGTTACAAAGTGGTATCAGAGCTGATAGGTTATAAACCTTAGGTATGAGTACCTAAGACTACAATCATAGAGAGAAGGATAAGAAGATCGTTGGGTTAAACGATTAAGGGAGAAGATCACCACGTGTGATCATAGTGAATTGTAATAACAGATGATATGTTAAACAATGAATGATTTATAGCTAATGCTATAAATGAATGGTACTATAAATTAGTATAGAAAGAAGAACTCAAATTGAGTTATGAAGGATAACATACAAATTAAAGAAAATTTGTATTAAGTAAAGAGAAAGTTAGAAGTTGTAAGATTTCAATTGAGGACTCATGTGATAGCTGAGTTGTATGAACCTTTGTTATGGGCAGAGGTTTTTGCTTTGGCGTAACAACTGCTTAGCTTATTACAGTGATAATCATTGGAATATTTGGTCACACTATCAATATGTATAAGATGAGAAGGTGAATCTTTTCTCATGTATATGTGTGATAGGTAAAGAATGTTAAGTTAGGTATGAGTTATTGAAACTCATACTTATGAAAAGTTTGTGACTCATAGTTATATGCTATGTTTTTGAGCCTTAAGCATATGGATAGTCCTTGATTTGTTCTTGGATTACATATTGCGAAGATAAATTCTTAAACACATATGGTTGTGGAAAGTTCCTAAACACATAAAGTATGGTAAGTTGACGGACTATACTAAGGTATAGGAATGTTTGGACTGAAAACAAGTTATTTTCAGTATGCTTAGCATTAAAGGTGGTAGAGAAGATTAAGTATTGTCGCAAGTAAGACAATGAAGGAAGATGGAGAATAGGATATTCCAAGTCATCTAGCTATGCTAGATTTAAAAGTTTATTGAAATCGTGCTTAGGTGTGCGCATTTTGAAAAGGAAAGAATTAGTTCAACTTTTGGAGCCAATGGATTTTAAAAGAACTATTCTTGGTATGTCTATGATAATTGTTTCGTCTAGATAGAAATTAATTTAAAATATCAAAATGAATTTTATATCATCAGTGCATTTGATGCAAAGATGGTAAAAAGATGGAGTTGTTAATACAATTGAACCTAGTGTTGGATATGATCTTAGGATCAACAACCCGCTATGGTATAATGTATAATGACGAATTCATAAATTGACGAAGTCCTCAACGTACAGTGAAAAGTATGGTATCATAACGTCATAAAACATTTTGATGTATTGTAAAAGAATTTAAAGGGTAGTCGATGTCAATTGATTTGACTAGACGAATGTTTCAAGTTGATATCCAACTTATTGGTATGGTCTAAGCTATTTGATTTTGCTAGATAAATGGTATGTCACATTTAAAAGAAAATCGAGCTTTCTTTGAAGAAGTTGTGCCAAACCAAATTATTTTAGTGCAGAATTTAATGATTAAGTTTGAGGTGAACACACCCTGAAATGGGGTTATACAATGTGTTGATCGCCTACGTATGAAAAAGGTAGTTTACCTTCTGGGTTATTGTAAACTGACCATGAAAGAAGGGTTACGGTGTCATGTTGTTAAACCTAGTAAGAGTTCATGGTCAGTTTGACCCCTCAGTAAAAGTATGAAATGTTTTAAAGGAATTCTTATATTCCTCGTTATTCATTCTACTTCATAATTCTTGATAAGTTATGAAGGTGAGGGAATGTTTAAAAGATAAGAACTTCTTTGAAGAGAAGTTGAGAAGAAGGGTAGGTTAAAAATTTTGGGGATGAAATTATTGAAGAAGGGGTGAATGTGATGACCCGGGTATTAGTGTGGTTTTAAGAAATTCCGAGGAAGAAATTTTTATAAGGGAGGAAGAATGTGACAACCCGGAAAATCAGATTGTCCAGAATTTAAGATTTAAAGAATTAGTTATTAATAAAATGAATTTTTATTAATAATATTATGTGATATGTATTTATTAATCGTTCTAGAACCTAGGATGATTATAATACGTGAGGATTCTGGCTACGAGCTAGACTGAACGAGTAAGACTTTTCAAAATAAAAATGAAATTTTTTTGAGAATTAGAATATTTTTTGGGAAAAAGACAAAATAGGCACTATTCAGCTGACGAACCCCTAAGGGTTAGGGTTTGAATAACCTAGTCTTTCCGAGAGTTCGGTATATCGAAATGACATTCCATCGAAAGATTTGATGATAATATATCGTGAAAAGTTAAGTAAGTCGATAAAAGTTTTTCTCAAAAAACGTGCAGAAATCATACAAAATAAAAATAACGAAAAGTACTATTATGTACTTTTCATTCGTTTAACTATGTTAGGGGAAAAAGCTTAACATCAAAAAGTGTTTTTCATTTTTTCGGAGATCCGAAGAATACGTAAAAGTTAATCGGTAAAAGAAAGACGAAATATCCAAAAATATTTGAATTCTGAGAATAACAGTTTTTAAAACAATCAGACAAATTCCGTAAGACGGAAGCACGATGCTTCCAAAGGAAGCTTCATGAATAGTAAGGAGGTGGGAATAGTAATTTAGGGGTATGTTGACTATTTTGCCCCTAGCTTGGAAAATATATAAAAGGAGAGCTAAATTTCATTTGTTGGTGATTTTTGAAATTCACCAACATTTGAGAGAGGGAGAGTGTTCAAATGAGGAAGAAGAGGAAAAGGAGGAGGAAAAGTTGGCTCGTGAGCAAACTTTGTCCAATTGAAGGAGATTAAAGGAGAAAGGTAATCCAAAACCTAACTTCTATATAATTTTCTTGAAGTTTTATATGTTAAAAACATAACTTAATGAGAATAGAAGTAAAAGATGTTAAGAATGATTTTCATGTGGTTGAAATCATGAGAAAAAGAAGAAATAAGAATTAGAAGTTTAGTTTATAAATTTTTGAAGGAAGTATAAGTTTTGTAATGAATTTGAACGATCTGATGGAATCATATGAATGATTCGGTGAAATAAGTAAGGAATGGTGTTTTATAACATCGAATTCCAATAAAAAGTGAAATCGTAATCAAAGTATGGATTAAAAACGAAGAACGCGATGAACACGAAGAACGTTGTTAATGGAAAAATTTAAAACCATCCTAGTATAATTTGTTGTTGTTGGACAAGTTTAAAACCATCGCATATATGTTAGTTGCTTATTGCTTGGTTAGGAACGATAGAAACGTTCATGAAGAATGGATTAAACTTAGCTATAACGAAGTTATGACTAAAATTTTGTAAAAGATGAACGAGAAATAGAAAGTATATAAATAGACCCAAAGGTATAGGGTTTCATAAGAATGTAGGAGAACATAGAAAACATGAGTCGTGGACTCAAGAACAAATGAGTTCCGAGTTCGTATGACAGAATTACGGACGAACGAATGAAGAACGTTAATAACACAAAATAAAGAAAAGATGAAGATTAAGCCATTCGAATGGCATGTTAACAGATTCAGAACAAATTTCTATCTGAGGGGGATTGAATTACGTAAGATAAGAAAGAGAATGGCTTTGGAAAGACCTCGTTCCGAGTTATATCATAGAAATTGTGAGATTGTGAAGTAAGCGTCTCAAACATTTTCCAACAGTTAGAAAAAAAATTTGTGTTTAGGGCCTGGAGCCGTAGCGCCAGTCATGACTTGTAGGGTGGTGCCGCAGTGCCAGCCTAGGTAAGAAGGTACTGCAGAGTGGCACTGCAATGCGAGAAAGAAGAAGGAGGGTGGCGCCACAACGCCAACCCAGGAAGTCCAACACTGCAGAGTGGCGCTGCAGCGCGAGGATTAAGAAGGGAACCGGCACCGCAGCGCCGATGCATAGACAAGTCCAGAGAAGAGCTTTTAATAGCTCAACTCTGGGGAAAGTAAAATGAAAGATAAAGAACATATAATTCATCGAATGTAAGACTTAATCAAGTGTTTTAAACCTTTATTAAAGGTTGAACGGAAAGATTAAACAAGATTAAAAGACAAAGAAGATGAATGCAACGCTGTTGCGATGAACGATCGGTCTTAGCATACAACGAATGGTATGGCTTCGACATTAAGAATGAGTAATAGACGTGGGGTTCATGTAATGTATAACAAAAGTATTAAGTAAGATATGAACTATCAAGAAAGCTGTAATGAACGGTATCATGATTAATGAAAGTCGAATGTGAGTTGGATAGAGAATGTTAGAATGAAACGTAAGCGTTAAACACTTTAACCGATGTGAAAGTTGAGTGTACGCGAATATGAAATGGGCAGAACCTACACCCCGTGTATGCTTTGACCGTAAGATAATGAAGACCACTGATTAAACCTGTGAATTGTGAAAAACTGAATTAATGACAATGGTGTTTAATGTAAAGAAGCTGAGTTAATGATTAACTTGAATGATTGTTCTGAGTATACAAAAGACTATATAACTTAGACGATAAGAATGAGTCATGAGTTATGGCATTTATTTGCTAAAAAGCCATAAAGAATAAGAAATTGACTTAACGAATATTATAGTTTAATGATTCGGATAAGTTAAGATAAGGTTAGGTGGTGGTGCAATCATAATATTTGATGGTTAACATATGGGAGTTGGGCTAAACAATTCCTTTAGAGAGCGAAGGTATATACAAAACTGCCAACCGATCTAACTCACTGTGAAAGACACTGTAGATGAGACGGGAACTTATTTGTTGGTTGTTTGTGGGAAACCACTTAGAGTACCATATGGACTACTAGCAGAGACACGATGTGTACTGAGTCCTAGAAGAGTTATAAGAAGAAGATAAGAATGAAAATCATTAAAAATGATTAACGTATGAGTAAGACATCTCTGTATGTCATAAAGCCGTAAGCTGGTAAAGAAAGTTGTCGCATAAACTTAGATTGAAAGAACGTGAACCCTAAGAAGTAATGTTAAGCTTAAACTAATGCGTAAGTTAAGTTTATGACTAATTGGTGTATATGTTATTTTCCTTATGTGTTATATAGGAATTGGAATGAGCAGTTCAGTGTAAACTATAAGTTGTAGCTGTGTGTAAGGCAAGTTTCCTAACTTCATTCAAATTTTAAATGAATGCTAGTTTCTTAAACTTCTCAGATGTTAAACTTGAGAAGTTCTTTCTATGTACGAATGTGCTATATTTGTGTAAGGTGGTAAAACGTGTGAGGCCTTGTACCACAATTTCAACACTTTGGTGTTTCTATAAGATGAACTGTTCAATAAGAGAATGTTCTATTTATACATAAATCATTTTTGTTAAGTCTTTGCTATTGATTCTAGCCAGACATGATGTGTATGGAAAAGGTAGAAGAATGAAAGTATTTCAAAGTGAATGTGACTAATGTTTTAAAATGATAGGAATCAGAATTATTCCAATTATTCAAGCTGCTTCATAACCTTTGATCGGTTATTAAAGTTCTAAAGGAATGTTTGAATTCTTGAAGTTGTTTGTTTAATTGCTATGACTTGCTGGGCAATTAAATGCTCACACTTGCTTTGAATGAAAAACATTTTCAGCGTACGAGTAGAAGAACTTAAGGATCCCATAAAGATCAAGCTGATCGGTATCTAGAAGAAGTGCTCTTCAATAGATGATTGTGCGTGAAGATCAAGCGAACACTTATAATGATGACTAGTTAATTGAACTATAGATTAGTTTAATGAACTTTTATGTATCCTTAGTGGCGGATAAAAGTCACTCGTGTAAGATGTAAAGAATAATATAATTATCATTATTTATAATGAACGAGGTTATAATGTATTAGAACCTGGCAAATTGAGAATGTATGTTGTTATATTTTACTATATAATGATGTATGTTTGGAAAGAAGTGGGACCGTAACGTACGGAATTCGGGTGTTAAGTTAAACCAGATTTTGGGGCGTTACAAAGTGCTATCAGAGCTGATAGGTTATAAACCTTAGGTATGAGTACCTAAGACTATAATCATAGAGAGAAGGATAAGAAGATCATTGGGTTAAACGATAAAGGGAGAAGATCACCACGTGATCATAGTCAATCGTAATAACAAATGATATGTTAAACGATGAATGATTTATAGCTAATGCTATAAATGAATGGTACTATGAATTAGTGCAAAAAGAAGAACTTAGATTAAGTTGTGAAGGATAACATACGAATTAAAGAAAATTTGTATTAATTAAAGAGAAAGTTAGAAGTTGTAAGATTTCAATTGAGGACTAATGTGATAGCTGAGTTGTATGAACCTTTGTTATGGATAGAGGTTTGTGCTTTGGTGTAACAACTACTTAGCTTATTACAGTGATAATCATTGGAATATTTGGTTGCGCTATCAATATGTATATGATGAGAAGGTGAATCTTTTGTCATGTATATGTGTGATATGTAGAGAATGTTAAGTTAGGTACGAGTTCTTGAAACTCATACTTATGAAAAGTTTGTGACTCATAGTTATATGACATGTTTCTGAGCCCTAAGCATATGGATAGTCCTTGATTTGTTCTTGGATTACATATTGCGAAGATAAGTTCTTAAACACGTATGGTTGTAGAAAGTTCCTAAACACATAAAGTGTGGTAAGTTTAGGGACTATACTATACTAAGGTATAGGAATGTGTAGACTGGAAACAAGTTATTTTTAGTATTGTAAGACCCCAACTTATTATAAATAAATTTGAATTTTCTCTATTCATTATTCTAAATTAATAAGGTGTTAATTTGATATAATTCTTTGGTTATGGGTGAAATGTGCAAATTTTGCAAAATAAGCAAGTGGTTATAAAATATTCATTTCTGTCGGGGAATATTCGTTTGGTCGTGGAATATTCTTGTTGTTAGGGAATATTCGTACGACGGCGCCACCATTTGTGGGCCCCATAACGAAAAATGCTTGGATGAAGGAAAATGTCAAAGTATGAGTTTTTATAAATAACGACGTAATTGTTACCGTTAACACTGTTGGAATACCTAGTGGTTAAAATACGATGTACGCGTGGTGGCACAATGAAGCATACCAGATTACAGATAAGATTGTTGAATTATTGATTCGTACGTGCGTGAAAGGCACTACTCAATAATTTTTATAGTTGTTACTGTTCAATATTTTATTTTATTGATTCAATAATTGCTGCGTTGATATTTTATATTATTGTTGTTTCAATAATTGTCACTGAACAATATTTCCCATTATCAGATCAATAATTCATATTATTTGAATAATATTATTAGATAGCATTATTGGCAATGTCTAGAAATTTCTGTCAAGGAGAGGTTTGGTCACCTAATTGTGCGCCAGTAAGGAGAAATCCTTATTGGAAAGTCCCTTCTTTCCTGGGAACGACCTGGTTGTCATAATTGTGATTCTATAATATTATTTGTGAATAATTAATTATTGATTTATATGATAAGGAAATATTTATTTGATGTGGATATAAATGATGGATTTATTTATTTTATGTGGTTATAAATGAAGAAATTTAATGCTAAGGTGTTTTATCAGTATTTTGTCAAAAGGGAGGTATTAAAAATCACCCGTTTGTGGATTTTGGATATTTTTTGTTTGGAATTTGGAAAAACTTAAAGCTACAAAGTTGTAGAGAATTCAATTTCCTGTGGAATGGACATAGAATTCGTATTTTTCTGATAAACGGGCTATTTTCTATTAATTACTGAATTTTCAGAAAATAAAATGATTTTTATTAATTTATGGGTGTGACCCACTTTTGTGATTTAAAGCATGAGGGCTGCTGGGATTTTTCAGGAGTGGCATGCTGGTCTTTGATGGCTAGCATGCGTACATTTTTAATAATAAAAATAATATTTTATTATTTTAGTCTCTATATATGCGTTCTAAAGATTTTCCTATAAATAGACGCTTATGTTAGAATTGAAAATCACACCGAAACAAATTTTCTTTCTCTCTAGATTATCGAGCGTATTTTTGTGAGTATTTTGATACTTTGAGAGTTGCTGTTCGGTACAAGCTTCCTTCAGCTTTCTATCCGATATTTCGATCGGAAGTACCGTTATTTTGAGGTAAGGGATGTTATTTTCATCTTAATTGATATTATTTTCTTCAATATCATTATGCCGAAATATTGGTTGAACTTTTTAATCAAATTTAGAACTTTTTGTGTCGGGGTTACTATTCACGTATACGGTACTATTCACCTATACGGCACTATTCACGAATAAGGCACTATTCACCAAAAAATGAAAATTTTCCTTTTTGTCCAAGATGTCTAGTTTGGCTACTATCTCTGATTGTATCCATGTTTTGATTGTTATTTTTGAATTCTGCTTCACAATTGGTTATTATGAAGTATTATTGATCTTGGATAAACTGTTATACGAATCCCAAATATTTGTCCTTCTGTCTCACTGGATTCGTTTTCTTTAACATATTTTTCACCATCCTCAGTCTTAAATGATAATGTTACTGAATATATTTGGCTTGTAATACAAAGATGAATGATTAACTGATGAATATCTTTGGCCCGTAGTGCAAAGATGAACAAGTGTTGAGATGAACATGACCGACTGGTGATACAAATGAATATCTTTGGCCTGTAGTGCAAAGATGAATATTTGATTAAAGATGTATATTGATTGATGTTACAGGGATAAAATATTGATGATGAACTTTTAAATCTTAGAAGATAGTAGAACTCATTCTCTACTTGACTCTTCTAATGGATTGTTGTTTCCAATGCAGGATATTGATCTAAAACTTGTTGTCTATTATATTCTATCAGATTTTTCCCTGTTGAAGACTAACAATAATTTGTTGTGTATTATCTTAGTCATAATATTCTTTACTGGGCTAGTTGAGCTCACCCTTTTCCTTTTTGTTCCATTTTTCTTCTCAGGAGGTGAGAACATAGCAGGATCTAGTCGGGGTATGGAGTGATGGTTCTAGAAAGATGTTTTAGCAGTCCTCACTATTTCTATAAAATAGTGTTTAAATAATTGTAATGAGGACTTATTTGAGTGTTGATATTGTCTAGAAGACAATATTTGTATTTAAACTCACAATATTTGTTGCCCTATTTTGCACGACAATTGTATTATTGAAGTTGTAGTTTGCTTTCTCTACCATGTATTTGGCGACTCAGAATGGGTGTTGTATATCTATTTTGGGGGCGTCAAAGTTGGTATCAAAGCTTAGGGATATGGTCTCTGGTGGAGATCAGGGAATAGAACTAGGAGGGGAGAGATGAGTAAATCCTTCGCTAGTGTGTCCTATCTAAAGCTTATTTGTTGGTTGGTCATAATATAGGGATATTATGTGATATGTTAATTTGTTTAATTAACCCTTGTTTTATGGTAGTATTTAAGAATGGCTGCTGAGAATGTTAACAATGGAGTGCATGAGACTGTGGAACAACCTTTAGTCATAAACCAGGAGAACGTGCAACAGGAAGGCAATATTCCTTTTGTAAATAACACTACCGAGCAAACGATGAACGATGGAATGTTTAGAAGCTTTTTGCAGTTCATACAAAATCAGACGAGGGAGACTCGTGTACAAAATATGGGTGGAAATGATGGCAATGCGCGGTCTGTCACAGCCAAGCAGTTCAAGGAGTTGGGACCACCAGATTCTTGGGGAAAGCCCAATCCGATTAAGGTAGAAACGTGGGTCAATCAAATTATAAAGATATTCGATATCTTGGGATGCACGGAGGAACAGAAGGTTTCATTCACCACCTTTATGTTTCGGGGTGAGGCAGATTACTGGTGGGAATCTGTGAAGCGTACCCAGCCAGCCGCACTCAACATGTCTTGGGAAAGATTTCAGAAACTATTCAATGACAAGTACTTTCCTGAAAGTATTCGTCATATGAAAGAGGTAGAGTTTATTAAACTGGAACAGAACAACATGATGGTGTCTCAGTACGAGGTGAAGTTCGCGGAGTTTTCCAGGTTTGCACCTCATTTGGTAGAGAATGAGGAACGTATGACGCGGATGTTTCTGAGAGGTCTAAAACCCGAGATTCGTCAATACCTTATCTCTCATAAATTTTCTCTGTATTCAGATGTTATCAATATGGCTCAATTATTAGAGCGAGATAATGAGTATACTCAACCGAGGGATCACAACCGTGGTCATCTGGATGTGAAAAGACTCATCGGAGCGATGATAACCAAATGAGGAGGAAGAATACTGACAACAAAAGCGGTAACCAATCTCGGGTGGTAATCGTGGCCATGATAATAGAAGAGGTGAGTCTAGTGGAAATTTTAAAAAGAGGAGATTTAATAATGACGGGAAGACATCAGCAGCAACACCAGCATCAATTGTTGCTTGGGGAGGAGAATAACCATCGGTCGTGTGTTACAAATGCGGGAAAGAGGGACATATCAGCCTAAACTGCCCACAACAATCCAAGGTATGTTATAACTTTGGAAAGGAGGGTCATATAGCCCGAGAGTGTTATGTAGCAAAATCAAGTTCAGCGGGGATGGTGACTCCAAAAGCTGTCCTGGATAAGTCAAAATCAATGGTTCCTAGAAGAGCGTTTGTCGTGACTGGCCAAAACGTGAGGAACCCAAACGAGGTATCACGGGTAAGCTAATCTTGAATTCTTGCGAAGTTTATACTTTACTAGATACTGGTTCTACCCATTCTTTTATCTCTCCTGCTTGTGCTCAATGTTTAAACTTAACTCCGGAGAAATTGAACTTTAACTTATCTGTTGAAACTCCATTGGGTGAAACCTTCGTTACATCCAAGTTGGCACTATCACATTACCTGTTGATCTTATCTCTTTAAAGATACTTGCTTTTAATGTGATTTTAAGAATTGATTGGTTAACTACTCATCATGCCAAAGTTGATTGTTTTCGTAAGGTTGTTAGTTTTCATATTCCTAACCAACCTGTCATAAGAATCCAAACAACTAAACCACTAAAATTAGTCACTGTCATATCAAGCCACAAAGCTATTCGTTTATTGAAAAACGGATGCCAAGCTTTCTTAGCCCATGTTATGGATTTGAATAAAGACAAGTCAGATTTGGATAATATTTATGTGGTTAGAAAATTTCTTGATGTATTTCCTAAAGAACTTCCCGGTCTACCCCCAGAACGTGATGTTAAATTCTTTATTGACCTTGAATCGTGTACAAAACCCATTTCTAAAACCCTATATCGAATGGCTCCTATTGAACTTCAGGAGTTAAAAGTCCAACTACAGGAGTTATTAGACATTGGTTTCATTCGTCCTAGTACATCTCCTTGGGGTGCTCCTATTTTATTTGTAAAGAAGAAAGACAGGAGTATGCGACTTTGTATTGACTACCAAAAATTGAACCATGTCACCATAAAGAATAGGTATCCGCTACCTCGCATTGATGACCTGTTTGACCAGTTACAAGGAGCACAATTCTTTTCAAAGATCGACCTTCGTTCTGGATATCATCAGCTGAAGATTAAAAATGAGGATATTCCACAGACTGCCTTCAGAACTCGGTACGGGCATTATGAATTCTTAGTCATATCTTTTGGATTAACTAATGCTCCTGTTGCTTTCATGGATATGATGAACTGAGTATTCAAGGAATATTTGGATCAGTTCATTGTTGTCTTTATTGATGACATCCTCATCTATTCCAAAAGCCGTGAAGATCATGAGCACCATTTGAAGCTGATACTTGAAAGACTTCATGAAAACAAGCTTTATGCCAAGCTGAAGAAATGCGACTACTAGCTTGAGGAAGTAGCATTTCTTGGGCACGTGGTGTCAAAACATTGAGTATCTGTTGACCCGGCGAAGATTGAAGCAATACAAAGTTGGGAGCAACCGAAGTCGGTGATCGAAGTACGCAGCTTTCTGGGCTTAGCTAGTTATTATCAGAGATTCGTGGAAGGATTTTCTTGAATCACTACTCCGTTAACTCAGCTGACTCGAAAAGATACAAAATTCATATGGAGCGAAGAATGCGAGAATAGTTTCCAAGAGCTCAAGAGGAAACTCATTTTGGCACCTATTCTGGAAATACCATCTGGTTCGGATGGATTTTTTATCTACAGCGATGCTTCAGGCAAAGGGTTAGGATGTGGTCTTATGCAACATGGGAAAGTCATAGCCTATGCCTCGCGACAACTCAAAGAATATGAGAGGAATTATCCTACTCATGATCTGGAGTTGGCAGCAGTCGTATTCGCATTAAAAATTTGGAGACACTACTTGTATGGGGAGAAAGTGGAGATTTATACGGACCATAAAATCCTCAAATATTTCTTCACCCAAAAAGAACTCAACATGCGGCAACGACGTTGGCTTGAGCTATTGAAAGATTATGACCACACTATTCAATATCATCCAGGAAAAGTGAACGTAGTAGCTGACACATTGAGTAGAAGAATATATGCGAGTACGAGTGCAATATTGTCAACACAAAGGCCCATTTTGTATGACTTGCAAAAGATGGAGATAGAATTAAAGACTCCAGGGACCCATGTGATGATGGCGAATATACGAGTATAACCGAATTTAATTGATAAAGTTAAAGCTGCTCAAGCTATGGACCTTGGGCTGATGCATATGAAGACGAAAATGCAAGAAGGGGCTATTCTAGAAGCAAGAATCGATGAAGAAGGAATACTTCTAGTCAATTCTAAACTTTGTGTTCCTAACGATTCTGACTTGAATCATAGAATCATGATGGAGGCACACAACACACCGTTTGCAATCCATCCTGGGAGTACCAAAATGTATCATTATATTCGACACACATTTTGGTGGAACAATATGAAGAGAGAGATCGCGGAGTTTATCTCGAGGTGTTTAACTTTGTCAACGTAAAGCGAGAATCAAGTGCCAAAGGGTCCATTGCAACCACTTGAGATTCCGAAATGGAAGTGGGAACACATTACCATAGATTTCGTTACAGGTCTTCCCAAGGTTTCTCAAGGTATAGATGCGATTTGGGTTATTATTGATAGATTAACCAAGTCTGCTCATTTCTTGCCTATACGTGAGACTTATTCCCTTTAACGTCTTGCTCGTATGTACTTGAATATGGTTGTGAGATTGCATGTCATGCCAGTATCCATAGTTTCGGATCGTGACCCAAGATTCACTTCACGATTTTGGGTTAGCTTGCAGAAAGCTATGGGCACAGATTTACGATTTAGTTCAGCATACCATCCTCAAACGGATGGACAATCAGAGAGGACTATTTAAACTCTTGAAGATCTATTAAGACTCTGTGTCCTAGATTTCAAAGGAAGTTGGGATAAGTACTTGCCACTGGTGGAATTCTCCTAGAATAACAGTTATCAAGCAAGTATAGGCATTGCTCTATTTGAGGCGTTGTATGGACGAAAGTGTCATTATCCAGTATGTTGGGACGAGGTGGGTGAAGCAACGTTATTGGGACCAGAATTAGTATGCATGACTACAAAAAAGATCCAAATGAATCAACAACGTATTCAAACCTCACAGGATCGACAAAAGAGTTATGCTGATCTTCATCGAAAGGACGTGGAATTTAATATTGGGGATCATGTATTATTACGTATTTCTCCATGGAAGGGAGTTACAAGATTTGGAAAGAGAGGAAAGCTCAATCCAAGATTTGTTGGTCCATTTGAGATTCTTGACCGAATAGGAAATTTTGCTTATAGACTCGCGTTACCTCCAAACATGTCTCGTGTTCACAATGTTTTTTCACATATCTATGCTTCGTAAATATGTGAAAGACCGGAACAACATTATTGCGTTAGAACCAGACGAGATAGCCGAAGATTTAACATACAAGGAGGTACCTGTTAAGATATTGGATAGGAAAGAGCATGTCCTATGCACTAAGGTTATACCACAAGTTATGGTTTTGTGGTGGAACTATGCTATTGAGGAAATGACCTGGGAGTTGGAATCAGAAATGAAAGCGAGGTACCCTCACGTTTTTGAAATACCAGGTACGTACGTCAATTTCGAGGACGAAATTTTATAAGGAGGGGAGGTTGTAAGACCCCAACTTATTATAAATAAAATTGAATTTTCTCTATTCATTATTCTAAATTAATAAGGTGTCAATTTGATATAATGCTTTGGTTATGGGTGAAATGTGCAAATTTTGCAAAATAAATAAGTGGTTATAAAATATTCATTTCTGTCGGGGAATATTCGTTTGGTCGTGGAATATTCTTGTTGTTGGGGAATATTCGTATGACGGCGCAGCCATTTGTGGGCCCCATAACGGAAAATGGTTGGATGAAGGAAAATGACAAAGTATGAGTTTTTATAAATAACGGAGTAATTGTTACCGTTAACATTGTTGGAATACCTGGTGGTTAAAATACATGTCTACGCGTGATGGCACAAGAGTAGCACCAGTATTACACAAGATTGTTGAATTATTGATTAAATGCGTAAGAAGGCACTACTCAATAATTGTTACAGTAGTTACTGTTCAATATTTTATTTTATTTATTCAATAATTATTACGTTGATATTTTATATTATTGTTGTTTCAATAATTATCATTGCACAATATTTTCCATTATCAGATAAATAATTCATATTATTTGAATAATATTATTAGATAGCATTATTGGCAATGTCTAGAAAGTTCTATCAAGGAGAGGTTTGGTCACCTAATTGCGCAGCTAGTAAGGAGAAATCATTATTGGAAAGCCCCCTCTTTCCTGGGAACGGCCTGGTTGTCATAATTGTGATTCTATAATATTATTTGTGAATAATTAATTATTAATTTTTATGATAAGGAAATATTTATTTGATGTGGATATAAATGATGGATTTATTTATTTTATGTGGTTATAAATGAAGAAATTTAATGCTGAGGTGTTTTATCAGTATTTTGTCAGAAGGGAGGTATTAAAAATCACCCGTTTGTGGGTTTCAGATATTTTCTGTTTGGAATTTGGAAAAACTCAAAGCTACAAAGTTGTAGAGAATTCAATTTCGTGTGGAATGGACATAAAATTCGTTTTTTTCGTATAAACAGGCTATTTTCTATGAATTACTGAAGTTTTAGAAAATAAAATAATTTTTATTAATTTATGGGTGGGATCCACTTTTGTGATTTAAAGCATGAGGGCTGCTAGGATTTTTCAAGAGTGGCATGCTGGTCTTTGATGGCTAGCATGCCTAGAATTTTGAATAATAAAAATAATATTTTATTGTTTTAGTCTCCTATGGCATTCTATCATTTTCCTATAAATAGACGCTTAGGTTAGAATTGAAAATCACACTAGAAACAAGTTTTCTTTCTCTCTAGATTATCGAGCGTATTTTTGTGAGTATTTTGATACTTTGGGAGTTGTTGTTCGGTACAAGTTTCCTTCGACTTTCTATCTGATATCCCGATCATAAGTACCGTTATTTTGAGGTAAGGGATGTTATTTTCTTCTTAAATGATATTATTTTCTTCAATATCATTATGCCGAAATATTGGTTGAACTTTTTAATCAAATTTGAAACTTTTTGTGTCGGGGTTACTATTCACGTATACGGTACTATTCACGTATACGGCACTATTCACGAATACGACACTATTCACCGAAAAATGAAAATTTTCCTTTTGTGTCCAAGATGTCTATTCTGGCTACTATCTCTGATTGTATCCACGTTTTGATCGTTATTTTTGAATTCTGCTTCACAATTGGTTATTATGAAGTATTATTGATCTTTGATAAACTGTTATATGAATCCCTAATATTTGTCCTTCTGTCTAACTGAATTCGTTTTCTTTAACATATTTTTCATCATCCTCAGTCTTAAATGATGATGTTACTGAATATCTTTGGCTTGTAATGCAAAGATGAATGATTAACTGATGAATATCTTTGGCCCGTAGTGCAAAGATGAATAGGTGTTGAGATGAACATGACCGACTGGTGATACAAATGAATATCTTTGGCCTGTAGTGCAAAGATGAATATTTGATTAAAGATGTATATTGATTGATGTTACGAGGATAAAATATTGATGATGAACTTTTAAATCTTAGAAGATAGTAGAACTCATTCTCTTCGACTCTTCTAATGGATTCTTTGTTTCACCGCAGATATTGATCTAAAACTTGTTGTTCATTATATTCTATCAAATTTTCCTATTGAAGACTAATGATAATTTTTGTATATTATCTTAGTCATAATATTCTTCTTCGGGCTAGTTGAGCTCACCCTTTTCCTTTTTGTTCCATTTTTCTTCTCAGGAGGTGAGAACATAGCAGGATCGAGTCGGGGTATGGAGTGATGGTTCTAGAAAGATGTTTTAGCAGCCCTCACTATTTCTGTAAAATAGTGTTTGAATAATTGTAATGAGGACTTATTTGAGTGTTGATATTGTCTAGAAGACAATATTTATATTTAAACTCACAGTATGTGTTGTCGTAATTTGCACGACAATTGTATTATTTATGTTGTAGTTTGCTTTCTGTACCATGTATTTGGCGACTCATAATGGGTGTTGTATACCTATTTTGGGGGCGTCACAAGTATGCTTAGCATTGAAGGTGCTAGAGAATATTAAGTATTGTCACAAGTAAGACAATGAAGGAAGATAGAGAATAGGATATTCCAAGTCATCTAGCTATGCTAGATTTCAAAGTTTATTAAAATCGTCCTTATGTGTGCACGTTTTGAAAAGGAAAGAATTGGTTCAACTTTTGGAACCAATGGATTTTAAAAGAAATATTCTTGGTATGTCTATGCTAATTGTTTCGGCTAGACAGAAATTGATTTGAAATATCAAAATGAATTTTATATCATCAGTGCATTTGATGCAAAGATGGTAAAAAGATGGAGTTGATAATGTAATTGAACCTAGTGTTGGATGTGATCTTAGGATCAACAACCCACTATGGTATGATGTATAATGACGAAGTCCTCAACGTACAGTGAAAAGTAAGGTATCATGATGTCATAAAATGTTTTGATGTACGGTAAAAGAATTTAAAGGGTAGTTGATGTCAATTGATTTGACTAGACGAATGTTTCAAGTTGATATCCAATTAATTGGTATGGTCTAAGCTATTTGATTTTTCTAGACAAATGGTATGTCATATTTTAAAGAAAATCGAGCTTTCTTTGAAGAAGTTGTGCCAAACCAAATTTTTTTGGTGCGGAATCTAATGATTAATTCTGAGGTGAACACACCCCGAAATGGGGTTATACAATGGGTTGATCGCCTACGTATGAAAGAGGTAGTTTACCTTCTTGGTGATTGTAAACTGACCATGAAAGAAGGGTTACAGTGTCATGCTATTTAACCTAGTAAGAGTTCATGGTCAATTTGACCCGTCAGCAAAAGTATGAAATGTTTTAAAGGAATTCTTATATTCCTCGTTGTTCATTCTACTTCATAATTCTTGATAAGTTATGAAGGTGAGGGAATATTTGAAAGATAAGAACTTCTTTGAAGAGAAGTTGAGAGGAAGTGTATGTTAAAAATTTTGAGGATGAAATTTTGTGAAGAAGGGGTGAATATGATGACCTGGGTATGGGTGTGGTTTTAAGAAATTCTGAGAACATAATTTTTATAAGGGAGGAAGAATGTGACAACCCGGAAAATCGGATTGTCCCAAATTTAAGATTTAAAGAATTAGTTATTAATAATAATATGTGCTATGTATTTATTAATCGTTCTAGAACCTAGGATGATTATAATACGGGAGGGTTCTGGCTACGAGCTAGACTAAACGAGTAAGAATTTTCAAGACGAAAATGAAATTTTTCCGAGAATAAAAATATTTTCGGAGAAAAAGACGAAATAGACACTATTCACCTGACGAAACCCTAAGGGTTAGGGTTTGAATAACCTAAGCCTTTTCGAGAGTTAGGTATGTCGAAATGACATTCCGTCGAAAGATTTGACGATAATATATCGTGAAAAGTTAAGTAAGCCGATAAAATTTTTTCTCGAAAAACGTGTAGAAATCGGACAAAATAAAAATGACGAAAAGTACTATTATGTACTTTTCATTCGTTTAACTACATTAAGGGAAAATACTTAACATCAAAAAATGTTTTTCAATTTTACAGAGATCCAAAGAATATGTAAAAGTTAATCGGTAAATGAAAGATGAAATATCCAAAAATATTTGAATTCCGAGAATCGCAGTTTTTAAAACTGTCGGACGAATTCTGCAAGGTGGAAGTAAAGGAATCTTCGTGAATAGTAAGGAGGTGGAGTAAGGAGGTGGGAATAGTAATTTAGGGGCGAAATAACTATTTTTCCCCTAGCTTGGAAAATCTATAAATGGAGAGCTAAATTTCATTTGTTGGTGATTTTTCAAATTCACCAACATTTGAGAGAGAGAGAGAGAGAGAGAGAGAGAGTTCGGATGAGGAAGAAGATGAAAAAGAGGAGGAAAAGTTAGCTCGTGAGCAAACTTTGTCCGACGGAAGGAGATTAAAGGAGAAAGGTAATCCAAAACCTAACTTCTATATAATTTTCTTTAAGTTTATATGTTAAAAACATAACTTAATAAGAATAGAAGTAAAAGATGTTAAGAATGATTTTCATATGGTTGAAATCATGAGAAAAAGAAGAAATAAGAATTAGAAGTTTAGTTTTGTAATGAATTTGAACGATCCGAACGAATCATATGAATGATTCGGTGAAATAAGTAAGGAATAGTGGTTCATAACATCGAATTCCAATAAAAAGAGAAATCGTAATCAAAGTATGGATTAAAAACAAAAAACGCGAAGAACACGTGAAGAACGTTGTTGATGGACAAATTTAAAATCATCGTAGTATAATTTGTTTTTGTAATAACCCGGGATTTCGAATAATCTGAAATTTATGAATAATTTTTTTTTTTAATATTGACTGTTATTATTGTACTGTGTATCTGTGATACAAGTCTTGAGTAGTGGTCAATTTGTGTATTGACTGATAATTAAGAGTAGAGTTGTGCTTAATGAGAATAGAAACCCTAACCCTAAGTCCGGATAGGGATTCGATAGAAAATACAGTTATTATAACTTTATCGTTAAGTATGTGCTTGTACTGTGTAGAATTTTGATCAGTGATTGATCGAGTAGGGTATAACATTAGTAAACTCTAATGAGAGATTAGAAACCCTAATCTCAAGATTAGAAACCCTAACACGTAGTTAGGAACCCTTACCGAAAGTCGGAAAACCCTAATTTTAAATTCAGGAACCCTAAAACCTAATTAGGAAACCCTAATTGAGATTATAAAACCCTAATGGTGAGAATTAAGGGAAGTGATGTTAATTGACTAGAATAACCTTAAATTTGTAGGTGAAATTATGAAATTACCCTTTTAGGGGTGAAAAGACCAAAATAACCCTTAACTTAAAACTGAAGTTAAGTGAATTCTAGAATGTGGTGACTCGCCAATGTTAGGTATTGTCAAAGAGCCTTAAAATCTCAGCAATCCTATCCAAATGGACACCTAGCATAACTTAGAAACACTGCATCTAAGTCTTAAATGATTTTGGAGTGAGAAAATTCATAAAACTTAAACCATTTGCTCTCAAGCTCTCCACAACTCCCTCTCTCACCAATCCAACGAAAACCTTAAGTGTATCGGTCCCTAAAAGAGTCCATAGATCATCAAGATCAGTAGAGAAGAGCTTAGATCAAAGATTGGAAACTAAGAGGTATAAATCCTAACCCTACTTTGATCTTGTATGCTTAAGATAATTATGTGTTTATGTGTTTAGATCTTTGCTAGAACATGTTTCATGATGATCTATGGTGATATACCATAGATCTATAGCATTAAAAGCCCTTAAAGACTATGTTTTCAAAAACTGTTAGAACCCTAGAAAGTGGTATGACAACCATATGTTAGTGACCACAAATCTTTTTATGTTATTATTTTGGTTTGCTTTATGTTTTGGATCTGTTGTATGACATAAGGACTGTAATCTGGAAGTGAAATAACAACTATTACATGTCCAGATTTCATTTTATTGATGGTCAAATAGAGTTGACCGAGCATGACCAACACTTTCTGGGTAACCCCAGAAAGTGTTAAAGCAAAGTCTGACAAGATATTCTAAGGCCTCTATCTGTCAGACGTTAGTTATTATGATGATGTGTTTGTAACCAGATTGTAGTGTGTTGTGTTGACTCTAGATTCATGTCTTTAGACCCTTTAAAACATCAATAGATTGAACGTAAAGGAATTTCCAGAAATTGTATGAGCAAGCCCTCTGACATGGTTTGACCGGGTTGAATCTTACAACTATGATGTAGTTGGACTATTATGTTGATGCATAAGTGTTCTTTGTCATGTATACTACATGCTTGAACCATAATATTGATCATTTGATTATCAGAACACCAAAATAATCCAGCCACAATAAAGCATCACGAACTGCCTGGGTTTCTGGAAAACCCAGAAACCATCTAACATTATGTTTGAGAGCTCAGATCTTTATATTGTGTTGATGTATGACTTGTATAGTGGTTGATTGTTGTAGTGATGCATACTTATTACAAGATCAACGTTTAAGCAAACCCTGAACATGCTTGAGCTGAGATTGAGCTGAGATTAAAGGCCGGTCAAACCTTGCCCCACGAACATTGAGATTATCAGTGTTCTTGAGCCAAGAACACCAAAGGCGACAAACAAGTGTCACTAAAAGCCTATAGCGACAGTTTTAATTATTTTAGTTTCCTAATTTCTGAAAAATGATTAAAAATAGAAAATAAATTATCAAAATTATCAAAAATGATTTTAAAAATTATTTTAAATTATGAAAAATTATTTTTGAGTATTTGAGATATTTTTCATTAATATTTATATTTATTAAAATATTAATGATATTTAATTTATTTAATTAGTGTATTAAATAAATTAGAGAAAAATCATTTTAATATATTAAAAATCATTTTAAATAAGAATAAAGTATTTAAATATATTTTGAGTTATAAAATGTAACTTTTAATATTTTTGGAGAATTTTCATTAATAATTTAATATTAATGATGATAGATTTATTTAATTATTAAATTAAATAAATGATCTAAAAATAGTTTTATTGAATTAAAAATCATTTTAAATAAGAATAAAGTGTTAGAAAATATTTTGAATTATAAAATATAATTTTAATATTTTTGGAGAATTCTCATTAATAACTTATTATTAATGATATTAGATTTATTTAATTATTAAATTAAATAAATGATGATAAAATGGTTTTATTGATTTTAAAATCATTTAAAAATGAGAAAAGTGATATAAAAATATTTGAAGTTATAATTAATGACTTTTAATATTTTGATGATAATTTCATTAATATTTAAATATTAATGGTGATGATTTAAAAATGATTTTAATTACTTTAAAATTATTTAAGTAGAATATCGGTGATTTAAAAATATTTTAGGTTATTCTAAATAACTTTAATTTTTTTGAAAAGTATGTCATTAATATTTTAATATTATTAAATATTAATGATGATTGATTTATTTGATATTCAAATCATTCAAAAATGATTTCAAAGTGTTTGAAAATTTATTTTAAAATATAATAATTGCTTGAAAATTATCAAAAGCTTCCAAAAAATATTATAAATGATATTTGACTTATCTAAAATAATATTGAAGCTTAGAGGCTAAGTTTAATTGACAATACAAATGTTAAGTGTCGGATAGGGTGACCAGTACACCGATAATAGACCGAGGTCCAACCAGACCGAACTAGTTAGAGTTAAGAAGTGTTTATACAGATTATAAACACTAATGTGACTATGTGTTAATGTGCCTAGGAGAAAAATTGACTGTGAATAATAGTATTATGTGTTATGACATATTGTGCTAATTGTAAGATCAATATTGTGAATATAGGTCTTGTGAACGCAGATAGGTATATTGTGTAGCATTAATCAATGCGGAAGGCAAGTTCCCTAACTCAACCTTGAGTTATATTCATTCAATTATTATGGTGGTTAATTATTGCTAATTATACCACGTCCAGGGATTTATTGTTGATTATTCGCAGTTAATGCAAATTTAATAATTCAAATTGAATTACTGGTTCATAAAATATACGTTCGTAGAATAACTGTTGTTGGATATTCATATCCGTAAAAGCTAGTATTGACAATACAGATAATTCCTGTTTATTGTTAAATTATGTTGAGAAATGTCTTAGCTAATTATTCTGGCTAGACGAACATTTGTTAGAATTTGATAGATTCGAAAAGAGAAATCAATTATTATTGACAGATCGATGCCAATTATTTCGGCTAGATTGAGAAGTAATTAAAATTTGAAATCACAGTATTTCATTGTTAAATCAAAATCTTGATTCTAAGACTGAGAAGAACAACCTTTTTTTATAAAGGGAACATTTTATTGGTCGTAAATTCGACTACTGCGCGCTATGTTTAAGTATTATGCATAATATAGGGTATAATAAAGCTGATCACTTGTTATACTTGCAGAGGGATATGATTTAATCTTTATGGTTATCTGATACACCTGAGTATATATCAAAGTAAATCTTTTATATATACCCGAGAAGATAAGTTCAAGGTCTTATGTGACCACTCAGCATAAATCTGGAAAACATTCCACTTTGCTATTGCGTAGAATTGATTCTTGATTATTCATTAGAATATCGTAGAAACTTCGAAAGCATTATATACTTTCGTTAATTTGTGGCATAGTTTGCGAGAAGATTAGTTAGAGAAGAACAAATTGTTCAGCTATTTCAAAGTTCCCCGAACTGTGTAGTCATTCTATCGAATTAGATAGTTTATTGCCTTGATTCTGATACATTTATTGTATATCTTAACTTGCAGGGCAAATTTGTTGCTCACCCTTTCTAAATAAAACATTTCAGCTAGGGACGAAGAAGCCAGAGGAGTTGTGAAGACCAAAGACAAAGGTGTTACGCTATAATAGCTATGCTTAACATTATTATACTAATATATTTGTAAACCCTTTTTGTATATCTAAAAGGGTATGTTTGTAATATAAAGGTTAGATAACCTGGGACGAATGTATTAACTATATCAGTTAATATGGTTTATGTGTCTATTCATAATTAAATGGGTAGCTAGATGTTATTTATATTGTGGAACGTGAGTACCAAACTCGGGAGTCAGGTAACCCGGGTTTGGGGGTGTCACAGGTTGGTTTCAAAGCTGTAGTGACCAGAGTGTCACAAGTTGGTAGCAGAGCTATAGGTTATAAGGGGGGGGGAACCCTATGATTATAACCATAAACGAAATAGAATACTTATTTAGAATACTAAGCAAGGGTTTGCCAAAGCGCATCAATAGAAAGATGTGTGGACACATAGTGTGGGATGTTTGTACTGGTGAAGTACTAATCAAGTTATAAACTGATAATAGGATGTCGGGAGAAGGTGTTATGAGTACAGAAGTGCTAGCTACATTGCACCACCGATGCCGATGAGTCGAGGTGCCAAATGGCGCGAGTCGTCGCTTAAAGAAGTGGGGAAAGATGAACCTATGGTCAATCTTGGGAGTGATCATGATGATTATCCCGAGAGGCATCAAAGTGGTGATGAGAAGGCGTAGTCCGAAGAAGCTAAGGTGGAGAAAGGGAAAAATACTAAAGTTGGGGAGAAAGATCAAGAATCTATAGAAGTACAAGAACTCCGAAATAAATTGTTTCTCTTGAAGAGTTGTGGATATGGTAGCCCAAGCTATGGGAAATAGAGCTTTAGCAGAAAGAGCAAGATATCAGCCACCCGATAGATTGGCTAACTTTAAGGACTTTAAAGCTGTAAGACCGCCAGAACTTAAGGGAACTACGGATCCAATTGAAGCCCAAACTTGGGTAAAAGAAATGGAGAAAACATTTATTATTGCGAGAGTGACAGAAGAGCAAAAGACAGCTTTTGTAACTTATTTAATGAATGGAGAAGCCAATTTCTGGTGGGAGACTAATCAGGCGAGAGCTGGTACAACTGTGGTGAATTGGACAAGATTCAAGGAGTTTTTCTTTGAAAACTATTTTTCATCGAGTATGCAAGCTCGGATGGAGGTTAAGTTCTTAAAACTAAAGCAGGAGAATATGTCGGTGTTTGAATATGCTGCTAAATTCAACGTGTTAGCAAGATTTGCACCTCATCAGGTGGATACGGAGCTACGAAAGGCGAGAAGGTTTGAGAATGGATTGAAGCTGGGTATATACAATAAAGTAGTTGTATTGCAAATCAATACGTTCGTGGCTTTGTTGGAAAAGGCAATAATTGCTGAAGGGGGAAGCGAAGCTGCATCCCATTATAATCAGGAGAAGAAGAAGAATACAGATGATGGAGGAAGCAGTGGTGGTAGTAATTCGAACAAGAGAATGTGGAGTGAGAATACCTAGTCAGGTAATAAGAAAGAAGGGAATAAGAAAGGAGGAGAGCCTTGTACGAACTGTGGAAAAAATCCTCTAGGACTTTGTCTGAAGAAGAAAGGAGTTTGTTATAACTGCGGTCAAGAGGGACATATGTCGCCCAATTGTCCCAATCCGAAGAAGATACAATGTTGTTATGCCTATCGATCAATTGATCATCTAGTTCGGAATTTTTCGAAAAGGAATAAGGAGAAGTGGAGTGCCAACAAGGGAACCGGTAGCGAAACCTTGGCGATTAAAGAACCTACTCAGCCAGGTAGATTAGCAGCCCGCGCATTTAATATGACAGCTCAAGATTTAGTGGCTACCCAGGAGGTGGCGATAGGTAATAATTTTACTTAATAATTAAATTACACGAGAAATATTGGTGATATAAGCTGTGAATTGTTTTCTTTTATAAATCCAAATAACAGGTTAGAATATGAGATACAAATTAATATTGTGTTGATAAAAATGAATTGATGATACAAATTTAAAAGATTATAGAGAGTAATAACCCGGGATTTCGAATAATCCAAAATTTATGAATATATTTTTTTAATATTGACTGATAATATTGTACTATGTATCTGTGATACGAGTCTTGAGTAGTGGTAAATTTGTGTATTGACTGATAATTAAGAGTAGAGTTGTGCTTAATGAGAATAGAAACCCTAACCCTAAGTCCGGATATGGATTCGATAGAAAATACAATTATTATAATTGTATCGTTGAGTATATGTTTGTACTATGTAGAATTTTGATCAGTGATTGATCGAGTAGGGTATAACATTAGTAAACCCTAATGAGAGATTAGAAACCCTAATCTCAAGATTAAAAACCCTAACGCGTATTTAGGAACCCTAACTGAAAGTCGAAAACCCTATTTTTAAATTCGGGAACCCTAAACCCTAATTAGGAAACCCTAATTGAGATTATCAAACCCTAATGGTGAGAATTAGGAGAAGTGATGTTAATTGACTAGAATAACCTTAAATTTATAGGGGAAATTACGAAATTACCCTTTTAGGGGTGAAAAGACAAAAATACCCCTTAACTTAAAACTAAAGTTAAGTGAATTCTAGAATGTGGTGACTCACCAATGTTAGGTATTGGCAAAGAGCCTTAAAATCTCAGCAATCCTATCAAAATGGACACCTAGCATAACTTAGAAACACTGCATCTAAGTCTTAAATGATTTTGGAGAGAGAAAATTCATAAAACTTAAATCTTTTGCTCTCAAGCTCTCCCAAACTCCCTCTCTAACCAAACCAACGAAAACCTTAAGTGTATCAGTCCCTAAAAGAGTCCATAGATCATCAAGATCAGTAGAGAAGAGCTTAGATCAAAGATTGGAAACTAAGAGGTATAAATCCTAACCCTACTTTGATCTTATATGCTTAAGATAATTATGTGTTTATATGTTTAGATCTTTGCTAGAACATGTTTTATGATGATCTATGGTGATATACCATAGATCTATAGCATCAAAAGGCCTTAAAGACCAAGTTTTTAAAAAACGGTTAGAACCCCAGAAAGTGGTATGATAACCATATGTCAGTGACCACAAATCTTTCTCTGTTATTATTTTGGTTTGTTTTATGTTTTGGATCTGTTGTATGACATAAGGTGTGACGCCCCCAAAATAGGTCCAATCTATCCAATCCATTCTGAGTCGCCAAATACATGGTACAGAAAACAACTATAACTTTATTACTACAATTGTCGTGCAAAATACAACAACACATATACTGTGAGTTTTAATACCAACTGTGACTCATGTCCCAACTATGGACAACACCTCACAGTGATACCTTACATAAAGGTACAATCTAGAACTGTTTTAGAAATTAAAATCTTTGGGAAGTGCTCAAGGAAACCTTCGTACATAGGAGGCCATGAATCTAAGTTATGATAGATTTCATATGTCCAGAGAATTATCCTCTTGGTGAGTCTTCTCTTGACATATAACGAGAATCATCCAATAGACCCCAAAGAAAAATGAGAAGATTACTATCATGTTCCTTCCAATGGTGAGTCTTCTCTTGACATATAACTATCTCCACCATCTGCGATTGAACATTATGTTTCAACCCAACTCCAAGATCATATAGGTAGTGCTCGTAGATATACTCAGCAAGTGGATGTGCACAACCCTTTCTTATGATAACACGAGATTGTATGTCATTAGACGTCTTGTATGATAGTGGCAAAACACCCTTCCAAAGTTGGGTTCACCTCACCCTATTGTTGTTCACCAAAATCAATTATTAAGTGACGTATAATATACGACACAATTATATATTGTATGTCATGTCGTTTTACATTGTATGTCAATACAATTATATATTGTATGTTATGTCATTTTATAATGTGTTGAGAAACTTTGATAGTTTCGGACCACCACACTATTCCCCATTATTCCCTCCGAATCTGACTACACTTTTATTACACGAAAGGAATTGTGAAGCAAAAGGGGTGAGCACAACTAGCCCAGTAAAGAATGTCATAACTAAAGATAATTAAATTATCAATAGCCTTCATTAGTAATAAATTAAAGATTTAGAACATATGGTAGATGAATAAACCATAAAGTCTATTATCTTCTCCATGTTAAAAGTCCACCAACAATGCTTTAACCCTGTAACATTAATCAACAGATCCTGTTCACAGTCATGTGAATAACTCATAATAATAATTGTAGTTCTAATTTTCTCTTCTCATCCATGACGAAGATATTTTTCATCACATGTCTTTACCTCAAACATCAAAGATCATGGTTATACCAAATCACAGTTCCTGTTCATAATCATACTAATAAGTTCATCTTTGCACTACCGGCCAAAGATATTCATTAACAGTTCATCTTTGCACTACATGCCAAAGATATTCAACAATAGTTCATCTTTGCACTACGGGCCACCTTGTGACAACCCGAGAAATTAGACAAATTATTAAAATCTTAAATGATTGATTTAAGGTCAAATAATAGAACTAGACAAAAAATAAGTGTATGCGTTTGATATTTTTGGGATGGAATTTTGAGGATTTCAAAATTCTGTGAAGGATTTAGGTGAATTATTCAGGATTAAGTGTATATGTGTTTATGTTCGTGAATATGGTATTATGTGTGCACAATTATGTGGTTAAGGTCGAGGTTGACCAGATAAATTTTATCAGTATCAAACCCTAATATTATTAAGAACGTCAACGTTCAATTAGAAAACCCTAACATCTGATAGGAAACCTTAAAAATCGGTTTTGAAACCCTAATTTTAGTTCCGGGAATCCGAAACCCTAATTCAGAATTTAAAACCCTAATTCTGGAATTTAAATGTTGTGTATAAGGTTTAACATCATTAATTATAAATTATTAGGGGAAAACCCTAACGAATTACTTGAAACCCTAATTGTTTATTAGAAAGCCCTAATATTAAATCTAGGAACTCTAATTTCAATTTTCAGGTATTTGAAACCCTAATTTGGGAACTTACAAGATAATTATATTTCTTAAGTGTTATTAATTATAATATTAATTAGGATAAAGCTTAATTAATTAGCAAACCCTAATTTTAGATTTTTAAACCTTAATTATTCTGTCAAGAACCCTAATGTATAATTATGGATTTAATTGCTAATTTAGCAATCTTAATTAGGAAATATTAATCCTAATTTGTGTTAGCCCTTATGTGATTAGGAAAGTATTCTGTAATTGGGAAACTCTAGTTATAATTTAATGATGTTAATTTTCATTTATGAAAACCCTAATTTAGAAATCCTAAAAGGTGAATTATGGAAAGCTTAGGTTTTAACCCTAAGGGTCAAACCCTAAGGGTTTGCAATAAATGACAATTCTAGAAATAAAAAGGTATGTAAAAGACTAAAATACCCTTTTCTTAAACTTGAGCAAAAGATTTTGCAAATCTTGTGAGTCATCACCTTAATGTTTATCCCATGTGCTCTATATCTATTTTATATTATATATGTGTACTACCTAGCAACTAGACACATTATATCATATCTTTTAAATTGATTAAATAGAGAAAAAAAGGGCCACTTTACTCTCATTTTCTCCCAAGACTCTTTCTCTCCAAAATTTCGAAATATAGAGTGAGAGTGAGTGATTAGATAAGCTATGATCAGGTGTTAGCAGTACAAGATTAAATCATCAACATCAGATTCAAAAATGGGGCATCAAAGTGATATAAACCCTAAATCTTCAAAATCTCATGATCTTATGTTAATGTTATGATTTGTTGGTTAAATATGTGTTAGATGGTGTTATTTAGTGATCTAGGTTGTCAAATCCCAGATCCATAACATCAAAGTGCTCAAAATTAGCATTTCTTGAAATCTGGAAAAAACTTTGAAAAGTTGTCTGACAGCCATATGTCAGACATCATAGATCTGTGTGTGTTATATTTTTAGTGTGTTTGTTGTTATAGATCTGTTCTTTGTAATAAGGTCTTTAATCTAGAACTTAAAGCAAGCCCATATCATGTTTAGATTGCAAGATAGGATCGGTCAAAGTCCTTTGACCAAGCACGAAATGTGAATCTGGGTACCCAGATTTCCCAGCAGTCGTCTGACACCACTTTGCAGGCGCTTGATCTTTCAACGTTTTTGTGTTTTGGCCTTGTTGTTAGTAAAATATTGTAGACTGGTATATAGGCTACCCACTAATGTCTTTAGATCACCCAAATCTGTAACAGGATCGTAGAAATTAATGGTCAAACCACCATTGACCGAACTGCTTGATAAACAATCTGGAAAACCCAGATTTGTTCTTGAGCATGTACCTCACAGGTACTTTGACCAGCCATGATTTATTTTATTATAGCCGGACATCTCCTCTATAAGACCGAGCCTTTAGATCACATAAACGAGTCACAGACTGCAAAATAGGAAGCCTCAAAGTAGTGATCTTCACACTGTTCGAGTTTCTAGGCAGCCCAGAAACTCAAGAACAGATCTAACATGATTTTGTAAGGCCTTTATCCCATAGATCTATTGTTGTTTGGGCATGGAATTGAATCTAGATTGTAGTGTTGCATGAATACTACAATTCTAACAAAATTACAAACTCAAAAGCTTGATAACCTAGAATCTAGAGTCGGTCAAACTACCTCCCTTTGTGCACTGACATGTGTTTCTGGGTAGATTCATGAACATGCTCAAGAACACCTATAGCGATGGTTCTGTCTCTATAGGGCCCTTTAGTGACACTTAATTTCAGAAAATAGATTAATTAATTAAATAAATAGAAATAAATGATTTTTAATTATTAAAAATACATAATAAATTATGAAAAATAGTTTTTAATTATTTTGAGTATATTTCAAAAATATTTAATATTTTTGGAATATAAAAGGTATTTATTTATTAAATTATAATATTAAATAAATTATTTAAAATGGTTTTAACTCATGAAAATCATGAAAAATTATATTATGGTATTAGAAAATATTTTAAGTTATTTTTGATGACTTTTAATATTTTGTGATGAATTTCATTAATAATTTATTATTAATGCTAATTAATTATTTAATAAATATATTAAATAAATTATGGAAAAATAAATTAATGTTTTAAAAATCATATAAAAATAATTTATGTGTTAAAAAATATTTTAAGTTATAAAATATAACTTTTGATATTTTGGCATGAAAATATTAATATTTTAATATTTATAGCAATTATCGGATAATGGATTTAAGTGTTTAAAAATCATATAAATGTGATTTTAAAATATTAAAAATACTTTGATATATTATAATTATTTTATAATATTATGTTATAATTTTCATTAATATTTAATGATAAATAAATATTAAGGATTAAGGGATTATGTGGTATTTAATTTCTCTATATACATATAAGTGATTGAAATTTTTGATAAATGATATTAATTATCTGAAAATTATTACAAGTCTATGAAAATTGTTTTGATGATAATATGATTGTCTCAAGAAAATTATCTGTGATAATTGTTAAGTGTTTAGTGTTATAGTTTATGCCCTAGAGGCCAATTATTTGATATAATTGCTTAACGTTTTGATATTATATTTGATTGAATTAATGAATGATTTTATTATGGTTTTATTTACTACGTTATATAAATGTTAACATAATAAAAAAAAATCCTTAGAATAGTGATACAAATTATATAGTTTCAAGTATGTGACGTGAACATGAGATTATATAATTACAATTAGTATTATTGTTCTTAAATGTCCCTAGTCGAGTATCATTGTTAATGGGACAACAATGATGCATTGAGACTAGTATGTGGATTGATTGATGACCAAATCTCATTGGTTATAAATATATGAGATATTAAGTCAATGCATAGGTACATGTTAGAGTATGATGTACTGGACAGACGCACCATGAGAATTCTATGTGGAGCATTATGCGAAGTGTCATTAGAAATTCTTATAGTGACAATGATGTAATGGTCCTCCGACCTGAAATCACTATATTACTACACGGGAATTTATGTACTTTGATATCATCAAATGTCACCTTTAATAGGGTGGACTATAAAGGTGATTATTGGGTACATCATGAATCGTGTGAGGAATATGAGTGATCTAGATGGAATTTAACCCTCCTATTTATTAGGGGTGATATCCATAGGCCTCTTGATTAAGTAGGACTATGAAATGGATGGCCATGCTCAAATAGTGATTTATTTCATATAGTCTACTCATTGATCAAGAAAACTCAGATTAAATTATGAAGAGTATGATACATTCCATGACTCGAGTTTACTCTAGGATATTAAGGTTAAAAGGATTAAATTACATTGAAACATTGGTCACAAAAAGGTTGCATCGAATCATCGATCTTATTATTACTTTGGTAGCAGTGATGCATTACTAGATGTCGCTCACTGTTTATAATTTTATAATATGATTTTAAAATTATTGCCAACGTAATAATAACCTATAGGGTCACACACATAGAACGTTATTAAAAGGGAATTAATTTAAATTATAAGGATTTAAATATATTAATATGATTAATATTATTTAAATCACAAATTTAAATTAAAAGGATAATTTGTATATATATATATATATATATATTAATTAAGTAAGACTTAATTAAGATATATATATATATATATATATATATATATATATATATATTTTGGATTTTATGAAATTAGGTTTTGATTTGATTAATTCCTTTTAACTACTATATATATGATATATAGCAGCTACTTAGGGGAACATCATAATTGAAAAACCCTAGCCGCTCTTAGAGAGAGATTAGAGAGAAAACAGTTTCATAATCGTTCCTTTGGTGGCTAGTACCGCAAGTCCCTCTTATTGTAGAATCATTCGACGGTTCGTGCGGCGTTCGGGTGGATACCATAGAGGCGCGGTTCTAATTGGATTGCGTAAAGGATTCGAAGCTATTTCAGAATTTTTATCCATAATCGGTATAATATCTAAAACATTGAATTAATTTTAGTTTCGCTTGGATCGTGTTTTGGGTTTCGGAATTGCTTTGATTTATTTTCTATTTTCGCTGCGTTTTTGTGCCGAAAACCCTACAATGATATCAGAGCTACTTGCGAAACGATTAATTCAGATAACATGTTTAATTGTTTTCGATATATATGGTATGTGATGATACAATTTTACCGATCTGAAATTGATTATATTGTTTTTGATATATATGATATATGATGATATAATTTTATCGAACTGTTAATTGTGTATATGATATTCTGTAATCGACATATTTTGATATTATAAATATCAATAATAGATATGCATGTATATGATGTTACATTAATTGAGTATATGATATTACGTAATTGACATATTCTCGTATTATGAATATCGATAATAGATATGCATGTATATGTTGTTACATTAATTGTATACTATATATGCGTAATAACAAAGATTCAATTTAATATGATTAATTAAAACCGACATATATGATATGTATCGGTGTATTGATATTATGACTATTTTGGTGGATTAAAATATGTGATTCTCAAACTGCTTTGCAGAATCATTTAGAAAAATTTCGCAATATACTGGTAGAACCGCCAGACTCCCCCCTGGACCCCCCTGTCAGAAGGCGATGGTGGTCGTGACCCCAATTTGTTATATATACTTTTCTTTAATTTTATATAAACTGTTATATGCTTACTGTGATATGCATGGTGCACTGTTATGGCCTTTTGACCCATAGGTTAGTGGTTTTGGTTTTGAAATACGGCTTGCATGTCGTGCCTTTCTATAAATTCTAATGTAAAATTCTTTTCTCATCTAAATCCCCTCGAATGTAACTCTAGGTTTCTTTATGTCATATAATAATCTGTAATTGATGAAGATGAAAAGATGAAGGACACGATGGAAAGATGATGATGGAGAGGAGGCACATGCTTGAGGAAGATCCAAGGAAGCTATTTATTTTAAGATCTTTTACCACCTTAGATTAACCTTCAATCTTTCATTAGCTTGAAAAGATTAACAATGGATTGGGCCATAACTGTGACACATTTAATTTTGCACTTTATTTATGTTGTATGCGATATGATATGATAAATAATGTGCATGCTTAATAAGATTAAAATTGGTGAGATCTAAATTTATTAATAAAATCCCTCATTAAATTATTAAGTCTAAATCAGATGCTTTCTAATGAATAACACTCATCAAGACCTTGATCAATAGATGTAGGTTTGCCAAAGCAAAGTACCCTATTTATCTAGGTAAGATGCGATAGGATAATTGTGATATCCAAACTGTTAAAATCATTGCACCCGACTTAACTAAGTTATCTCAATAGGATTGTGGACTTAGAGGCATAGAGTTTGGTAGGTACCATTAGATGGACTAGAAACAATTGTTGTTTACCAAACTATCCAAGAGTTATATATGATATAATTGACAAAAAGGGTTGTCTACCTAAATAATTGTGTTTTAAAAGATTAGCCAAAGCTAACTTAGGGCATAATGAAATATGGATCTTGGCTCACTAGAAAGATTTAATTAAAAAATGCTTTCCGAATTAATGGTGAGGGCTATTAATTTGAATAAAATAGTGGGAGGTATATTTTGAATGTACTATTATCAATTACATAATAACAACTCTGCAATTTGACTTATTATTTTTTGCACTTATAAATTATAGATATCAATGGCAAACAACAACAATACAAGTAGTCTTTAACTACGATCAGTCCTTGAGAAGGACAAGCTGAGTGGAATTAATTTCCTTGACTAGCATAGGAACTTGAGGATTGTCCTCAAATAAGAGCGCAAGCTATATGTCATTGAAAAGCCCATTCCGCAAAGACCAAATCATTTGCATCACGCGTGCGAGCATAATGCTTACAAGAAGCATCAAGATGATGCTCTGGACGTGAGTTGTCTCATGCTAGCAACCATGAACGCTGTGCTTTAGAATCAACATGAGTTGATGGATGCTTATGAGATAATCGAGCATCTCAACAAATTGTTCGAAGGGAATGCTCGACAAGAGAGGTATGATACATGCAAGGCATTGTATCACTGCAAAATTGGTGAACGTGATCCAGTTGGTCCACATGTGCTGAAAATGATTACGTATATTGAGTACCTTTATAGGTTGGGTTTTCCAATCACTTCGGAGGCCCAATCAGATCTTGTTTTGCAATCCCTGAACAGTAGCTACTCTCAATTTGTCATGTATTATCTTATGAATGATATTGCAAAACCCCTTACTGAGTTGTTGAGCATGTTAAGAACTGCCGAGAACAACATAATAAAGGCAAGACCCACTCCCATAATGATGGTGCAAAAGGGGAATGCTAAAGGAAATTGGAAAGGCAAGAAGAAGATAGGATCTAAATCTGGTGCCAAACCCAATTCCAAAAACAAACAGGCTTTAAAACCTAAAGGTGGGGTGGCTAAAGAAGGTGATTGTAATGCTTATTTGGAAGAAGTGAAGAAAAAGAAAGGAAGTATGACTTTTGATTCAGGTATATATGTTATAGAAGTCAATTTGTCTACTTCTACATCATGGGTATTGGATACTGGATGTGGTTCTCACATTTGTGTTAATGTGCAGGAACTTCGAAGGAGTAGGACTTTGGCAAAAGGAGAGGATGACCTACGAGTTGGGAATGGAGCAAAAGTTGTTGCACTTGCCGTAGGAACTTATCATTTATCTTTGCCCTCTGGGCTAGTTTTAGAATTAGAAGATTGTTATTTTGTGCCTGCTATAAGCAAAAACATTATTTCTGTTTCTTGTTTGGACAAGAAAGGTTATAATAAAGAACAATCATTGTTCGTTTTACTTAAACGATATATGCTATGGTGTTGCACAATTGTTTAATGGTCTCTATATTCTTGACTTAGATATGCCTATCTATAATATAAATACAAAACGATTTAAATCAAATGATTCAAATCCAATATATCTTTGGCACTGTCGTTTGGGCCATATAAATGAGAAACGCATATCAAAACTCTATAAAGATGGGTTTTTGGATTCATTTGATTTTGAATTATATGAGAAATGAGAGTCTTGTTTATTAGGCAAGATGACTAAAGCCCCTTTCATTGGACACAATGAATGGGCTAGCGATGTATTGGGACTTATACATAGTGATGTATGTGGACCCATTAGCAAGAGGTAGGTTTCATTACTTCATTACATTTAGTGACGACTTCAGTAGATATGGATATGTGTATCTAATGAGACACAAATCAGAATCCTTTGAAAAGTTCAAGGAATTCAAGAATGAAGTTCAAAACCAATTTGGCAAAAGCATAAAAGCCCTTCGATCCGATCGAGGAGGTGAATACTTAAGCCAAGACTTTGATGACCTTCTAAAGGAGTGTGGTATCACAAGGTGTGTCTGAGAGGACACATAGAACGTTATTAAAAGGGAATTAATTTAAATTATAAGGATTTAAATATATTAATATGATTAATATTATTTAAATCACAAATTTAAATTAAAAGGATAATTTGTATATATATATATATGTATATTAATTAAGTAAGACTTAATTAAGATATATATATATATATATATATATATTCAGATTTTATAAAATTAGGTTTTGATTTGATTAATTCCTTTTAACTACTATATATATGATATATAGCAGCTACTTAGGGGAACATCATAATTGAAAAACCCTAGCCGCTCTTAGAGAGAGACTAGAGAGAAAATAGTTTCATAATCGTTCCTTTGGTGGCTAGTACCGCAAGTCCCTCTTATTGTAGAATTGTTCGACGGTTCGTGCGGCGTTCGTGTGGATACCGTAGAGGCGCGGTTCTAATTAGATTGCGTAAAGGATTCAAAGCTATTTCAGAATTTTATCCATAATTGGTATAATATCTAAACCACTGAATTAATTTTAGTTTCGTTTGGATCCTGTTTTGGGTTTCAGAATTTCTTTGATTTATTTTCTATTTCTGCTGCGTTTTTGTGCCGAAAACCCTACATTTAGGCAGAGTTTAATTGAACATAAACTCGATGATTGTTCGACTTGACCGTCGGGATGTTAGAATTTTGTCGGGTTCAACTCAAACTTAAATAGTCTGACTTGATGCTAAGTCTTATGTTTATTGTAGACTAATTGGATTATGTGTTATGTGTTTAGGTTATTCTATTATATATATATATATATATATATATATATATATATATATATATAATAGTAATATATTGTGATGATATTATTCTAATATTGAGATCTATATTACTAATATTAGGTCTTCTAATAAAGTGATATAAATTATGATGAATAATCAATCAGTTCGCTCAGTAGTTTTTACTTAACTCTACTAAGAGTTGTTTCATTCAGATATGCTTATGGTTAATCATTGCTGATTGCCATGGATAATTGTACTATGTATATATTGCATGTATAAGTCAGGTATGAAAGGCTGATCACCTTCATTACCAGTTGGTCCAGATATATTTTTTCATGTTCAATACTTGTTCAGTCAAAAGTTTATTTGTGCTAGTTCTTAATTATATTGATGAATTATAGCCAACTTATTATTCAGACTCTTTCAATCATGGTATATCCTTAAATTGTATTTAAACTTGCTGGGCAACTTTCATGCTCACTCTTGTTATATCATGATAAACATTGCAGATAAGGCGAATGCGTTCGGATACAGGAAAAGGTTAATGCCAAGTTCAGCTTGGGATAAAATGTGCAGCTAATTTGTAATAGTATAGTTTGATAATAATGTTAGGTGTTAGATAGTTTATGAATTGTGTATAAGTTACGGTTACTCAATTTTGGGGAATAGTGTGTAAAGTGTATTGTATAAACAATTTATGTTTATATCTTCCGCAATAGTAATAGAATGATTGAACCGAATCCGCGGTGATTTGGGACTCGGATTCGGGTCAATCACACACCATCACCACCATCACCTCACGCTTAGCTGATTATAGGGAAGTCCTATTGTGGTTACTGCTATATGCTTACAATGAGGCCATTGTAACTGCTAAGTTTGGGGGATTTTAGTATAATTATTTGTTTCATTTTTAATTTCATAGTTATGTTATTTGTTTAATTTGCATATGTTTTCATGTTTAGTTAAGGTTCATTATGTTTGCATTCACGTAGTATAATTGCATAATAGTTTTGCATAGTAGTGTAGTATTGTAAATAATTCAGTTTAAAAAATAAAATAAAATATATTAGTTATTTTACTGTGTTTATTGCCTTTAAGTTCATCTTGCTTGTTTCCAGTTGTTAGATAGTTACAATATGTTATGGCCAATGATGATATTTGAATTGAGTAGACAAGTATAATATTGAATATTAGGGCTTTGATGTGATTTCCTGTTATAAATTAAATCTTTTTCTATTTGAAAAAGGTATAATAAGGTTAGCATAGTAAAAAATAGCTTTATTAACTGTTTGAGTCTAAATGGATACAAAATGGAACTCTAAACGATAATGCTAGTTTGAATGAAATGAACTCATGAATAGGCAGTGATGGCTAAAGTTAGGCAAGTACTTATGTTTGGGGGAAAATTTAGGGTATATAAGCTATCAAAATAAAAAGAACAAAAAAGAAAGAAAGAAAAAGAAAAAGAAAAAGAATATGAATAAACACCGTGGCTAATCTAGTTTCATGGCCTTTGTTATTTGAGTAAGTAACCCCGGCGGGATGTCTTTACACCTAGTGCCCTAAGGCCTAAATGGTTTGGGGGTCAATGGTCGAAAGCTCGTTAAGGTAGTATGACGCCCCCAAATTCGGGTATCTTCTAACCCGACAGATGGCGCTACACGGTACTCATAACTATACATTCATTCTATTGAAATAACATCAAAATGTGTGTATCAACGACATTCTTATAACATTAATAATAATAAATCATGTTTCCAGGATCTATAACCGTTACATTCTTTGTTCATCATAATATAAGTCATACAAACATACTTGTCTATTACAGAATAAACTAATCATTCATCTTCGCCTTGCCTTTATCTTTACTAGAACCCTCGGTTCGCTCGACCTTAGTTGCAATCATATGATTCAAGCAAGAAATGAGCATAACTAGCTCAACAAGTATAACAATATATTATATAAATACCACTTCGAGAATCATATGATTATTCTTCAATAACTGAACAAGTAGTTACGAAGTACTATGAAACATTGACTAGCACTTCTCATCTCATAAAATAATTTTGAAGTACATATAGTAGCTTGGAAATTCTGAGTAGGTCCATAGACCACGAACATTCTCTTTAGTTTTTATTCATGAAAAGGACAACCCGGTACCAAGACCGTAACTTCGATATTTCTTACGAGCACTTCTAGGTGATCAGCCTATAGTACTCTATGTTGATCAACACTCATTCGTTAAATCATATGATTGCATAATCGATGTAAAATACATTTGTTTATTCATACTCAGGCTTACCTTGAATCAGTACCAAACAATTGGCGTAAGATAGCGTTATCAATTCTATATTGAAAGACTTATAAATAAATCAATCAATCTTTTAAGATTAGTCTAGCCGAGTTAAAGCTGGCATTGACACTTTCATAAAATAATTCATGCATCTCAGAACATGAATCAAAAAAAAATTGGCTAACACGAAGGTTAGACAAGCGTTAGGAAAACTTGCCTTTAGCATCAGCTACTGTTATTACACTTTCCGTTTAAGTCTTTAGAGTCTCTACAATACATAATCACATAACATACCACATTAGGTCATAATAAGTTATGTATGGTACCTAACGTATCTTACCCTTCTTCTCAATCTAATCATTTATTAGATTTATTATTATTGGTTCCGGATTTTCGTTATATTTTACATCGTTCTTATGTTCACGTTCACATAATCATTAACAACTTTTAGTTGAAATTCTCAACGTTATAGTCATCATCGAAGATGCTACTTTAAGTTAATTAATTCATCATCAATCAACTGTCCTTCATTTCATATACTTAATCGTACTTATTTCATTAACAAAACTTGTTTCAAGTATTTATCTGCCCTTATGGCTTATTATTGTTCATCGTTTCAGTATTAATAACTTACGTTCAATTAATCTTTCTTTCAACCTTTAATCGTTAACTTAAGGTTTTCAACATTTTAATTGATGTTACTTTAGGTTTAGTATTGATATGACTCACCATTATCAATTTACTTTCCCTTTACATTCATAATCTTTCCTCTATGTGCTTCACCTAAAGCTTGGTCTTCTTGGCGCCACTTTTTCTTCTTGGACTCAAGACTGCGGCGTGAGTCTCTAGTGTGCTTAGGACTTTGACATGGTATTTGCGGCTTCATCTCCTTCTCTATCACCAGTCTTCATACGCCACTCTTCAGTGGCTAATAGACATTCTCGGCATTGTGGTGCCACTTACTATGCTTTGGCTGGCGCTGCAATGCCAGACCTCCGTACTAGAAAATTTTGACAGATTTCTTAGTTTAATGAACTTCCCGGACTCCAAACTTGATCATTTTACGTCAGAATTGGCTCGTTAAGAAGCATAATGCTCACAAATCACATACTCTAAGTTTTCATGTAAGAAATTTCCATTTTCGAATCCGTTAACTCAAAATTCACCTATTAGTTCATTTTAACGAAAACGATAAATGTTCGTGAACGTTCAATGCTCGTTTCTTCGTTCTAAGTCAGAAATCAGTCATTTTTGAGTCTGCAACTCTATAATGCCAAATAAGACTTATCCCCATCGGAAACCAACATTTCCGAGCTCAAAGTCAAAATTTGACTTCCATTCCGAGAATTTCACGATTTCGACGATAATCGTCCAAACTCGTAAATTCTGCCACAATTTCGTTACTTGAGATTTTTAAACCATTTCAAATGGATTCATTCTTTCATACTAACATCTTAAAATACATATTTCATTAACTTATATACATGATAAGTTATTACTTGATCTTTATTAGTTCAAAACTTTATTTATTGCTTATCTTACAACATAACTTATTTAAGGCTTAAGTCTTTTGATTAATCATTGTCATCACTTCATATCATACAAGTTCTACCACTACTCACTTCTCTAACAGTTGAAGAGAAGGAGAATCATGGTTTAGGATCTTATCCTTGAAGATTACTTGATTAATCTTTTTTCTTCGTCTTGCTTCTTAAACTAACAAAGTCTAGCTTTTCTAGCTTTTTCTCTCTAACCTATAAGCACTTATGTTGTTGGATGAAATTTAATAACCAACAAATGTGAACTAGCTCTCCTTCTATTTATAGGAAATCCTAGATTAGTGTAGTTTAGTCTTTAAACCATCCCACCTCCTTAATCACCTCCTTACTATTCCTTTACTTAGCCACCAAGTATACTTGCTCATCACAACTTGTATCCTTTGCTTGCCCACCAAGATCACCCATGTGATCATGGGGCCCACATGGGTTTCCCCATAGATCATCCTTACCCATTGGATTCTTAATTTGGGCTTTAAGGTTAATTAACTTACTTATGATTTGGGCTTGCATTTAACAAACATTGGCTTGTTCATTAATTCTCATTGGACTTAACCATTCCTACCATTGGGCTTGCATAATTCCAATTGGACTTTACAACTTCCTACACAATCCTACAAGTCCATTACATATGGCTTAAAGCCTTAGAACGTATTATCTACGTATTAATCTTGTATTCCAACTCTTATACTTATTCATCATATATGACATACCATCATTCATACATACTCGTATAATACCTCGTATCATACCCGTATTCATTACAGTGTACAATACTTACGTATCATATAATATCATTGTTTAACTCATTAACGCTTTACTTTTCTTAATGTTCTCAAATTAAGTCCGCAGGCAAAAAACAGCATTTACCATATGTGAGTTATTATTACATAATCCATCTCACCTCGATATTCTATCGTTATGTATTTCTCGGAAGTTCAAAAATAATTCCCGAGTAGAAATTAGTGAATAGTGTTTTTACGGAAATTTCTGGGAAAACTTTTATTTTCATCTTGAAAATTCAAACACTTTAATTCTACCACATACCCAGAAATCTAACCACATCAGCACATTCTAGGTCATAGAACGACCTTCACATAGCTTACTCACATAATTAATCAATTAAATTCACTTAATCCACATAATCAAATAAAAATTTAATTCTCATAAAAATCTGATTTTCTCGGGTGTTAAATTCTTCCCCCCTTATAAGGTTTCTATCCTCGGAATCTTGCTACAATACAAAAACAAAAGAGGAAAAATTTTCTTCATTTTAATCTCGAGTTCCCACGTTGCTTCTTCCGCATTGTGGTTCCTCCAATTTACCTTCACCGAAGGTATTATCTTATTTCTCAAGACTTGTCCCTTCCTATTAATATTCTGAATTGGACGTTAAGCACTTACTAACACATTAGGTTTATCTCTCTTTTCATATTTGGCTAACCCATGTTCCGTCGAAGGTCTTAATATATCTCAGTACTACCTGGATGTATCGAGCACCTCGAACTACGGCTTCACTCACTATTTTTCTTTGAACTTTAGAATTATTTGGAACTCAAATTCCTTCTTCAAACCAAGATTATACTTGGTCTTCTCTTCATCCTTTATCCTCTTTTTCATTCACTTGCATTCCTCGTTATTTAGTTGTACTTTCCAAACTCGTTCCATTTTCATGGATTGAGTCTACATTGTGAATAACGTTCTACCGCTTCATTCCGTAATTTAACTTCTAACTCTGTTCTCGCCATCTCTGTTATTAACTCATTCTAATTCGTTAACATTGATAGCTTCTCCCTACCCTTCCTACTTAACGCGTCGGCTACTACGTTTACCTTCCCTGTATGATATAAGATATCACAGTCATGATCCTTTATCAAATCTAATCACCTTCTCTACCTCATATTCAACTCCTTCTGTGTGAAGATATATTTCAGACTCTTATAGTCCGTGTATATATCACACTTCTCCACGTATAAATACTATCTCCAGATTTTTAATTCAAAAACTATAGCTGCCAATTATAGATCATAAAGTAGGATAAACCTTCTCATAATCCTTTAACTGGCGTGATGCATACACAATGACCTTGCCATGATACATGAGCACGCAACCTCGTCCTCTATGCGAAGCATCGCTATAAATTACAAAGTTCTCCGTACCATCTTGTAAAGATAATATAGATGCCTCACTTAACCTTCCTTTTTAGTTCCTGAAAACTCTTTTTCTCACTTCTCATTTCCAACGTACTTATCAATAACAAATTTGTATATCTTTTAAGCCAAAATTCACACTTAGTGAATTCTGTATCCAACTTCTCCCTTCGTAGTGTTTCCCATACTATCTTCAAACGTTTAGCATGATCTTCTGGCATCTTAGAATAGACTAGAATATCACCAATGATCATTACAACATACTCACCCAAATATTATTTGAACACTCTATGACGCTAATGGTACTTTCAACCATAAAACCTCACAAGAGTACCTATCAACTTACCACTGACTTTAGTACATTAGTCAACCCCAAACGATATAACCAGAAACTCGTTATAACCATAACGAGTTCTGAACGTCGTCTTAGGTACATCCTTCTTCCTTACTTTCAACTGACAATACCATGTACACAACTCTATCTTAAAAATATAATTTTTCCCTTTCAACTGATATAATAGATCATCGATCCTGGGTAATGGGAGATTGAAAGTATTATGCATACAAGCCAATCATATATGATGATAAAGCATATACTGTGTAATCAATCTTATTTATTTATTAATAAAAGAATTATTTATTAAAGGCATTTATTATCTACATGGTGCTGTTTTAATAATATGTGATAAACCCATAGTTTTAAGCAACGCTTTTAGAATAATGATGATGATCATTCTAATGAGATCTAAATTCTTAGAAAGCTTAAAACTAAAATAGTTCCCAATCATTGGATTACTAAATTGGGGATTAGTGAATCCGGGATAGATGGTTACATCGTTGCTTGCTCATTGGATGAGGATGATTGATCTCATGATCATTTGTGTGGAGACACTAAAGCAAGTATGTAGGTGCTTATTAGAGAATAAGTTCACTGAACGTGACTCGCTAAGGAATTCCTAATGGAGTTTTACTTACCTGTCAATAGGAATTCCTGTAGTGATAGTAGTACAAATGATCCTTAGACTTGAGATCATCATAGTATCTTATATATAATGAATTACACTTTGACTTATTCCTTAAGACTCTTAGAGTATATCAAAGGGTATGCTTGGGTGTAATAAGTTATATATGAAGATAATGAATGATCAATAAAGAATCTACCACTTCTAGTAAAAGGAGAAATGTCCTATGTGATTCGATAAATGACAACCCAGGAATCCTTGGCCAAGGTGGAATGAAATTAGAAAGTAGTTTCTAATTTGCATTCATTAGGAGTTGTTCATTTAGGAATCGAAATACATATAATTAAATAAAATAAGACTTGACAAAGAATTCCATGTCTTATATTTAATTGGGACATAGTATGGTGGAAGGATTGAATTATGCGGTAACTATTTACTCAAAGGTTCTTTTATGATTAATGTTGAAATCTATATTATCTAGAAAGTCGCTCATCGCTAGGAGGCTTATCCCTATTGTAAAATAAATATTATTTATTTAAATAAATTATTTGTTTAATTTATTTATTTAAATGAGATTAGAATTGTTCTAATTGATTTATTCACAACCTATTTAATATGGAGAATCTAAAGGGTCACACCATAAAAGAAAGAATAATTATTTAAGAAGTTAATGGCATAATTGTAATAATATATTAAGTATATTTAATTTAATCTATGGTGATAGAATAAATTAAATAGCTTAATATTTATTATTTAATATTTTAGAAATATTAAATATAAATTAATAAGAGGAGTCTTATTAATATTATTATAATTATTATTATTTTAATTTCTAAAAGGTTTAGGAATTAATTTAATATTAGTACTCTCATTTATTCCTAATTGGATTAGGAAAGAAAATTAGTTAAAGGAGTTTAATTAATTTCCCTAATAGGATTAGGGAGCCCATTTAATTAAAAGAGTTTAATTAAATAAATAATACCTTATTTTAATTAAAATAGGGTTATATAATATCTTTATAAGAGGAGTCTTATATGAGATATAAATATATCGTAATTCCTAGATTGGGAGAGTACACCCTTTTCTTATTCGGATAGGAAAAACTAGGGTTTGAGCCAAATCCTTCTTCTTGAAAAATTCCTCTTCCTTGGTGGATCACTATAGAGGCCACACACTTGGGTGGCTTACATTGATCAAAGGAAGGAATCTACCCGGAGATTCAAGGAGATCGCGGAGAAGTAGGAGGTGAACTCGTACCTGAGGAAGCTCGTTTCTACAAGGGTATGATTTCATAATTTCTTATTCTTCGTTTAATTAATAATATGCATAAAGGATGATCCGGGTAATTGGTTTGTGAAAAATTTTAAAATCTGATTTTATCTCGCTTCCGCTACGTTTTGCAATTTGATTGCTACTTTGATTTTCACGAAAACCTAACAGTATTTTCTCTCAACCGCTAACTTACTCCACTCACGATAATTGATAAACAAACGTAACAATCCATCCTTCTTATTTATTGATAATATCAGTGCTTCTACTCTCTAGGTATCCACAACCTGGCACAGGTATTCTATACACCTCTTCCTCAACATCCTCCTAACTTGCGTCATGGTTAGACAACAAAAGCGTCACGGTGATTTATTACCGAGGATTCATACTTTTCCTCTAACAATCTATTAAAGTTCTATGGTTAATTAACCCATTCATACCGAGAATTACTTCAAATTCTCTCAACCTTATCGATACTTATCTATCGATACTGTATTACCTCTATTATCCATGAAACAATTCCCATGAATATATTTAACGAGAGTTATTTCCTCATTCTCTACCTTAACGTTTGAAGGTATTTATAATCCTTTCGAGAATGAACCTAATCACTTAGCAAATTCACATGCTATAAAAGAAAAGTAGCATTCCAATCAAACATTACATAAGCATTCATTGTATTGACTAGAATGATACCTGTTACTACATCCGATGATGCAACCGGATCTTGGACCTTCATATTAAAAGTATGGGCCATAGGTCTACCTGACGATGGTGGTCCAGTAATGGCTAACTTACCACTACTAGCACCCTTACTTTCCTCCGACCCCTTCTTTGGGCAATTTCTTGCCATGTGGTCCATCGACCCACAAACAAAACAACCATGGTTTTTCTTAGGATTAGGACAATTGGGTGATATATGATCCTCATGTCCACAGTTATAACAAACCAATTTCCCCTTCAGACAGACTCCTAGATGAGTCTTTCCACATATCTTACATGCTTCGATCCTACGCTTAGGATCCCCTTGTCCCACTCTAGTATTCCTGGAGTTAAAATTCTTCCTTTTGGCATACTACCACTACTACCACCGCACTCTCTACCTTGATTCCTCCCTCTCCCTTACTTTTATTCTTTATCTCATTGTGGTATTGGGTCAACGCCTCACTACCACCTTCTGCTATAATCGCCTTTTCCAGAATGGTCCCATAGGAAGCACTCTGGAATACAAAAATCCTACTATAGAGCCAGGGTTTCAGGCCCTACTCAAACCTACGAGCGTTCCTCTCTTCATTATCCACTTGATGTGGAGAAAATCTTGCCAATTCATTGAATTTAGCCGCATACTGGGGAACTGTCATGTCCCCTTGCTTAAGTTCTAAGAACTTAATCTCCATCCTCCCTTGCATGCTTGTAGGGAAATAATTCTCAAAGAAAACCTTCTTGAACTGTTCTCATGTTACCGCATCAGTTCTAGCCCCACCCTGGTGAGCCTCCCACCAAAAGTTGGCTTCCCCTTTCATCATGTAAGTCGCAAAAGAAGTCTTTTGCGCCTCCCCTACATTTGTAATAACAAACGCCTTCTCTATTTCTGTTACCCATGTCTGGGCCTCAATTGGGTCTATCGTTCCTTTGAACTTCTGCGGACCTACGCTTTTAAACTCTTTAAAGGAAGTCGTTCTGGCTACCCTAGGTCTCGCGGGTGCTCTACCCCCGGTTTGATTAAATACAACCGTTAATAAATTAACGAACTCTTGCATAGGGTTGTTCTGACGCCCTTGGTTATCGATATGTTACTCAGCCTCCTGATTATGTTGTCTTCTCCTTGGCGGCATTTTCTGATTAAATAAATTAAATTTCATTATTATCTATTTACTTACTTAGTTACTATTCGCCAAACAACAACTCATACCATAACAAAGCATATTAAATGAAAACTTCATTATATTTATATGCTTCTTTATAGTTTGAAACTATTTACAATTTGCTTCCATAGACAAGAGCTATTACATTACTATCCCGCGATTAACTTCTACAAAAATTGGGATTTACAAAAAGATTACCCTTTAATTATACAAAAGAGGGTTTTACATCACTACACATATACAAAAGATCTACCGATCTACTAATACTGCCTCATGACATTCTCATGTTTCTGATTTGCTAGAATCGAAACAATATCTTGACTAATAGTATGTCGAGTCTTCCCTGACTCAATGGAATAATAATAAATTTTTAGCTTGAAATCCTCATGAGCACTCATGGATGTATGACATTCGTGCTATCTTCTGGTCTCTTCCAACTAGTTTCTTACGAAGCTCATCGGCCTCATTCTTAAACTCCATCGCCTTATCTTTCATGAGCACCTTCTCGTCATACTCAATATCAAACTCTGCTTCTGCAGACACCTTAGCTTCATGGAGATCACTAATCTCCTTCCTCTCGGTTCTCACACAACCGTATGCGATTGCACATTCCTCAAAGCCTTCGCCGGATATAATGCTCTCATTGCATCTGGAGGTGTTGATTCTTTTGTAGATACCACCGTATTAATCGATGTTACCTCCATATCTTCCTCCACATCGATCATCATATTAAGATATAATGCTACATCCATATCTTCGTCGGAGTAGTTCTCCTCAGAAAAGTACTCCTCTGGCTCCGATTCTTCTAGAATCACTAATGGTACCTCCGCCACTGGCATAGGTACAGGCTCTACTCTATTCATAGTTTCTTCGCTCTGCGTGTATATCTATAGACATCAAGCTATCGATCGACATCTACAATAACACATAACACGTTGATTAGTACATAATACACAATAGTATAAGTACATTCATTCTATTGAAATAACATCAAAATGTGTGTATCAATGAAATTCTTATTACATTAATAATAATAAATCCTGCCTCGAGTGTTAAAAAGCAAGTTACATTCTTTGTTCATCATAATATAATTTATACAAACATACTAGTACTATTACGTAATAAACTAATCATTCATCTTCGCCTTGCCTTTATCTTTACTAGAACCCTCGGTTTGCTTTCGACCTTAGTCTGTAATCATATGTTTCACGCAAGAAGTGAGCATAACTATCTCTGATGAAGTCTAATAATATATTATATAAATACCACTTCGAGAATCATATGATTATTGTTCAATAACCCAACAAGTAGTTATGACAGCACTATGAAACATCGACTAGCACTTCTAATCTTATAAAATAATTTCAAGTACATATAGTAGCTTGGAAATTACGAGTAGGTCCATAGACCATGAATGCAGTCTCTTTAGTTTTTATTCATGAAAAAAAAACCTAGTACAAAGATCGTAAGTCCGATATTTCTTACGAGCACTTCTAGGTGATCAGCCTATAGTACACTATGTTGATCAACACTCATCCATTAAACGTATTTATATTTAAGTTTTGGCAACCTCACGTGGCCATCGAATAATTGATGTAAAATACATTTGTTCACTACAAAAAAATGGGGCTTCAGCAACAACCGATTTTCGTTGCTAAAGGTGCCAAATTTTGTTGCAAAAGGGTTTTGGGCAATGACTTTACTGTCGTTGCGTCTTTCGTTGTGCAATGAGCGTTGCTAATTGTTCCGCAACGAACGTATTTTTTTCATTGCCAAAATTAATACATTTTGCAAAAAAATTTGACTTTCGTACAAAGACATCGATCCTTTAGTAACAAAATGTATTGTTGTAGAATAATTAAAATTTCGCTGCTAAAAATCCCATTTCGTTGCAAAAGCCTGCTAATTGGAAAAGAAATGAACTCTCTTTTTTTTGCAATGAGCATGCAATTTCTTTGCAATTGACACCATTTTGCAATGACATTTTTTGTTGCAGTAAATTATGAAAATTGTTGCCTAAGCTTGCTTTCGTTACGGAATGTAAACTTTTTAGCAACGATTTTCGTTGCTGATTATATTATTTAGCAACGACATTATGCTGAATCAGCAACGAAAATGTTTGTTGCTGCTTATTTTTCAATAGCAACGAAAGTCGTCGATTAGCAATGACATTATATGTTTTTGTTTCTTTATATGTGCAACGAAAGTTGATATGATTTGCAACGATAAAAAATGCTGCCTTTTATTTTAGTATTAGCAACAATATCCTCTCATTTGTTATTAGGTTAATTTTTTGTTGCCAAATATTATATTTTTAATGCCATTAGCAACAAAAATTTATTGCTAAATGTATAAAAAATTGTTGCTATATTAAAACTTGTTCAATGCTTTGGTGACGAATTATATTGTTGCCAAATTAAAATTTGACATTCTTTTTGTGTACCTGGCTGGCTCAATGTCCCAATAGAAAATAATGGCAAAAATACAAAAAACTATAATATTATTAACTTAATAAAATCATTCATTATCTTTACAATTAACCATCTAAAGCTACCACAGTTCTTCAATCAAAGTATATATCTACATATATAGAGAGAGTAAATTTCATAATTTCGTCCCTTGTCTTCCGTAAACGTAGCACGAAAATTCATCATTTAAAAGATGCAATGCAGTATTGAAGGAGGTTGTTATTTCATGATCATCATCAACATCAACATCAACATGTAAGTATCAAACCCCGCAATTATGCTTCAAAAAGTTGTTTAACTATAATAAAATTTTACTCTAGATATTTTAGTGCTAAACTTTGAAATCTATTACTTTGACTCAACTCCAACTTACTGGGAAAAGGGGTGGGAGAGTGAAAGCATTAAAATAGAAGTTATAAGGTTTTAGAATTTCTTGGGCTAGAATGAGTCTTTAGTTGTGCCTTCCAATTGTTCATAGGGGACATAAATGTTGAATATAGCAAAATCTCATATATACATTTTTTTTTAATTTGATATTAAATAAAGCTATGTTATTTTGTTTAACAAAAAGATTAACATTTTATCCCCATAGAATACCACAATGTGAACCGTGTAATATGATCTATATAGATGCCAACAGAAGACAACAATGCAGTGAAGAAACAAGCGGTAAAAGTACCTTCTGTTATGGAGAACATGGGGGAGCTGGTTGTGTCCTCTTTTGAATTGGAGTTAACCACATCATATGAGCTTGGTTCTAAATTTGCAGGTCTTGTTGTAGGTTCAAGTTCACGTTGACGGTGAGAAGTACTTTCGCCTGTTGTCAAATTGTCTGAATCACTTGGAGTCTCACTATGTTATACCAAATTTTCTAGAACACGACTTTCTGCCTGAGCATCTAATAGTTTAGTCCCATCCATCTTCGCTATGACTAGTGAGTTAATGCCTCTCAAATACTTGCCAAGCTTGTTATATATTGGCTCCAGTGCTTGGCAATGGCCACACCAAGGATCGCATATCTGATTTAAAATCAAATTTAACTCAGAACTAGCATCATTATTAACTTCATTACAATTGTAAGCTTGGCGATGTTTATAAGACCCCAACTTTTATGAATAAAGATGAATTTTCTATGTGACGCCCCCAAAATAGGTCCATTCCATCCAACCTATTCTGAGTCGCCAAATACATGGTACGTAAATAACTACAACTTTATTAATACATTTGTCGTGTGCAAAATACGACACAACATATATACTGTGAGTTTAAATACAATTATTGTCTTCTAGACAATATACATACCCAAATAAATCCTCATCACAATTATTTATACATTATGTTACAAAAATGGTGAGGACTACTAAACAACTCTCTAAACCTTCATTCCATACCTCATTAGTACTGCTACATTCTCGCCTCCCGAGAAGAAAAATGGAACAAAAAGGAAAAGGGTGAGCTCAACTAGCCCAAGAAGAAATATTATGACTAAGATAATATACAACAAATTATCGTTAGTCTCCAACAGGAAAAAAATCTAATAGAATACAATAGACAACCGGGCTTTTAAATCAATCTTCGCATCGAAATAATAATTCATTAGAAGAGTTAAGTAGAGAATGCAAACTACTATCTTCTATGTATGAATTTAAAAGTTCATCGCTCTATCTTTTATCCTGTAACATCAATCAATATATATCTCGAATCAAATATTCATCTTTGCACTACATGCCAAAGATATTCATCGATTAATTAAGTATTTCATCTAAACACCTGCTCATCTTTGCACTACTACAAAACGATATTCATCAAGAAATCATTCATCTTTTGCACTACAGTGCCAAAGATATTCAAGAATATCATCATTTAGAATCGAGGATGATGAAAAAATATTTCAAAGAAAAACGAATCCAAAGAAACAAAAGAACAAATATTAAGGATTCGTATTTTAAACAATCCAAGTTCAAAAATACTTCATAAGTAATCAGGGTGGAGTAAAATTCAAGAATGATCAAAACATGGATACAATCAAATCTAGTATCCAAAATAGATATTTTGGATAAAAAGAAGAAATTTCATTTTTCGGTGAATAGTGTCGTATTCATGAATAGTGTCGTATATGTGAATAGTGTCATATACGTGAATAGTAACTCCGACACCAAAAGATAGAAATTTCACAAAAACATCATCATGCTTCGTGAATAGTACTCGTGAATAGTAACTCGTGATAGTAACTCATGAATAGTAACCCCGTCATGAAAAAGTTCCAAATTTGATAAAAATTTCCAACCAATATTTCGGCATAATGATATTGAAGAAATAATATCATTTTCGAATAAAATAACATCCCTTACCTCAAAAGATCAATACTTCTAGCTGAAACACCAGATATAGGCTATGACTTGAACTTGCACCATATAGCAATACTCAAAGTATACTCAAAATACTCATAAGAATACGCTCGATAATATAGAGAGAGAAAACTTCAAATTCTGGTGTGATTTTCAATTCTAACCTAAGCACCCTATTTATAGGAAATTGCTTAGAACACCAAAGCAGAAAATTTAATAAATTAATAATATATATATATATATATATATATATATATATATATATATATTTTTCCAACACACACTTAATTTGCCCAACATCAGCCACCAACTAGCCCACTACACAAGACTAACAACAAAAAAACGTTTTTCTAATTTTAAATATTTTAAACTTCCAGAAATCAATTATTTCGGAACTTTGGAACTTCAATAATTCATAATAAATAGCCCTTTTATTAGAAAATTCGAATCTTGCGACTTTTTATAGGAAATTCAATTCTCTACAACTTTGCAGAAGAAAGTTTTTCAAATTCCAAATAGAAATTGACCAAATCCACAAACAGCGATTTTACTGTGCTATAATCAAATTTCAATCAAGAAATGGGGTCCACCGACACACAAAACATGTGTTAATCATTTAATGCCACAAAATACTCTTCCTCCTCATATACTCACATATCGCACATTCATTATAAAAATATCACCGCTAATATATTATTAAAATAATATATTTAAATGAATTATTTTATTAGAAAAGTTAAAATATTAATTTTCAACAATTGTCACATTAACAATTTTCTCTTTATATCCACATAAAATCAATATTTTCCTCATCATATAAATCAATAATTAATTATTCATAAATAATATTACGTAATCACAATCTTTCGGCACCAGTAGCTCCCAGAAAGAGGGGGCTTTCAATAAGGATCTCTCCTTCCTGGCGTGTAATTAGGTGACCAAACCTCTCCTTAGACGTAACTTTCTGAGACATTGCCAATAATGTTTTCTAATAATATTATTCGGATAATATGAATTATTGCTTCGATAATGGAAAATACGTAATGATAATTTATCAAACAACAAAGAATATAAAATATAAATGCAAAGAATTATTGAATCAATAAAATAAAATCTTTGAATAAAGAATTATCGTAACAATTATTGAGTAGTGCCCTTCTTACGTAAGAATCAATAATTGGTGCAATACCGCGCGTCTTCTTGCTCAACAACGCCAGACAGATAGTGTTTTTTAACCACCGGGTATTCCAACAAGATTAAAGGTAACAACTACGCCGTTATTTATAAACAACTTATATTTGTCGCTTTCTTCATCCAATCGCTTTTCCGTTATGGGGCCCACAAAAGATCATATCATACGAATATTCCCTACAAAGTACGAATATTCCACAACCAAACGAATATTCTCCAATAAATAATGAATATTTTATAACCACTTGCTTATTCAAATATTTGCGTATTTTACCCATAATTATCCACATTAATCAAATCAACCCTTAGTATTTCAAAATAATAAATAGAGGAAAATAAATTTCATTTATTAATAATTTGGGGTCTTACAACCTCCCCTCCTTATGAAATTTCGTCCTCGAAATTGACGTCGACGCATACAGTGTTTTTCAAAGATGAAAATACCTCGCTTTCATTTCCATTTCCAACTCCCAGGTTATTTCCTCAATAGCATGGTTTCTCCACAAAACTTTAACTTATGGTATAACCTCGGTACATAGGACATGTTCTTTCCTATCCAAGATCTTGAAAAGTACCTCCTCGTACGTTAAGTCTTCGACTATCTCGTCTGGTTCTAACACAATGATGTGGTTCGGGTCGTCCAATATTTACGTAACATCGATACATGAAAAATGTTATGAACACGCGTCATACTTGGCGGTAAAACGAGTCTATAGGCCACAGTTCCTATTCGATCGAGAATTTCAAATGGATTAATAATTGAAGGTCTGAGATTTCCTCACCTCACCGATTCTTGCATTTGAAATAACAACTTCTTGCACCTCCTTCTTCAAATTCATCAGCTCCGGTGTGTAGCTTGAACAGCTTTAACTTTATCGATTAAAGTCGATTATACTCAGATATCATCACGTGGGTACCTAGAGTTTTCATCTCCATCTCTATTATTTGTAAATTATAATGAAATGAGTCTTTGACAATATCGTACTCAGTATTTGTATACGATCTTCTACTCAACACGCCGCCTACCACGTTCGCTTTTCCGGGATGGCATGGTTAGAACATGTGTCTTTGAAATGAGTCTCCTCTCGAGTTCTTCAAGCTCTTCCCACATTCCTTGCTCCATTCGAATTTTGTATCTCTACGAGTCGGTTCGCGTTAATGGAATAGCGATTCGAGAATATCCTTCAACTAATCTCCGATAATAACTAACTAAGCCTAGAAAGCTACGATTTCGATTCCGATTTAGGTTGTTCTCAACCGTGACTCATATCCCAACCTTGGATAGCATGTTACAATGACACCTATCAGGTTTACTATCTATCGAATATATGGTGTCCCCATGGAGAGTCCGGCTTGGCAGCATTCCACAAAGGAAGTCACCGGATAAAGGCTCAGGTACCAAATTCTATAGTTGAATTTTAACTCCACAAGTTCAATAGAGCCATTCGATATGAGATTTAAGAAATGAGTTTTGTCTTTAGGGTTCAAAGTTGATACAAAATTTAATATCGTGGCTTTGGGAGTAAGCCAAGAAATTCTTCAGAAATACGTCGGAAAAATCAATAACAACAGGAATATTATTCAAATCTGACGTGTCTTTATTCAAATCCATAACATGGACTAAGAAATCTTGATATCCGTAATAAACGAATGACTTCATGGCTTGATATGAAAATGTTTGACTACAATAGTTTGATTGCTTGAATTCGAATAATAGGTTGCTTAGGAATATGAAAACTAACAACCTTACGAAAGTAATCAATTTTGGCATGATGAGTAGTTAACCTTAAAATCACATCAAAAGCAAATATCTCTATAGAAATAAGGTTAACGGTAATGTGATAGTGCCAACTGAATCAAGCAAGATTTCTAAACAACGGATGTAATGAAAGTTTCTCCTAACTGAGTCTCCATAAATAGGTCAAAGTCTAATTTCTCCGTAGTCAAGTTCAAACATTGAGCGCAAGCAAGAGAGATAAAGAATGGGTAGAACCAGATATCTAGTAAGGTATAAACTTCAAGAAGAATTTATAATTAACTAACCCGTGCTAACTTCGTTCGTGTTCCTCGCATTTTGAATTTGGTCACGATAAACCCTCTTCCAGGAACCGTTGACTTTGACTTTTTTGGGACATCCTTTTGAGTCACCATTCCTGCTGGACTGGGTTTCGATACCGTACAATCTCGAGCGATATGTTATTCTTTTCCATAATTATAACATACCTTAAATTGTTGTGGGAAGTTTGGGCTGATTGTCCCTCTTTCCCGCATTTGTAACATACGATCGGTGGTCTTTCTCCTCCCTTGGAACCAGTTGCTGCTGGCGCTAACGTCTTCACATGGTCGTTGTTGAATCTCCTCTTTTTAAAATCTCCTTACGACTCGCTTCTTCTATTTTCATGACCACGATTACCACCAGAGTGGTTACCGCCTTTGTCCGTATTCTTCTTTCCCCGCTGGTTATCGTTATTCGATGATCAAGTATCTTCTGGTATGATCCTCGGTTATGGTCCCTCGGTTGAACGTGACTCGTTATCTCACTCTAACAACCGAGCCTCAATGACAACATCCGAATAGAGAGAAAATTTATGAGAAATGAGATACTTGACGTATGCCGTTTTCAAACCTCTCGAGAACATCCGCGTCATACGCTCCTAATTCTCCACCAAATGAGGTGCAAACTCGATAAATCCATGAACTTCGCCTCGTCTTTGGGACAACGCCATGTTATTCTCGCTCCGCCTAATAAACTCCACTTCCTTCATATGACGAATACTTTTAGGGAAGTACTTGTCATTGAATCGCTTCTAAAACGCCTCCCATGACATGCCGAAAAGTAAATTGGATGGGTACGCTTCAAAGATTCCCACCAGTAATCTGCCTCGTTACAGAACATAAAAGTAGCGAATGAAACTTTCTGTTTCTCCGCATCCCAAGACATCGAATATCTTGGTAATTTGTTTGACCCATGTTTCCGCTTATGATCGGATCCGCTTTTCCTGCAATTACGTGGTCCCAACTCTTTGAACTGCCAATGTGACCACCCGTGAATTGCTATCATTTCTTCCTCGTATTTTGAACAGAGAGTCTCCTCGTCTGATTTTGCATGAACTGCAAAAAGCTTCTAAACATCCCCTCGTTCATCATCTCGCCATTGGTGTTGATCACAGGAGGTACATTGTCACTGTTGTACGCTTCTCCTCGTTGGTGAGTACAGCATCTCCACGGCCTCATTTACTCCAATCATTAATATTCTCACGACATTCTCAAATATTGTCATAAAACAAGGGTTAATTAAGGAAATCAATATATCACATAATATCCCTATATACTAACCAACTAACAAATAAGCTTAGGTAGGACACACTAGCGAAGAATTTACTCGTCTCTCCCCTCCTAGTTCTATTTCCCGATCTCCGCCAAAGATCATATCCCTAAGCTCTGATACCAACTGTAACACCCCCAAAATAGGTCCATTCCATCCAACCCATTCCGAGTCGTCAAATACATGGTACAGAAATAACTACAACTTTATTAATACATTTGTCGTGCAAAATACGACAACATATATACTGTGAGTTTAAATATAATTATTGTCTTCTAGACAATATACATACCCAAATAAATCCTCATCACAATTATTTATACATTATGTTACAAAAATGGTGAGGACAACTAAACAACTCTCTCTAGAACCTTCATTCCATACCTCGATTAGTACTCGCTACATTCTCGCCTCCTAAGAAGAAAAATGGAACAAAAAGGAAAAGGGTGAGCTCAACTAGCCCAGTAAAGAATATTATGACTAAGATAATATACAACAAATTAACGTTAGTCTCCAACAGGGAAAAATCTAATAGAATACAATACACAACCAGCTTTTAAATCAATCTTCGCAAGCGAAATAATAATTAATTAGAAGAGTTAAGTAGAGATTGCAAACTACTATCTTCTATGTATGAATTTAAAAGTTCATCGCTCATCTTTTATCCTCAGTAACATCAATCAATATATAAACACTGCTCATCTTTGCACTACTACGCCAAAGATATTCATCAAGAAATCATTCATCTTTGCACTACATGCCAAAGATATTCAAGAATATCATCATTTAGGACCCGAGGATGATGAAAATATTTCAAAGAAAACTAATCCAAAGAAAACAAAAGAACAATATTAAGGATTCGTATTTTAAACAATCCAAGTTCAAAAATACTTCATAAGTAATCAGGGTGGAGTAAAATTCAAGAATGATCAAAACATGGATACAATCAAAGCTAGTATCCATAATAGATATTTTGGACAAAAAAAAGAAATTTCATTTTTCGGTGAATAGTGCCGTATTCATGAATAGTGCCGTATACGTGAATAGTATCGTATACGTGAATAGTAACTCCGACACCAAAAGATAGAAATTTTACAAAAACATCATCATGCTTCGTGAATAGTATACGTGAATAGTAACTCGTGAATAGTAACTCATGAATAGTAACCCCGTCATGAAAAAGTTCCAAATTTGATAAAAATTTCCAACCAATATTTCGGCATAATGATATTGAAGAAATAATATCATTTTCGAATAAAATAACATCCCTTACCTCGAAAGATCTGTACTTCTAGTTGAAACACCGGATATAGGCTATGACTTGAACTTGCACCAGAGTAGCAATACTCAAAGTATACTCAAAATACTCACAAGAATACGCTCGATAATATAGAGAGAAAACTTGATTTCTGGTGTGATTTTCAATTATAACCTAAGCACCTATTTATAGAAAATTGCTTAGAACACCAAAGTAGAAAATTTAATAAATTAATAATATATATATATATATATATATATTTTTTTCCAACGCACACTTAATTTGCCCAACATCGCCCACCAACCAAATTTCACTACACAAGACTAACAACAACAAAAAACGTTTTCTAATTTTTAAATATTTTAAACTTCCGTAAATCAATTATTTCGGAACTTCGGAACTTCAATAATTCATAATAAATAGCCCTTTTATTAGAAAATTCGAATCTTGCAACTTTTTATAGGAAATTCAATTCTCTACAACTTTTCAGCAGAAAGTTTTTTCAAATTCCAAACAGAAATTGACCGAAATCCACAAACGGGCGATTTTACAGGCTATAATCAAATTTCAGTCAAGAAATGGGGTCCACTGTCACACAAAACATGTGTTAATCATTTAATGCCACAAAAATACTCTTCCTCCTCATATACTCACATATCGCACATTCGTTATAAAAATATCACCGTTAATATATTATTAAAATAATATATTTAAATGAATTATTTTATCAGAAAAAGATAAAATATTAATTTTCAACAATTGTCACATTAACAATTTTCTCCATCTATGTCCACGTAAAATCAATATTTTCTTCATCATATAAATCAATAATTAATTATTCATAAATAATATTACAGAATCCACGATCTTGTGCAACCAGTGCCGTTCCCTGAGAAAGAGGGGGCTTTCAATAAGGACCTCTCCTTCTTGGCGCATGCAATTAGGTGACCAAACATCTCCGAGATTTTAACTTTCTAGACATTGTCAATAATATTTTCTAATAATATTATTCAAATAATATGAATTATTGCTTCGATAATGGAAAATACGTGTAATGACAATTTATTGAAACAACGATAATATAAAATAGCAATGTCAACAATTATTAAATCAATAAAATAAAATCTCGAATGGTAATTACCGTAATAATTATTGAGTAGTGTCTTCTTACGTAAGAATCAATAATTGGTGCAATACTGCATCTTCTTGTTCAACAACGCGTATTAGTGTGTTTTAACCATCGAATATTTCAACAAGATTAAAGGTAACAACTACGTTTGTTATTTATAAACAACTTATATTTGTCATTTTCTTCATCCAATCGCTTTTTTTCGTTATGGGGCCCACAAAAGATGCATACATCGTCGCGAATATTCCCAACAATGATTTAATATTCTCAAACCAATAATGAATATTTTATAACCACTTGTTTATTCAAAATATTTGCGTATTTTACCCATAATTATCCACATTAATCAAATCAACCCTTACTATTTCAAAATAATAAATAGAGGAAAATAAATTTCATTTATTAATAATTTGGGTTCTTACATTCTATAATTATCATTTTTGAATATTATGGAATGAATTTGATATAATGTTATAGTTGTGGGTAATAGTTATAAATTTTGCAGAGTACGCAAGTTGTTATATAATATTCAATTGGTCGGGGAATATTCATTTTAACAGGGAATATTTGTACGATGACACAATCATTGGTTGACCCCACAACGGAATTATTGTCGAATTGAGTAAACGACAAAAATATTTTATGAAAATAACGGCGGAAGTTTTATCGTTAATCGTTGAAACACCCGATGTTAAAAAATACAGGGAATACGCGTGGTTTATAGTAGACACGATTGAATATTGATGCTTACGTGAGAAGTCACTCAGTTTTGTTCAATTATTGCTATAGTAATTGTTGCATAGTATCTCACGTTATTTGATTCAATTATTGTCCATATTTTATATATTATTAAATCAATAATTGAGACGACGAAGTTATTAATATTATTATTTACAATATTAACGATGTCTAGAAGTTCTGCCAATGAGAGGTTTGGTCACCTAATTGCGGCCATAGGGAGAAATCCTTATTGGAAAGCCCCTTTTTCACTAAAAAGCGACCGGTCGATTAATAGTGTGAATTATAATAATGATGATGAAGTTTTGTTTTATTAGTATTATTAATGTAATAAAACAGAAAAAGTTTTTTATATAAAACATAATACTTTTATAAAGTTATTCGTTTTATTAGACTATAAATAAAATATATTATATTCTATTATGCATAGTGTTTTGCATAGTAAAATCTTTTATATAAAATAGAATACTTTTATAAAGTTATTTGTTTTATTAGACTATAAATAAAATATATTATATTTTATTATGCATAGTGTTTGCAGATTAGGTGCAGTATAGTGTTTTGCATAGTAAAATCTTTTATATTAAATGTAATACTTTTATAAAGTTATTAGTTTTATTAGATTATAAATAGAATATATTATATTTTATTTAAAAGATTTTGTTTTATTAGTAAACTAATCTGACCGCCTACATTTAAAAGTAAATTAATACAGATAGTTCATGAATTAGTTACTATTCAGATCCATTCTCCTATAAATACAAGTTCATTCCTTCATTATTTCTTACTTAATTCACTAAAACTCTAGAGAGAGAAATTATAGAGAAAAAATCTATAGAGAAAAGAAGAAGAAAGTCCGCTACCTCACTATTCCAAAGATCCATTTTTCTTCAAAGGTAAGGGATATTATTAGATTGTACTCAAAAGAGGGTATTATTTCTTTTGTATTCATGAAGAGAACTTACATTATTCCATTCTTTATTATTACATTGGAATAACTTGTATACACCTGCCACTCCCATACTTGGTGAAATTCTTTTGTTATTCCATTCTTTATTATTATGTTGGAATAACTTTGTATATCTGATACCACATACATGGTGAAATTCTTACATTATTCCATTCTTTATTATTACATTGGAATATCACATCGGTGTTAAATATACATTTGACTTCGTTCCATTAATTATTATTACATTGGAATAACACGTCTGCGATACATCTATCTGCATGGTGATTTACATTGTTATTCCATTCTTTATTATTACATTGGAATATCCTATCGGTGAGAATATTTCTTGACCTGGTTCCATTCTTTATTATTACGTTAGAATATCCCATGCTGCATGCGTTCGCACGACTGAGTTCAATTCTTTATTATTACTATTGGGAATAACTCATGCATACGATCTATCGCGCTTATGATGAATCATTCTATTATTCCATTCTTTATTATTACATTGGAATAACTTTTGCTCATGTGGATTACCATGCATGGTGAATGATCCTTTGTATTCATTTCTTATTAAATTATGGAAATGATGCAGCTATGTGGATTACCGCATTTAGGGGAAAATCCATCTGCGGTTTCATATATTATTATATTATACTCGATTTGGTTAAAATTTTAACTTCTATATTCCATGAAATTAGTGGAATATCATTGATATTCGGCTTCATCCAAAGTATCTTTTCATGGAAATATTCTTACGAGCATTCTTGAATTTTACTCTACAAAGCGAGTATCATGTTGACAATTTGGGCGTTATTGAATTCGGATAAATTAATTCTTGAACTTGTTTTATTGGATTCTTATATCATTGTCATCATCCTCATGCTTATATTATGTTGAAAGTCATCTGTGGTGCATTGTGCATAGATGGACTTGGTATGATTATGACTGAGGATTATTCGGTATAATCATGGCTAGTAATGTTACAAATGATGTGGTAAAGTCCTCATTGGCCCGTAGTGCATTGATGGACGATTGTTGGCATGATCATGACCATTGATGAATACACGAATATCCTTGGCCCATAGTGCATGGATAATTTGTGGTTGTGATGCTAATGAATATCCTTGGCCGTAGTGCAGAGATGATGTGGATTATTTATTAAGCTGAGTCCCAGCGATAAAAGTGATGAAACCTTTTAAATCATAAAAGATAGTAGATTTTATTCTCTACTTGACTCTTTTAATGGATTGCTTGTTCATTGTAGTTAAACTTGATGTTTGTTATATTGTATCCGCTTAACAATCTTATTAAAGGCTAACGATAATTTATTCTGTATTATCTTAGTCATAATATTTCTTACTGGGCTAGTTGAGCTCACCCTTTTACATTCATTGTTCTCTTCAGGAAATGAGAACATAGCAGGGACTAGTCGAGGAACAGAGTGACGGTCTAAATAATAGCATTAGTAGTCCTCACTATTCTGTTAAATAGTGTGATAATAAATGTAATGAGGACTCAATTGAGTGTGGATATTGTCTAGATGACAATATTTGTATTAAAACTCACAACATATGTTTTGTCGTATTTTACACGACTGTTGTATAATTAAGTTGTATTTGAATTTTGTACAATGTATTTGACGACTCAAGATAGGTGATGTATACCTATTTTGGGGGCGTCACAATGTTTTTACTGGTGAGTAAGATTGTACCTCAAGAAGAACATCCTTTGACTCGTCCAAAACAATCTCGTCAAAGTAATTTCCGAGACACTATTTTTACATCCCCGTCATTCGCACCAAGTACACCACACCATTGCAGGGATGGAAGTAGTCTGCAGAACATCATTGTCCGGACTTCAGGACTTATAGTTTGTAGTAGTAAATTGAATATCGACACATGCGAATGAAACCGATGTGATTCACATTCTTGACTATGTACTTGGCCACGATAATAGTTTCCGGAATACACAATTAATGAGACCAATGCTTGTTAAAACAAACAAACAAAAGACAAAAAATGCTAGTTGAATACTGTAAAGTCTTTGGGAAGGCACAACACAAGCTCACCGCAAGACTGCGATACAAGTATAAGCCAAAATGGTTTGTAGGTAGGAAAATATTGACTCCTCCAAATAAGAAACTCATCGACATTATTTATTGAAGTCACTTATTAAAAGATCGGAACTTCGGACCAAAACTCTAGAAGTGGGACACGTGAAGCGGGTTCCAAACGTGAGAATTTAGCATAAGATCAAGCTCAAAGAAAATATTTTCCATACTATCAAATTATCTATACCATGCAACTTCATACACCATTTATTGTGTCCAATAGAAAACTGCAATTGATATGAATCTTTTTCATTACATGCTGTTAGAAGTCGGCTCTAAGATCATGAGCTCCATTATGATGAACACCAACAGGCCATAAAATGAAGCTCCCTACATATTTTTGAACTCTCCAAACAACAAGTGACTTCAACATACTATATACAAATCTAAACAATTGGTAAGCTTTAACTTGAGATGATCAATGTAGATTTCAAGAAAAAATTCTAAAGAGTTCATTACTCGCTAGGAAATCCACCATGTTTTAGCTAGGAAACTATAGCAAAGCAACCTTTTAATAAGATCCACATATGATGAAAACCTTCATGTTAATGAAATTTCCTCTCTAAGTAAAACCAAGTACCTGGCGTGAATATTTTATTTGTTGCCAAGTGAGTACAAAACCATTTCAAGAAAACCTCATTTGTTCAAGACAAACAACAAGTCTTTTAGAAAAAGATCGAGGCATACTATACAACGGACAAAACTTACAAAGAAACGGTGGGGATGTAAGCCAGCGCACCAATTTGTTACTCCCATACACATCACTTGTGCCAAAGTGCTCAGATAAGGAATGAAGAAGAAAAGTCGACTTTCTTCCACTGATTCTTCCATCTTTGCAGTTGTATTGAATTAATATTCAATATGATAACAAGTGTTTGCGACTCTAAAGGAGTTGCTAACCTTCATTACTAACTTAAAGATGGTAATATTTGTCATGAAAGCAAATAGATGTCATGCTGCAACACGTAGTTATTTCAGATGCCAACACTGTGTTTTCTTAATATGCAAACAAAATTTGTGAAGCTATTACATTTGCATTACAAGTCTCCTTATAAATGATAAAGACCCATAGAGACATGTAATTCAAGAGCATTGTTATATTCACTGTTCACCAACAACATTCAAAATAGTACAAGGTGATATGTATCAAGCAAAGTTGTCGACACACGGAATAGGATATTGATGCACAAAATTAGTTGCATAATGAGATTACCTTAGCTTTATTTTAACTTTGAAATATAAAGTGAGCTAAGTCGCATGCATAATTTACCAACACGGTGAAGAGAATTGTCCAAGAGCCTCGATAAATGGCATTGATTTAATGGCCCTAACGTAAGATGAGCTCTAGTTTAAATACAAGTAATCACAGAAAAAAGTAACAAATGCTAACAAACTCGGGACAATGTTGTTAACAAACCTATAAGTACCACCAAGTTCGACACAAACATCGGCTAGACCATCTTCTCCATTAAGCGGTACAACGGCTACACGTTCAATCCACTCTTGAATGACATCCGTGATATGAGGGACAACTTTGATTAAGGAAAATAAATATTAGAACGATTCACATCGGATATATTACAAAAGTAACGAATCTTTGACAAAATGTGGAAGACCTGAACAATTGTTCCCGGGTAATCACCCTTTTCTCCTTGTCAATGACGGACTATTCAAAGAAGAAAGATAATTAATCCATTAATTAATGCAAGCCAAATTATCACGCGTAATAAGACAAGCATAATTAAGTGTTCAATATAATCACTTACGGTAAATCTTTCCAGGTAGTGATATAGTTATCACGCAATCAACTTGATATCTAGAAATCGCTTCGTAGTTTCCGTGGTCCAAGTCCACCTTCAAACATAAAATAAATATCTTTTTGTTGGTATTCTAGTACTAAGCAAATGCCCACTTGAGTCGATTTTTAAAACCGGTTTTCATATGCAAGCCAAGATACATAGAAAGCGGGATACGCATACAAATCTAAAATGTTACATGATCTAAAGTGATAAATTCTCTATATAATTGTGAAACCCATTTGTTTTGGCTCACTTGAACACCAATTTGAAAATAAACTATCCTAGTTATAGCGATTTTGCTAACAAGCCACCTTCCCCACTCTCCCCAAAAACTTCCTAGCTTACTGATAACGACATATAACTTGATGAACATGTTATTAGTATTTTTAGGATCAAGACGTAAATAACCTTGAATTACTATATATTGAATAAGAAGAAAAGTCCATAGCTTATCTTGCTAATGGTTAAGCGAGATGAAATTGACACAAAGACAATGTGGGTCCTATACTAATGAGAAAACAAAAAATGCTTTCTTTGTATGAAATTGACAAATGTTGAACACGATCATAGCCCAATATAGACCACCTCACCTCTGGCCTGGTAGCAAGGTCGATGCACGCAAGATAAGAAATGAGTGGGTTAGAAAGAAGTGTGTTTCTTTTACCTCTCCACCATCATCCAAAATGAATACTTCTCCATGATCGAAGGGACATTGTTGCGGCATCGATTATTTAAGTAAGGATCTCGAGTATGAGGGAAAAGAGAATAATAAGCAAAACATGATAATAATATAACATGAAAAATTGCATTAGGACTGTAATTAAATGAAAATTGGCGATACATCCTAAAAGAACTAGAACAATTGCATAATAAAATAAAAGAAAGAGGGAGCTCTTTAGGAGGAAATTATGACCACATATTCCAAGGGGTTGTCTTGCTTTTAAACATATCCCAAAGTAAACTATCTGAAAGAAAGAATTCTCATTTTAACAAGGATAACAAACATCTCTAAACAAAACAAAATAATTCTACTATTGAAATCGGTGAGATACCATTACAATAATGTTGGATTTCATAAGCAGTAAAATTTTAGTTAACGGTAAGACATTTTAACAGTAGATTAGATTTTTAAAAAGGAAACAAATTAAGACTACAAATTAAGTATTCAATCACAGTCTTCCCTATATCTATTAGTATGACAATCGCTGTCAATACTAACTTAGATTTGAAATCTGCACGATAATATTAAGCATACTAAATTACATAATAATAAGTTATCCATTCATCATATGATGCATCCACAATCTATCAATCTCAATACAAATTAGAAGCAAATATAGCATATATAAAAGCAAATAAGTATATATGATAATAAGATCTAACGAAACATAATTTATCGTTGGTGAGAATTTGGCAAATGAAACGGCGACCGTAACCTTATCGTCAATAAGAGTCTTCAAGCGAGGCACCCAAATCGCATCCCAAATTTTACAAAACCCGTGGATAATTGCTAGAAATAATCAACGATCCATCTCAATTGAAGTGGGCCGAAAATGCATCCTAGATCATCGAGTGCGCTTTGGATGGCGTGGACGGCCGACCATTTTTGAAATCCCAAACCTAATAGTCTCATCAAAAGAACCGGAGGCGATGAGATTGGATTGGGGCTAAAATTAACGTGAAAATGAAATTTGTGTGGCGTCACAGATGGTTTTTACGCACTCGGAGGTGAATCGTCCCAGACACGGAGGGTTTTGCCGTCGGAGGCAGATCAAATATAGTAGGAGGCAGAGGACCAGGCGAGGTCGTTGATGCCTTCGAAGTGGCCGACGAGGGTGGAGATTTTGGAGAGGGTTTTGGTGGACCAGATGATAGGGCGATTGAGGGACATAGGGCCATTGAGGGAGATAGGGCTCGACTATATTTTCTATACTGAGGGAGTGAAAATTGAGGGAGAGAATGGGCGTGAAAATAATGGAGAGGGACATTTTCGCGGCGAACTTATTTTAGGCAAAAACTTATTTTATTTATTTCATAAAAAGAATATAATTTATAAAATCTATAAATTTTAAGAACATATATGTATTACGGTATATGTTTATTCTTATAAATTGGTAACTTACTAGTTGGTAGTGACATGATATTTATACGTTGACAAATTTATGACGAAGTTAAAATATAATTAACGTGATGTTTTATGTGATAAAATATAATAATTTATAACGAAGTTGAATTATAATTAATGTGAAATTTTATATGATAAAATATAATAATTTAAAGCATGGTCATTTTTTAATTTCAATCTATCTTTTGTTATATGTAGCAGGACTCTTAAAATATAATGATAAACTTAATATATTATATTATTTTATATTGTTATTTATAAAAGAGCACTCTTTTTGTAGAATAATAATAAATGATAAATGTGAATCTTTTGTGGAGACGGAGGGAATAATTTTAATACGTCACACATGGAGTAAGAATTATGAACAAGTCAAGTTGAGTTTTAGTTTATCGAATTCAGCTCTCTTCAAATTTAAACGAGCTCGAGTTGAGTTGAACTTTTAAGCGTGTCTTAATATGTTATTAAATTTTACTCATTTATAAAACATACTATTATGGATGAAAATATAATTTCCTATAATATCTAAAATCATACTAAATTCTTAATTAATACTCAAAAGTACATATAAAAATAAGTTTAGACAATAATAAAAAAACAATGAAGGACAAATTTGATTTGCTAAACATATACTTTTAGCATGAACTTATAAAATCGTTACTAGAAAAATCGTTGCTAAAAGCCCAATTTTTGTAGTGGTTTATTCAAACTCGGGCTTACCTTGAATCCGTACCAAACAATTGGCGTAGGATAGCGTTATCAATTCTATATTGAAAGACTTACGAATAAATCAATAAATCTTTTAAGATTAGTCTAGCTGAGTTAAAACTGGCATCGACACTTTCGTAAAATAATTCACGCATCTCAGAACATGAATAACAGAAAACTTGGCTAACACGAAGGTTAGACAAGAGTTAGGAAAACTTGTCTTTAGCGTACATTATTGTTGTTACACTTTCCTTTAAGTCTTTAGAGTCTCTACAATACATAACCACATAACTTACCACATTAGGTCATAATCGGATATATATATGGTACCTAACGTTCTCTTACCGCTTCTTCTCGATCTAATCATTTATTAGATTTGTTATTATTAATGCAAACTTTCCGCTTCGTTTTACATCGTTCTTCGTTCACGTTCACATAATCATTAACAACTTTTAGTTGAAATTCTCAGCGTTATAGTCATCATCGAAGATACTTTACTTTAAGTTAAGTAATTCATCATCAATCAATTATCCTTCATTTCATATACTTAATCATACTTATTTCATTAATAAAACTTATTTCAAGTATTTATACGCCACTTACGACTTATTATCGTTTATCGTTCCAAAGATTTAATAACTTACGTTCAATTAATCTTTCTTTCAACCTTTAGTTGTTAACTTAAGGTTTTCCACATCTTAATTTATGTTACTTTAGGTTTAGTATTGATATGACTCACCATTATCAATTTACTTTCCTTTACATTCATAATCTTTCCTCTATGTGCTTCACTAAAAAGTGGCCGGTATGCATTTTTTCTTCTTCTTTCTTCATATTTGCGGCATGAGTCTCTAGTGCTTAGACTAGGACGGGAAATTGGCATTTCATCTCCTTCTATCGATTCATGATTGGCGCCACTCTTGATGGCTAATGGACATTCTCAATCGTTCATGGCGCCACTTACGTGTCTTTGGTATCGTCATTGCTGCCGGTCTTTGAACCTCGATGCAGAGATAATTTTTACTTATTTCTTAGTTTAATGAACTTCCGGACTCCAAATTTAATCATTTTAAGTCTAAATTGGCTCGTTCAAAACCCACTAGCTCACAAATCACATACTCTAAGTTTTTATGCAAGAAATTTCCATTTTGAATCCGTTAACTCAAAATTCTCCTATTAGTTCATTTTAAAAAGCGATAAGCGTTAAGTGAGCGTTCAATGCTCGTTCTTCGTTCTAAAAGTCGAATTTAGTCATTTTGAGTCTGCGCAACTCTATAATGCCAAATAAGACTTATCCCCATCGAAACCAACGTTTTTGAGCTCAAAGTCAAAATTTGACTTCCATTCGAGAATTTCACGATTTGACGATTATAGTCCAAAGTCGTGAATTACGCCATAACTTTCGTTACTTGAGATTTTAAATCATTTCAAATGGATTCATTCTATCATACTAACATCTTAACATACATATTTCATTAACTTATATACATGATAAGTTCTTACTGATCTTCATGAGTTCAAAACTTCATTTATTGCTTATCTTACAACATGACTTATTTAAGGCTTAAGTATTTTGATTAATCATTCTCATCACTTCCTAGCATACAAAGTTCTACCACTCTTCACTTCTCTAACAATTGAAGAGAGGGAGAATTATAGTTTAGGATCTTACCTTGAAGATTACTTGATAAAGCTTTGTTCTTCTTCTTCTTTCTTGAACTAACAAAGTCTAGCTTTTCTAGCTATTTCTCTCTAACCAATAAGCACTTATGTTGTTGGATGAAATTTAATAACCAACAAATGAATTTTCTCTCCTTCTATTTATTAAAAATCTTAGATTAGGGTAGTTTAGTCTTTAAACCATCGCACCTCCTTAAAGACCTCCTTCTTTATTCCTTTACTTAGCCACCAAGTATATATAAAGCCCCCGAACTCGGTATTTGAAACCCAACTCGAATTGCTTAATGATACCATTTTATGAAGCGAGAATAATGCTAATAATAGTAACAATAATATAAAAATCAAACTTAATTTACATATATCGAGTCTAATCCTAAAGTACATGATCTTTACTAAAATTCTTTACATGATAGATAATAATATCATTGCCTTAATACGATTTTAACTATTACAAAAGATACCATTAAACATATTCTATTTTCTTTCCTTTTCACTTGATCTCGTTTGAACCTTCAAGTTTATCATGCTTAGTTGAAAATATTTAAATTTAAAAGCAAGAATGAGCATTTGGGTACCAATGAAGTAATAAAATTATAAATATAATTAATTTGAAAAAATTAAATGTTTTTTGTACATCACTTCTACAACGAATTGATAGTTGTGAAGTAAACTGAATCGATAATAATAACATAACAATTCTATTCCAAAATTTTGAATCTACGTACTGACTATAAAAGGGGTTTGGTTGACATACTATGAACATTATTTTCAATTTTGAATAGGTTTAGCGAACTTCATTCATAAACCGTCATAACTTATGAGCGTGGGGTGATCATCCTAATATGCTTACGTATTGATCAATACTACATACAAGAACGATATTATCATTCCTCTCTCCGCCTTGGGCACATAAAAGTTTTTCCTTGATTGGAATGTTTATACTTATTACGGAATCCAAACCAAAATAATTGTTGTTGCTGAAAAGGTTTTATCATATTCAACGATATTTCTAAATCTCGTCCAATTTGGTCGAATAAGCTTAGGCGACTTTTACTTAATGTATACATGGGGGATCGATAGGAAGTTTTCCTTGATCGGGATGTTCATACTTAGTCAAATCCAGACAAAATAATTTGATTGCATCTGAGAAAGGTTTTATCATATTCAAAGATATTTCTAAATCGTGTCAAATTTGGTCGAATAAGCTTAGGCTTACTTTTACTTAATGTATATACATGCGGGGATCAATAGGTATATATATATATATATATATATATATATATACATATATATATATATATATATACATATATATTATATATATATCTACATTGATTTACATACGTTATCTAGTGACACTTGTATAACCATATTTAGAAATTAGAATGCAGAATATATATATGAGTTATATAATATAATATTATGTTGATAAATAATGATCGGATATAATATATATAACAATAGGGTTAATAATTTGAGTGATAATAATATAAATCTGAAACTTTCTTACTTTCGTATCCATTGCATAAAAAAATCACGAGGTAGGATACTTGCCTTGTCTGCTTTGCTGATCTGTGACTTAGTTTTATCTTTTATACGAAACCTATCATTAATAAGATCATTTTACTTATTAGAACAACATATTGTAACCATATAATACTACTTATTGCGATCAAAGACATAACTAATCACCTTGTCACACGTATTCACGATCGTTGAATCACAAACAAACATTAATATACGGTGAAAATATCTAAGTCGGGATCAATTTCTAAAACATGTTGGTGTACTATGACTTTTTTCAGGATTAATTATTGAGTCTAAGACTCTAACTTAAAGTTCGATATCTGTAAGTATCGATTCGTTATTATTTTAAATGACTTATAATAATTTTTTTAAACATTTATTATAATTTATCATGAATTTTCAAACAAAAATCATAATTAAATGATTTAAATAGTAAATAATTCTATTATCATTAACATTTAATTAATATTAAACTATTAATGAAACCGTTGCCAAAATACTTTTAAAGTACTAATATTACCCTTAAATAATTTTTAAAACATTTAAAATCATTTACAAGATAATTACCATTAATATTAAAATATTAATGCATTATCTATCAAAATATTAAAAATCATTTATTATAACTTAAATATTTTTAATTCATTTATATCCTTTTAAATGATTTTTAAATTAATAAAACCATTTTAAAACTATTTATTTAATATAATTATTAAATAAATTTAATACCATTAATATTAAATTATTAATGAAATTATCTTTTAAATATTAAAATTTATATTTTATAAACTTAAAATATCTTTAAACACTTTATTTTCATTTAAAATGATTCTTATATTATTAAAATCATTTTTAAACTAATTTATTTAATATAATTATTAAATAAATCTAATATCATTAATATTAAATAATTAATATTTTTCATGACAAAATATTAAAAGTTATATTTTATAACTTGAAATATTTTAAAATCTTTAAATCATTTTTATATGATTTTTAAATCATTAATTCTATTTTTATAATTTATTTAATACATTTATTAAATAACTTAAATATCATTAATATTAATTAATAAAAAATTTATCACAAAATATTAAAAGTCATTAAAATAACTTAAAATATTTTCTTATATCATAATATAATTTTAAATGATTTTTTATGTATAAAAATCATTTTTAAATAATTTATTTAATATTATAATTAAATAAATTAAATACCTTTAATATCTCAAAAATATTAAATATTTATGAAATATATTAAAAACTATTAAAACTAATTTTCAAACTTTAAATTAATTTTAATAATTTATTTTGTATTTTAATAATTAAAACTAATTTTTCTATTTATTTAATAAAAATAATTAATTTTAAATAAATAAATTAATAAGCCTAAAGGCTTAATACATATGTAGGTGTTCTTGATGAAACCCCGAAAGCAAGTCGGTGACAAAGGTGTCACGTTGACCAACAATTTCTCCATGATCTAATGTATTTTGGTTGAACTTAAAGTATTTAGGTTGTAGTATAAATGTAATACTACCAATAAAATTGATATCATGGCCATAACATAAATCGATCAGAATTATAAGCCCTCAAATCTCTTGTTAGACCTGTTCTTCATTTTAGGGTTTTCCAGAAATAAGAAAACATCATACCTTTCTTCGATCATTATAACTTGATGTCTGTGTCTTCTTTTTATATGATCTAACACATTGATTGTATGTAGGCGACATACACGCAGTATAAATCTACTATCAACCAATAAAACAACAACACAACAAGAATATATAAGTAGGTCAAAGTTCATCGGAAGGCATGTTCTTATGGTTTCTTGAAATTCGAAACTTCGAAGGTCAATAGGTAATAGCCTAGTTTGACCATCTACTACTTATGATCAGTTGATTGTTTAAGAGTTCTAAGGGCATGAATCTAAAGTCCCTCTATCGACTCTGGCTGTATTACAACAACAAGCACAAAACATCAAAGGAAGCAAGATCAAAGCCGTAGAAAACTTGTCGGGACATTTACGGTAACAATCTAGGTTACCCCGGATCGGTTCATCATAAGTGGTCGATCGGCCTTGACCACTAATAACTTGTGATGTACACATGATTTATGCATGAATCCGATTCCGGATCAAAGATCTCCTAACATACTACAAGTACAAACATCAAAACAACCAAAACATAAATGCGAGAAAAGATTTGACCTCTAACATTCATTCTCGAAACCACAAAATAAAATTTTTCCAGTTTTGAAAAACATCAAATCGAAACTATAGATGTTATGGATCTAGCATCTATCGACCAGGATCACTAATAGACACTACATAGAACATATTTTAACACTTAAACACCAAATCCAACATAGCACACAAGATCAAAATTTTTAGCTTAGGTTTATACCTTTTCTTGGATAATTTCTTAATTAAATAGGCTAATGATGCATTAATGGAAGTAGTAGGGCTTGTCTATGGGACCTGATATACATATATATTTTCGTTGGTTTGACCTTGAGAGAGGTAGGTTGGGTGTTTGAACAAAAATGGGCAAAATTGTGGCTTTCTCTCTCTCTTGAATCTGTATATATTGTGTTGTAATGCACGTATCTAATGAATGAGGCTGGTTGCTGGAGTTATTGATCATGTGGGAAAGTCAAGAGTTAGCTTACCAACTAAAGTTTTGGTTAGACTTGCAAGCAACTTACTAAATAATACAAAAGGTTAGTTTGGTCAATTTGATCCCAATTTTAATGGCATTCTTGACAATCTAATCCAACCATTAGGGTTTAACCATGAGGTTTTAACCCCTAGGTTTTACACATTAAATTTCTAGGTTTTCTTTTAGGGTTTAAAAAATAAAATTAAAAAAATAAAAATTTAGTTTCTAAAAATGACATTTAGGGTTTGTTAATTAGTTATGTTTCTAATTACATTATACATGAACATTTAGGTTTAAAATCCACTAATTAGCATTAAGCTTTACCATTTTAGCGATTAGGGTTCCTAATTTAGTAATTAGGGTTTGAATTTAGAAATTAGAGTTTTCTATTTAACAATTAGGGTTTTGAAAATTAGGGTTCTCCTAATTAGGGTTAATATCCCTAATCTTTGGTCATTACTGCGTATTAGCGTGATTACAAATAGTCTTAAGTTTGCATTCGACTTTAGAAATTAGGGTTTAACAACTTGAACTTGGGTTTCTAATTTTTTAGAAATTATGGTTTTTAAATATTAATTAGGGTTTACCTAATTAATCATATCATTATATAATACACAACATAAATCATATAACACGGTTATATAATAGTCTCGAACTTCATGGTGAGTTTCAAATTAGGGTTTTCACTTATCAATTAGCTAATTTCTTTATTTTACGGTTTTAATTTGAGAAATTAGGGTTTAAATCACTAATTAGGGTTTTATATAATTAGCGTTTTCACTGATTATTATAGTTATCATGAATCACATATGTACGTTACTAAGCAGTTTTAAAGTCTCCTTGACTACAAAACTTGGGTTTATCAATAATCTGAGGTTCTCGAAATATTGCACCCTCGTTGACAAATCACTTAACAATGTGTACATACGATTACATATTTATGGCACTAAAAAATAAAAAATATAATTAATATTATATTATTATTCTCATTCCTTGATCAAAACCCAAAATTAGGGTTTGGATTCCATATCGATTTATCTTGCATACATAATGATAATAATTAATTTAAAATAATAATATGAACTAAAATTCATATAATATAATAATAGTTATAAAAATTCTATAATCTTTTCATATATTATTTAAATAATATAATAATCATATTTTCATGTAAAATAATTAATAAACATTTCTCTTATAAAATTAATTATTATAAAAATATAATTTATAATGTACAATAATTTTAAAATAAAATTATTTGTAATTACTCATCTGATAAATATATTTTATTTATCACATATACACATATATATTGACTTATACCTATTTCCTCCATTTATTTTTTTAAAATAAAAATTTATCACGAAAATTTAAATTTAATTATATAGAAAATATGGGTTATTATAGTATAAGCACTTTACTTAGAAACCAAGTATAAGCACTTTACTTAGCCACCAAGTATAATCACTTTACTTGACACAAGTATACTTGCTGCGTCCTGACTTTTATCACATTTGCCCAGAAGATCACCCATGTGATCATGGGGCCCACATGGGTTGCCCATGGATCATCCTTACCCATTGGATTCTTAGTTTGGACTTTAAGGTTATTTAACTTACTTATGATTTGGGCTTGCATTTAACAAACATTGGCTTGATCATTAATTCTCATTGGACTTGACCATTTCCTGCCATTGGGCTTGCATAATTCAATTTGACTTTCCTGACTTCCTACATCTGATCCTCTGAGTCCATTACATATGGCTTAAAGCCTTATAACGTATTGTTTACGTATTAATCTGCAAACTATTAGAGCTAGTATACTTATTCATCGTATCGACGTACCATCATTCATACATATTGGTAGTATAATATCTGCGTATCATGCTGTATTACATTACGTAAATGCAATGCTTCGTATCATATGATATCATTGTTTAACTCATTAACGCTTTACTTTTCTTAACATTCTCAAATTAAGTCCACAGTGAAAACTATGTTTGTACGTGAATTATTATTACGTAATCCATCTCGTCTCGATATTACATCATTCGTATTTCTAGGAAGTTGAAAAATAATTCACGAGCAAAATCGTTGAATAGTGTTTTCTGAAAATTTCTCGAAAAACTTTTATTTTTCGTCTTGAAAATTCAAACACTTTAATTCTACTTTGTTCGCACATTCTAGGCCGTAGAAACGACCTTCACGTAGCTTACTCACATAATTAATCAATTAAATTCATTTAATCCACATAATCGAATAAAAATTTAATTCTCATAAAATCCAATTTTCTCGAATTGTTAAAGAGGTAGCATTGAAAAAACTAAGGGAATTAGACGTTGCACAACCATGAGAACTATATATATATAAAATGGAATAAAATGGGAAAAAAGGCAAAAAGCCCTCGTAAGTGAAAAATAAAGCATAAGTAAACCATTTTTTGACCTTGATATCGATGGCTTGTTTGATTTTAGTCAATTTAGACTATTTTTGGATTTCTTGAGTTTACAACTATTTGAATCCTTGAAATAGACCTATTATGTATTAAATTTGATTGTATATCGAGTTAGCATGGTTGTTGAGCACACACACACTATATCGGTGATAACGGTTTAAGATTTGATGATTGATTGGGTAATTATTGAATTGTTTTGATATGATGTACTATCATTATTTACTTGATTTCTTTGGTAGATTGAATAGACTTGTCTATATCCACACTATTGGATTAAATGGGCATGAAGATTAGTTCATTCCATTACATTGCGTTGTATTTTATTACGTATACTGGGGACTATACGATTTAAGTTTGGGGAGTTTGATGAGTGGGTTTCATTTCTCTGAATGGACTTTTAATTGAACTTAAGCAGTGTTGATCCTAACTATTTATATTCATTTTACTTATTTTTTGTTTGTTTTATGTTTTAGGATTGCATTACATGGCATGGTGGTATAATGGCGTTATGGCGAGACTTGGCATCTGGCCAAGAAATTAACACTCTGAAACACCCCCTTTGGGGTAGGGGGTATAAAACAGAGCGAAAGCACCCCGACAGGCGGGGCCACTTACTAGTAAAAAACCTGCTTTGGTAGAGTGCGAGGAGAGAAGGCTTTCTACTTTGATTAGAACTTTGCGGTACGCATGGATGAACTTTGGCATAACTTAAGGTGAGATAACCTGAAGATAACATAGATCGATTACAACGATTAATCAATTCAACTTAAAGCTTTAATTTTCGAGGAAGAATGTTGGAGGAGAGTATGGAGGTCGAGATCCGCGAAGATTCTGAGAATTGAAAGGCGAATAAAGGGTGGTTTTATACCTATTCTATTTCTTTAATTGAATTTTGTAATTGGGATGATAATTCTCTACTTATTTAGTTTTAATTCATTGGTATGAACTAAATTACTTATTAGGATTACGATAGATCTTTATTGTTGAACAATGATTGTTATGCTTTAATTTCGATTCGATAAAACTATCGATTCGGTTTATCTATTGTGATTTGCACTTTAATTTATGAATTAGCTTGATCACCCATTTAAAGTGGTTTGTATGGACTACGAGAGATGATCGTGAATCTAGACCTAATTACTTTAGCATGTGTTCTTGAATTTTGTGGTTTAATGGAATCTTGATGAATGTTTGGGATAGAGATATACCTAACCTCGCGCTGAAATCATTATAGCGAACTTGGGATTTAAACCTTCTTTGATTTTAATTCACGTAGAGATATAGTGAATTAGTTAATTAGGGTGTTTGGCTTAATTCTATCGGATTATAGATTTAAGTTAATATGGTGTTAGGGCATCGAGATGGCTAATTCTAACGAGGGTTCTTGATTAATAAGCGAGATAGTGGAATTGAACTAGAATAAGGTGTGATAATCCAATTGAAACTTAAAGTGAAGTTGTAAGCCTAATTATCCATCATCTCCTTGAAATTCACGGATTTACTTAGTGTGTTGATTGATTTGGATTTTTTAGTTTCTTAGTTTATATTATTATAAGCATTAATTTGAATAGTTTAATAAAATTGGGTTAATATAAAGCGGTAATTATTGGATTTAATTTCTATTACTAGTCTACGTAGGAGCGATAATTTATTTATCACTATATTAATTATTGACCCGTACTTGACTTGCGTGTTGGCGTTTTGAGTTACCCAGCAGATATAGTTGACCACAGAGATAACCTCGGGAGGTGAAGCCAACCTCGAGATAACCAAGGACATTCGGCATCAACAATAGCCCCCTAGTATGAGAGATAACCACGAAGCTTGGCTACAAAACTGCGCCCGAAGCCAAGGAATAGCCCGATGGGGGAAAATCATCATTTGCCACCTCGACATCACATCGATATCGTCTCAACACAATTGACTCGGGGCCTTACCAGATATGTCCCACAAGAACCATAACTCAAAATTTTGGTGACAACTACACAAGATACTTCTGTTGATCGGCTTTGAAGACTTGGAGATCTTGTCGTGGACCCATCTTCCCAACCGTATGCTGACCTCTAATCCCATGTCATTGTGTAGCTCTCAACAACATTTTGAAAAGTCCTGACCTCCTTCGCCGGATGCCTTGATTAGAAAGTTATAAAGATTAACCCAGACGACAGCGTATGCTTTGAGTCACATGTACTTTGAGACGATGGGACTTAGAATATCTTGGGCGGCACTGTCGACGACAGAGTGAAGCCGAGTGGGCAGAAGTGGCTATAGCAGGTTGACCTACGACCATCCCCGGTCTATAAATATGAGCTCTTGGCACCTCGTTTGAAAAAAAGGAGGAGCAAGAGAAAACTACTGTCCATTTGACTTGTAACCCACAAAGAGTGCTCTGGCCCAGGTGATTCTTCTTTTCTAAACACTTATGCTTCATGTTTGTACCATCTTTGAAGTTTAGAATTGGGCCCGAAGTTTTTATCGCGTGAAAAGCTATCACAGAAGTCTTCTTAGCGTGACATGAGATATTCAGATTTTTAAGCTCTACTAGTTACATATATATATATATATATATATATATATATATATATATATATATATATATATATATATATATATATATATATATATATATATCTATTGAGAGTCTCTCCAAGTGGAGTACTTGGGATTATTTATCAAGTGGCTTTTATTCTTAATAAATAATAAATATATATATATATATATATATATATATATATTATCGAACAGAAACTGAGGCTGAGCTTGGATGAGAATATCTAAGCGTTCTTTACCTTTATATATATATACCGTCGAACTTCAGAATCGATTGAGCTTTTGTATAGAATATCAGAGATGCGTTCTAGCTTATATATATATATATATATATATATCATACATTTAAAAGTCACTTTAGAGTTTACTTAAGTGGTAGTTGATAAATCCGTATATATATTTACAACTTTTATATAAATATCTTCTTTAAATGCTTTTATAATGTAGATATTTAATCTTTAAACATCTTGAATAGAATTTTCCTAAATATAGCTATTTCTAATTTTTCAGGTTTAAAAGTAACTAAGCTGGAACAGATTAAAGCTTAGAATGGTTTAGATTTATTCAAATCTAGTTCTTTGTCTGGCTTGTGTACATATTACTCTTTCATTGTGAGCTCTAGGAATCGTGTGATCATATTGACTTTTGAATCTAGATTTGGTTCCCGATGGACATTTCTCAAATTTACCCGATCGACATGTAAATTATCTCACGGTCTGGATATCCTTACATGGCTCTCATTCCCATAAGGGTTGACAACGCTACTATATATCTTATTTTCTTGAAGATGCCTAGCATCTAGAAAATAAAAGCAATCGAAGTCGAACACATAATAAAAGTGGAAATATCAAGGCCTTAGTTACTATTGAGCACATGGGTTTTATGAAACTTGTTTTCCAAAACTTCTTATATCTTATTAGAATTGAACGTTTATATACAAAGTCGAAACCCTTTTTGTATATGAGGTTGCAAGCGAAGGCATAGCATTACTTCGGATAATTGCACATAGGCCAACTCTTTTACGCTGCATACGCGTATAAAAAGTTAATTGAAAAGTGGCATGGTAACCATGTTTCCACGAAAGTGAAAGTGCCTAACACCTTCTCTGCGCATAATCAAGCCCACGAACCACTAACAAATCTCGTTTTATAAGACAGTTAAAAAGTGTCAATCATTTGGAGTCATTGTGCGTGCCTTTTCAAAATTGGTTGAGTTGGTGCGACTAACCTTTTAAAATCTACCCAGGGCGACTCACAAAGTCGAATGAATTGACGCGTATACATGTCGTGGGACATTTTAAAACTTATTTTTTCAAAAAACTCACACAAAATTAGAATCACAAAAACAAAGAATAAGAAAGGACCTGAAACCATCCAAAGCGTCAACAAAGGCTATATATATTTGAATTGGGATCCTTATTCTCACTAGCAAAAACTTTAATTAGATTTTTTCAAACTATATAGATGAGGGTTATATAGTTTACGAGAAAAATAGTGGGATATACCATTATTATAAATAAGACCTAATTTATTTTGGTAAAATAGATTAATTAAATGAATGTTTGCTAAAAAAATGTTATTTTTCATGTAAAAATTTGAAAATCTCACGCGCACCTAATTTCCTTGCATTATCGTACTTGATGCTAACAAAGGCTGACGAGGCCAGAATTACATGGGTGGTTAAGAAATCTAAAGAATAGTTCTCCTTTCTTGAAAGAGTTCTTATATCCTAAATTCGCGTCTTGATAATGATATTGAAAGCGACCTACGAGGAAGATTGCTACTTTTAGAAAGTGGCAAGATGATGCATCTGTGGCTTAAATACATCAATACTTTCGCGTCAATGAGTAACAGAGTTCCTTGGTCGACGTAGAAACCATGGATGCTCTCTTATCTTTGCTACACTGCGAGGGGGAGTTGTATGGTGGCGAAGTGGGACTGCTAGATATCGAAATATCTAAGGAGATCTTTTCGATCTCGGATAATGAGGGAGCATTACTTTATTGAGACTTCATGTTTTAAAGATGATCAATATGATTGAGCGTCTTGGATAAGCTTAGGTTTGTCATGGATGGGGAGTTAAGTCGAGATTTAGTCTTACGATTCACTCATTGACACCATCTCGTAATTTGTTACGAATTTTCACATGAATAAGTTAGATGTCGACTTGTCTAAATTACTTAACATGTTGAAAAGCTTGTTGAAGGTCAATTCCATCGAGAAGGACCATGTCTTAATAGTGGATGATTCTTCCAGAAAGGAAGAGGCCAGGTATCTTGAAAGAAGAAATCGAAGAGAGCTAAGGGTAAAGGCGAAGTGAAAGAAATAAAAAGCGTGTCCCGACACGAAGGAATTTGTTTCCATTGCAACAAGCGGTCATTGGAAGAGGCGTAAGGATTATCTTGTAGGACAAAAGGAAGAAGCTTGGAAGCTTCAAATTATAATCGAGGTTTGTTTATATGATTGAAATTAATTTTTCATAAAGTCGAAAATCTACTTGGGTATTGGATCTTTGGATGGTTCTCATATGTAATACTATCTTGAGGGGTAGTCGAGTAAGTAGAAAATTTGAAATAGTGATGAGGTGGAGTCTCTGAATGGGAAATAGAGCAAGGTTGATGCATTAGGCATGGGGAATTATTGTTTAGCATTGCTGGAATGAGTTCATTAATTTAAATAATTATTATTTTGTTCAGAATATCATAAGAAACATTATTTTAGATTTCTATATTAGATATGGATGGTTTGACATTATAATAGAACAACATTTATTCTATTATAATAATAATATTTTATACTGGTGTTGGTAATTTGTGAAATGAAGCTATCATAAATTGACTTGCATGAAAATATACTTCAAAATTAGACGAACTAAGAAAAGGAAAAGAGATGATGTTAATTATACTATATGTGTAGCATGAGACTTGGTCGTATTAATGAAATAAGATTATCGAGTTGCATAAAGATGGGCTACTAAGAGCTATCGGTTATAAATCATATCCAACTGTGAATCTTGTCTCATGGGAAAAATGACTAAATCTCTTTAGTGAGAAAAAGGAGAAAGGAGTTACAAAGTTGTTGGCGTTGGTACACCGAGATATATGTGGACCTATGATACTTACTACTTACGAGGAAGGTATTCTTATTTTATTACATTCTTGATGATCCTCGAGATTTGGATATGTGTATTTAATGAAATTACAAATCTGAATAATTTTAAAAGTTTAAAAAGAGTTAAAAGTGAATTAGAGAAACAAAATGATAAAAGTATTAAGATTCTTTGATCGGATCGAGATGGAAAATACTTAGCGATGAGTTTCTCGAATTGTCTCGAAAGAAAATGGTATAATCTC
>JAINUW010000217.1:0-341570 GCA_020205615.1 Panax quinquefolius | reverse complement strand
AAATTCCCATTTCCTCTTGCTTCCTCTGCGTTTCCGGCAGATCATGGTCATCATCATCCCTTGTCCTTCGTGCTTCCCTTCAACGCCTTGAGCATCTCCATTGCACAACATTTGCTTGCTTCTCCACTTGTGATCCTCACCTTGCCTTCCTACGTTGGTTTGTTGTTGATTGGCTATATGTGGTGATGTCGAACTTCCTTACAGCGTCTTGATAAGTGGTTGGTCAAAATCCAGATTTGCACTTTGGAAAGCTTGAGTTCTTTTTGCCTTGAACTGGATCCGGTGAGGTAATGCTATTTGTTGGTGAAACAACTCTTCCTGTAGTTCTCCCACTTCGAGTTGTGGGCATACCAATCATGAATTCTACACCTCCCCCAAGTGAAATCGCCAAATAAATGTGGGCAAAGGAAATCGCGCCTTCTTATTTAGGGTTTCGTGTTGGTGAGGAGGAGAAATCCACGAAGAAACCTTTGAATTGATTGATTGATTGAAGATGGGAGAAACGCAGGTGTTGGAGATTACTCCAATGACGCGTGGCAAAACCCCTAGAATCCGGAAACCTTATTAGGGTTATTGGGATTCCAAGAGCCTTCTTCTTGAGTCCTTCCACTCCTAGAATCCGGAAACCTTATTAGGGTTATTGGGATTCCAAGAGTCTTCCTAAGTGTTGAGAGAGTGTCCAAACCCCTCCCTTTAGTGCTTTTAGGTGGAATCTCCAAGCCTTTAAGTCACCAAAAGGGTCCCTTTGATCTTCCAAGAGTCCAAGTCTTGAGTCTGAAGAGAAGTCTCCTTCCCAATGGAATGGAAGGGGTATTTATAGGGTTTTCTGGAAAGTAGTCATGTGCAAGGCACATGCTTTCAGAAAAATTCCAGAAATACCTTTTAGTTATTAGAATAATACCCATATTACCATGTCATTCTAGCCACCAATCCAATCCCTCAATCAATTCCCAAAATGAGCCGCCTCCACGAGTCTTCTGCCTCGGGACACGTGGAGGCTTCTCCCGGGTCTAGCACATTTATTTCTGATTTTTTCATCTTCATTCCATTAGGTTATGCGAACCCTAATTTGCACATTTAATGAGGTCGTGGAACCCTAATTGTGCATTTAATTCAATTAGGTCATGTGAACCCTAATTTTACACTTGGCCCACAGAGTTCTCATTCTTAATTCCTTAATTCATAGCCTCTAAAATAATACATTTTTATTTTTTAGGGATGGGAAATTATTTATAACTAAATTAACTGACTTATATCATGTAAAACAATGCTAAAACTATATAGTTTGTGTAAGACCCCAACTTATTATTAATGAAATTTAATTTTCTCTATTTATTATTTTGAAATAGTAAGGGTTGATTTGATTAATGTGGATAGTTATAGGTAAAATACGCAAATATTTCAAAATAATGCAAAGTGGTTATAAAATATTCATTGTTATCTAGAATATTCGTTTGGTAAGTGGAATATTCACTTTTTGTCGGGGAATATTCGCATGCATTTATCGCATCTTTGTGGGCCCCATGTGACGAAAAGCGGATGAAGAAAAAACGACAAATATAAGTTGTTTAAAAATAACTACAGTAGTTGTTAACGCGTTAATCGTTAAAAAATACTCTCTTGGTTAAAACACGATGCTTACAGTATTGCACCAATTATTGATTCTTACGTAAGAAGGCACTTACTCATTAATGGTTACGTGAATTAATGCTCAAATATTTTATTGATTTAATAATTGCTGCTGTTGATATTTTATATTCATTGTCGTTTGAATAATTGTCATTACATAAATTTTTTCATTATCGAAATAATAATTCATATTATCCTAATAATATTATTAGATAACATTATTGGCAATGTCTAGAAAGTTACATACAAGGAGAGGTTTGGTCACCTAATTAATTGCTGGCAAGAAGGAGAAATTCTTATTGAAAGCCCCTGCTCTCTGAACCTGCACAGTTGTCGATATTGTGATTCTCAGTAATATTATTTATGAATAATTAATTATTGATTCATATGATGAGGAAAATATTGATTTTATGTGGATATAGATGGAAAATTTTTAATGTGACAATTGTTGAAAATTGAAATTTTATCTTTTTGATAAAATAATTCATTTAAATATATTATTATATTTTAATAATATAATAATGATGATATTTTTACGATGAATGTGGGATATATGAGTATATGTGGAGGAGGAGTATTTTGTTACCAAAAATATTTAAAGCATGTTTTATGTGTCGGTGGACCCCATTTCTTGACCGAAAATTTGATTATAAATTGTAAAATCGCCTGGATTTGTGAATTTCTTATTAATTTCTTTTGGAATTTGGAAAAACTTTCTTACAGTAAAGTTGTAGAAATTGAATTTCCTATAAAAATTCAAGAGTTTCAATTTTTCCGACAAAAGGGCTATTTATTGTGAATTATTGAAGTTCAAGTTCAAATAATTGATTTTGGAAGTTTAAAATATTTTAAATAACAAAACATTTTTTCATTATGGTGTGTTACATGTGTGTTGAATGAGCTGAATTCAGTTCTTGGAGAGGTTGGTGAGGAAAATTTAATTTATATATTAATATTATATTAAATTTTCTCGCTTTGGTGTTCTAATCGTTTTCATAAATAGGGTGCTTAGGTTAGAATTGAAAATTACACCGTAAAGCTGAAGTTTTCTCTCTCTATATTATCGAGTATTCTTGTGAGTATTTTGAGTATATTTTGAGTATTCTATATCTGATGCAAATTCAAGTCATAACCTATATCCTGTTTCAAATTTAGAAGTCTTGATCTTTTCGAGATAAGGGATATTATTTTTTAATGATATTATTTATTCTAATATCATTATCTTAAAGTATTGATCTGAACTTTTTAATCAAATTTGAAACTTTTAGTGTCGGGAGTTCTTATTCACGATATCTTGATCTTATTCACGAATCGACATTATTCATCGAAAAATGAAATTTTTTCTTTTCGTCCAAAATATCTATTCGGATACTAGCTTTGATTGTATCCATGTTTTGATCATTCTTGAATTTTACACCATTATGATTATTTTTGAGGTATTTTTGGACATGGATAAAACAAAGTACTGAATCCTTAATCCTTAATCCTTGTCATTTTGTTTCATTTGGATTCGTTTTAAAAAAAATATTTTTCATCATCCTCGGTCTTAAATGATGATATTATTGAATATCTTTGGCTTTCATTGTGCAAAGATGAATGATTTCGATAAATATCTTTGGCCAGTAGATGCAAAGATGAAGGTGTTTAGATGAACACGACCAATCGATGAATATCTTTGGCACAGTAGTGCAAGAGATGAATATTTGATTCCGTATATATATTGATTAATGTTACGGGATAAAAGATGGGCGATGAACTTTTAAATTCATACATAGAAGATAGTAGTTTGCATTCTCTACTTAACTCTTCTAATGAATTATTATTTCATTACTTGAATATTGATTTAAAACTTGTTGTTGTATTGTATTCTATTAGATTTTTTCTGTTGAAGACTAACGATAATTTGTTGTATATTATCTTAGTCATAATATTCTTTACCTGCCTATTGAAATTTCACCCTTTTCTTTTTTGTTCCATTTTTCTTCTTAGGAGGCTAGAATATAAATAGCGAGTGCAATGGGGTATGGAATGAAGGTTCTAGAGAGAGAGTTTAGTAGTCCTCACCATTTTTTAAAATAATGTATCAATAAATGTGATGAGGATTTATTTGAGTATAAATATTGTCTGAAGATAATATTTGTATTCAAACTCACGATTTCTTACCGTTGTAATAATAAAATTGTAATTGCTTTACATACGTATATTGATAACTCAAAATAAGTGAAAATAAGTGATGTAGAACTATTTTGATAAAATCACAGTTTGAATTTTCTTTCTCTCTCTTTCTATAAATCTTCTTACTACTTTTTACTGGAACCTAGCTAGCTATACTTGTGAACCAACTTAAATTTGGACCTGTCATTTCAAAAGATAGGAGGGATACCATAAGTAGGCATTACCTAGCTAGGGGTTAGGGAAATGATCTGTCACAAACATTTTTTCAGTCTCTAAATCAACTGTATATATAATATTTTTTTTAAAATAATAAATTTTAATCTTTAAAGTGATCACTATTAATAAACTATCATCCAAAAATTTATATCCAACAAATATATCCTATGCAAGACTTTTATATTCATTAAAAAAGTTGTTATTTTTTTTAAAAAAAAAAAAAAGAGAAAAAGAAAAGAAAAGGGAAATATATATATAGAACTTTATTTTATTTTTTTAGGAGGGATAAAATATTAACCGAAAGAGAGAAGAACAAATCCTATACATAGGCGGGGAAGTTAGTGGGGGAATGCAAGAAGGATTTTATTGACAAATAAATAGTTGGGCCATAATCCATCGAACACACACAGGAGTAGTATATATATACTAGTAATAATTAATGTTAAACCACAAATTCATTCTACATATATGGCACATTGACCGGCCAATTCCTCACCATGCATGCATGTCCTTGTACGTAGTCGTAGCAGTGCGATAAAATATGCTACTAATAATTAACACGCACGCATCATCAGTTGATTAATTAATTGATCCCAGGCATGCATGCGTTAATTATCCGGTTTATCTGTTACCCTAACCCTTTCAGTACTATATATATATAAACATTAATTCCTTAACTCAATAATTAATCCTAGCTACATATATACAGTATATAGTCTTCCTCAAAAATAATTATGGCCATGACTATATCCGGTTTATCTGTTACCCTAACCCTTTCAGTACTACTCTTGTCCATATTGGGCATAACCACAGCAACAGACTACGTGCAAGACGCATGCAAAACTACCCGACATCCAGATCTGTGTATCAAAACTCTAACACCCCATGCGGGAGAGATTAAAACGGATGATGATCAGGTAAAGTTGGCCAGACTTGCTTTATCCGTGGCCACTACTAAGGCCAAGGAGACTAAGGCATCCCTGGGTAGTAATGTTAAGGGTAATAATAAGGACGATCCTTCCCTGAAGGATTGTGTGGAGGAGTTCGATAGCAGCCTCCAACAAGTTGAGGATTCGTACGCAGAATTGGACAAACTTAGCCTGCCTGGGAAATTTGATTGGCACAAGAGCAATGCGCAAACTTGGCTTAGCGCCTCAATCAGTAGTCTTGATGATTGTAAGGAGATTGATGCGGTGAAGCATCCGGTCACTGAGGTTGAACAGCTCATTAGTATCGCGTTAACGTTCGTTAATGGTATGAACCAGAATCAGAAACAAATGTAATTAATAATTATTATCTTAATCTATCTATCCCGATCGATCGATCGATCATCGATGGTGGATATATATATATATATAAGTGGATTAATTAATTGTCGAATAACACAGTCTCTTATTCTCTTTGTTGGGACAATATTTGGGAAAGTTGATCTAAACCACTAGTATAAATGTCCACCAAACTATATATGCAATACAATTACTAATTAACTATCAAAACCGTCAAACTTGATCTTAATTAATTATATTCTTAAATGGAGGGGATGTGTACACACACTAAGGAAACATTACATATCACTCAGAATAGCATTATAGATATGAGCAATTAATATTCCAAATTAAACCAAATAATCTGTGTTGAAATTAATTTTAGTAGTTGATGTGTTTTATTGGAGATGATAATAATAATAATAATAATAATAATAATAATAATAATAATAATAATAATAATAATAAATAATAATAATAATAAAAAAGAAGTTCATCTCTTTTATAACACTTTCTGCCTCCTCTTTATATATTACTATTTCTTTGGATTTAGACAAATATATTGAAATTTAAAACCTAGTTAATTTTGTGGTCATCCCCTAACTATGTTAATAAAACTATTTAGATTTTGTATATACAGCTTAAACTTTCATTTTGGTAATTAACCCGATAACTTAATTGTACTCCGTCTCCTTGGATGTACTATATGATTATTATGGTAATCAAAGTTCGTTTTATAAAATTTTATTCTCTTCATTAATTAAGAATTTAGAGTTAAGTGCTCTCCTTTTTTCTTTTTCTTTTTCTTTTTAAAAAAAAAAAAATAAACGTCAACCCCCGTCTAGGCTGATCAGTGATCCCCCTTTGGTTAGAAGTTAGGGCCTCCCTTCTGCTCCGACTCTTGGGCATCCCTTGCCTCATAGCCTAGCCCAGGATATGTTGTGCATGGTTTTGTTTACTGGATTTCACCTAATTTTTGCAAAACTCTATATATTTATATATTTTTATTATATATGGTATTATGGTTATATAAAAAAAATATGAGATGGGCTCTCTAATATTAATGCACTACACTACAGTACTGCCATAGTAAGAAATTTAATTAATCCATTACAGAAAAAGGCCTAATTGATTGTAACTTTCCCCTCCCTCGTTTAGAAGGCCCAGCCTACCACCACCTCTTTATTGTCTCAATTAAATTAAAGGTAAAACAAATAAATAAAAATAAAATGAAGGTAGCAGGTATCTCTGTCTGATGTGAAGTATCAACACAATTATAGCTAGTAGCAGCATGTATTAATTAATTATCGGTTTGAAGAATTAGATATTCCAATAAAGACATACTACTAAGCTTACATTAATACTCATCAATTCACTTTCTGTTCTCACCAGTAGGTATTAGTATAACATAAATACACTAGCAGTCTAAACACACACAGGACTTAATCCATCCGTACGTTTGTTCTATCACTTCTATATTTACCCTCAAAGTTAAAGTACTCCATAACTTACCCTTCATTTTTGAAGTGGGAAAATGTTTAAGACAAGTGTCATGTTTGCCATCTTCCTTCGGCTAGTTGCTAAACTAAGTCCCACTGCTACATCCATTAATTCAAGGAACAATTACATTTTATAGTATATTCTAGAAAATAATTACAATAAAAATGCATTCATAAATTATTTACACAATTAATGCTTTTAAAATTTTATTTTCATTATTAGTACATATTTATGTTTTCGTTAATTTTGTGATGTGATGATGACATGGCAAATCGTTTTTTTTTTAAAAATAAACTGTTCACGCTTTTTTTGCGTTTTTTATGGGACCGTGTTTCAATTTAAATTTGGTCTTTATACTTTTGCCGTCTCTTTTTTTTTAGAAACCCTTATTCTTTATACTTTTGCCATCTCTTTTCTTTTAGAAACCCTTATTCTTCGTTTTGGGAACTGTCTAATCAACCCTATTTTCTTCTTCTCTCGAGTTGAGTCGATTGTTCTTTCCGGGTTGATATTTGTCGCCATTGCTTGCTTTTTAGTTCGTCGTTTTTTCGTATTCTAAGATCTGTTACGTGATTGTTCGTAAGGTGTTAGGTTTGTTCTCATTTATCGATACTAAATTTTTGATTTCTTCTTGTTTTGTTCGTGATGGTGTCTACGAGGAAGAGTATTGAGGGAATGGGGGATAAGAATAGTGATAGGAAGAGGAAACGAGTTACAGATGATTATTATGTGAAGGATTTGAAGAAATATGTAAAGGCGAAGGATAGTATGTTAAAGTCTTCAAAACAGGGGAAGAACTTAATGGTGAAATCAGATGTTCAAGATAAGAAATTGGGGAGACATATGGATAAGAAGGCTAAAGCATTGGTATATATCGATTCTGATTTTGAAGGTTCTTTAAAATAAGTTGAGAAAGAAGTTGAAGTTGTGGCTCATAACCAGAAAATAGTTCTCCGGCAAAAAAATCTGAAGGTTTGTTATTTTTTTTTTTTTAAGAATATAGACTTTTTAGTTGTGTTTTGGTTACTTGTGTTTTTGTTTCTGTGTATGTTGATATGGTGTATGGTGTTGTTTAATTTTGTTTATTAGTAGTGTCGTTAATGTACAAGTTATTGATAAAATTATTGTTTTAATTAGATTGGAGTTTCGATTCTACTAGTTTATTACATTTTTGGTTACTAGTATATTCTTAATGTCATTATACAGGTTGATTTTTTTGCATTGGTAACTTTCTGATTGAGTTTTGGTTACCAACATGTATATGTTTGGAAACCGACTTTACGTATAGTTGTTAAAATGTATTTTATTACATTAGAGTTGAGTATGTTCCCTTGAAAATATTTGAAGGTTTTTATTTTAATTTTTTTAAAATATGGAATTTTTAGTTGTTATTAGTTACTTATTTTTGTTTTTGTTTATGGTAATGTTTTGGTTTATGGTGATGTTTATTTTGTTTTCTGAGTAGAGTCATTACTGTTCAAATTGTAGTTGTAAAATGACTGTTTTCATTCCGATTGAAGTGTCGGATACTAGTATATAACAGCTTATTCAATATGTTACATTTTTGTCGAAGATAGAGGTTGATTATGTTGTGTTGGTAACTTCTTGAGTGAGTTTTGGCTACTTAGTTTGTTATTTTTGGAACCGATGATTATATAGTTATTAAAAAGTATTTTATTACACTAGAGTTGGTGAATGATGAATGTTTATACTGTATGTGGTAAAACTTTTATGTTGATTCCGAGTTGATGTATTGTTAGTATTATTAGTTTGGGTTTTGGTTACTTGTTGATATTAGTTTGGTATATAACGATAGTATGTTTGGATAATGTTGATTTAATAGTACTGGTTTTAAAGTTTTATTGATGTTCTATTTTGATTTGGTTTGTGTTTGTAATGTAATTTATTGTATTTTCAGATTTGGGACTTATTCTATGAAGAGCACCATCGAAACTTTACAGCAAAAATTATTTATTGGTGTGATCTTGAAGTGCCAACTGTTATTAAGAATAAATTGTCTAAAGTACAGTTGAATAAGTTTAAATTGTCTTGTTTTGGTAAATTTTTAGATTGTGGGCAGCCACTGATGTTTTCCCAGGTAATCCACCATGCTTTGGTTAGGGAAATTTATCAAAGGGATAATGGGGAGATGTAGTTTCTATTTGGTGAGAGAAGGGTAAGGTTTGGAATGCCATAATTTTGTTTAATTTCTGGTTTGAATTGGCAAGGAGATAAAGACATTGATGGTTTTAAGGGGATTGAAAATATGTTGGTGGAGAATTTTTTTGGTAATGAGGTCGTAACCCGTTCTAGTATCGGAAGGGTATATAGGAGTGCTGTATTTGATGATGATGATGAGGCAGTTAGGATGTCTATCATTTTTTTGTATTTAATTTCATATTAACTACTGTTTTTGACAATGATATTGATGAAGCTTTGTTTAACTTTTTGTCTTGTGGGGATATTGAAAGTTATCCGTGGGGAAAAATTGCTTTTGAACAGACAAAGAATTCACTATCCCTTGCTGTTAAGGGACATGTAAAGAAGGATAAGCATGGTAGGGTGATATATAATTTTTATAGGGAAAGTTATTGTAAATCTTATAAGCTCAATGGATTACCTTATGTGTTTCAAGTTTTTTTATTTGAAACAATTCCTACACTGAATGTTAGGGGCTTTTGTAATGATGACCAAGTTTCAGAATTCAGATTATTTAGATAGAGAGAGTTAGGAAAGGCTCCTAAGAATGAGAAATTGAATGATTTGGTTTTTGGATCTGGTCAGGTATGTTGGTTACTATTTATATTATGTTTGGTTACCTTTACATATGTTATTGGTTACTGCATTAAACAACTGATTTTTTTTAAGTTTAATGTCTTGGTTATGTTTTATGTTCAATGTTTCTGACATTATGTTTTTGTTGATTTTAATATGTTTCAGTTGCTTATTCAAAATATCATTCCTACGGAGGATGAGAAGGTTAGGTTGGATTTAAGTGGATTTCATTTTTTCAGTGGAAGTGATAGCGGTTGTAAGACCCCAACTTATTATTAATGAAATTTAATTTTCTCTATTTATTATTTTGAAATAGTAAGGGTTGATTTGATTAATGTGGATAGTTAGGGGTAAAATACACAAATATTTCAAAATAAGCAAGTGGTTATAAAATATTCATTGTTGTTTTAGAATATTCGTTTGGTCGTGGAATATTCGCATCTGTCGGGAATATTAAATGCGGCGAGCGCATGAATGTGTGTGGGCCCCATAACTTGAAAAGCGATTGGATGAAGAAAACGATAAATATAAGTTGTTTAAAAATAACAACAGTAGTTATTACTGAATATCTTGTTAAAATACTCTTGGTTAAAACACAAGAAGACACGCTATCGCATTCACAATTATTGATTCTTACGTAAAGGCACTACTCAATAATGGTTACGATAATTACTTGCTTCAATTATTTTATTGATTTAATAATTGTTTGCGTTGATATTTTATATTCTTTGTTGTTTGAATAATTGTCATTACACAAGATTCTTACCTAAGGGTCCGTTGCAACCAATTGAGATTTGAAATGGAAGTGGGAACATATTACCATGAATTTCGTTACTGGTCTTACTACGATTTCTCGAAGGCATCAATGCTATTTGGGTTATTGTTGATAGATTAATCAAGTCTCGCTTCATTTCTTGCCGACACGGAGACTTATTCCTTGAACGTCCTTGCTTTAGATGCACGTGAATGAGATTGTGAGGTCAGACGCACGCTGTATCCATAGTTTGGATCGTGACCCAAGATTCACTTCAAGATTTTGGGTTAGCTTGCAAAAAGCTATGGGCACGCATTTGCGATTTAGTTGCATACCATCCCCAAACCAGACGAACAATCGTAGAGAACTATTCAAACTCTTGAAGATCTATTAAGACTGCGGTCCTGAACTTCAAGGCGTTAGGATAAGTATTTACCATTGGTGGAATTCTCTACAACAACAACAGTTATCGACAAGTATAGGTGTGGCTCCATTCAAGCATTATATGGATGAAAAGTGTCGCTCTCCAAAGATATGTTGGGACGAGGTGGGTGAAGCAACATTGTTGGGACCCGAGTTGAGTACGTATGACTACTTTTAAAAAAATCCAAATGATTCGACAACGTGTACAAACCAAGGCACAAGATCGATAAAAGAGTTATGCGGATCTTCATCGAAAGGACGGGAATTTAGTATAGGGGATCATGTATTGTTGCGAGTTGCTCCGTGGAAGGAGTTACAAGATTTGGGAAGAGAGGAAAACTCAATCCACGATTTATTGGTCCATTTCAAATTCTTGACCGAAGTAGGAAATGTAGCCTATAGACTGCTGTTACCTCCGAAAGTATGTCTCGTGTTCATAATGTGTTTCACATATCTCGTATTTCAGTAAATATGTGAAAGACCCAAACCACGCTTATAGAGTTAGAACCGGACGAGATAGCCAAGACTTAACGTGTGAGGAGGTACTGTCAAGATCTTGGATAGGAAGGAAGATGTCCCACGCCACGAAAGCTCATACCACAAGTTAAAGTTTTTTGTGGAGGAATCATGCTATAGAGGAAATGACTTGGGGTTGGAAAGCGGAAATGAAAGCGAGGGTATCCTCACCTTTTGAAACACCAGTGCATCGTCAATTTCGAGGACGAAATTTCATAAGAGGGGAGGTTGTAAGACCCCAACTTATTATTAATGAAATTTAATTTTCTCTATTTATTATTTTGAAATAGTAAGGGTTGATTTGATTAATGTGGATAGTTAGGGGTAAAATACACAAATATTTCAAAATAAGAAAGTGGTTATAAAATATTCATTGTTGTTTGGGAATATTCGTTTTGGTCGTGGAATATTCAATTTATCTGTGGGAATATTAAATGCGACGCAACATGTGTGGGCCCCATAACGGAAATCGATTGGATGAAAGAAACGACAAATATAAGTTGTTTAAAAATAACAAATAGAAGTTATTCACAATTAATACTTGTTAAAATACTCTTGGTTAAAACACAAGAAGACACCCAGTATTGCACCAATTATTGATTCTTACGTAAGAAGACACTACTCAATAATGGTTACAAAGAATTACTTATTCGATATTTTATTGATTTAATAATTGTCTGCGTTGATATTTTATATTGTTGTTGTTTCAATAATTGTCATTACACAAGATTTTTCATTATCGGAAGCAATAATTCATATTATCCTAATAATATTATTAGATAACATTATTGGCAATGTCTAGAAAGTTCGTCTAAGGAGAGGTTTGGTCACCTAATCATTGCGGCCAAGAAGGAGAAATTTTATTGAAAGCCCCTCTCTTTCCTGAAACGCTTTCAGTTGTCGATATTGTGATTCTCGTAATATTATTTGTGAATAATTAATTATTGATTCATATGATGAGAAAATATTGATTTTATGTGGATATAGATGGAGAAAAATTTTAATGTGACAATTGTTGAAAATTGAAATTTTATCTTTTTCGATAAAATAATTCATTTAAATATATTATTATATTTTAATAATATAATAATGGTGATATTTTTACAACGAATGTGGGATATATGAGTATATCAAGAGAAGAAGAGTATTTTTGTTGCAATAAATGTTTAAAACATGTTAAATATGCTCGGTGGACCCCATTTATTGATCGAAATTTGATTATAAACTGTAAAATCGCCTTGGTTTAGGATTTCGGCGGTTTACTTTGGAATTCGGAAAATTTCTTCCGTAAAGTTGTAGAGAATTGAATTTCCTATAAAAATCATGAGATTCCAATTTTCCGCAAAAAAGGCTATTTATTATGAATTATCAAGTTCAAGTTTAGAAATAATTGATTTTGGAAGTTTAAAATATTTTAGTTAGAAAAACATTTTTGTTATTTGTAGGCATGTGTTAAGAGTTGGAAAATCAGCTGGTATGAGTACGAGAAAATTTTATATATATATTAATATTTTATTAAATTTTCTGCTTGGTGTTCTAAGTAATTTCTATAAATAGGTGCTTAAAGAATTGAAAATCACACGAAATCAAAGTTTTCTCTCTATATTATCGAAGATTCTTGTGAGTATTTTGAGTATACTTTGAGTATTGCTATACTATGCTTATACTCAATATCCTGTTTTCAACTAAGATCTTTCTTTGTGAGGTAAGGGATATTATTTTTTTTTCAGAATGATATTATTTCTTCAATATCATTATGTTGAAATATTGATCTGAAGTTTTTATCAAATTTGGAACTTTTGGTGTACCGAGTTACTTATTCACGATATGGCACTATTCACGATATCTATGACTATTCACGAATACTTAGCACTATTCATCGAAAAATGAAAATTTTCTTTTCGTCCAAAATATCTATTCTCGATACTAGCTTTGATTGTATCCATGTTTTGATCATTCTTGAATTTTACACCACTGTGATTATTTTTGAGGTATTTTTGATCGTGGATAAAACAAAGTACGAATCCTTAATCCTTAATCCTTGTCATTTTGTTTCACCGGATTCGCTTTTAAAAAATATTTTTCATAATCATCGATCTTAAATGATGATATTATTAAATATCTTTGGCCCATAGTGCAAAAGATGAATGATTTCTTGAAGAATATCTTTGGCCAGTAGTGCAAAGATGAATGTGTTTAGATGAAACATGATCAATCGATGAATATCTTTGGCTCAGTAGTGCAAAGATGAATATTTGATTCCGTATATATATTGATTGATGTTACAGGATAAAAGATAAACGATGAACTTTTAAATTCATACATAGAAGATAGTAGTTTGCATTATCTACTTAACTCTTCTAATGAATTATTATTTCACCTATGAATATTGATTTAAAATTTGTTGTTTATTGTATTCTATTAGATTTTTTCCCTTAAAGACTAACGGTAATTTGTTGTATATTATCTTAGTCATAATATTCTTTATCGGGCTAGTTGAGCTCACCCTTTTCCTTTTTTGTTCCATTTTTCTTCTCGTGAGGCGAGAATATAAATGAGTACGAGCTCAAGGTATGGAATGAAGGTTCTAGAGAGAGTTGTTTAGTAGTCCTCACCATTTTGTAAAATAATGTATCAATAAATGTGATGAGGATTTATTTGAGTATAGATATTGTCTAGAAGATAATATTTGTATTCAAACTCACAGCTTTCTTGTTGTAATAATAAAGTTGTAGTTGCTTTACGTACCATGTATCGACAACTTAGAATGGGCGATGTATACCTATTTTGGGGCGCCACAAATGGTCCTAAAATTGTCGATTTTAAAGTTGAAACATCCAGAAGAATAAAGACATCGTGTTTTCTTTTCAATGTTAAAAAATTATCGATGCAAATGGGTGAAGCCATTGGAAGGGAAGTTGATGGAGGTGAAGAAAGAAATTGAAAATATGGGTGTTGAATTGAAAGATCAATCAGAATCGCTTTCATATTAAGATTTGCGAGATATAAAGAAGTTATTGAGAAAGCGCTTATATGGATACCTAGTTCTTTCAAACGGGGAAATGAAAATGATGATGATGATGATGATGATGATGATGATGATGATGATGATGATGATGATGATGATGATGTTGAGTTGGATGAGAATGTCGATGATGGAAATGTTAACGTTGTAGTTAATGATGTAATGAATGTTGTGGATGATGTTGTAGTCGAAGGTACCGGTAATGCAAAACAGTTTCATGAAAGTGTTGATGCCGATGTTGGTGGGGTTGGTGGGATTCAGGTTGAAGAAGACGATACAAAGGTTTACATATATGTAGTATTTTCATTTGTGTTTCATGTTTTTTAAGTCAATGCATATTTTTATTTTTATTTTGTTTACAGATTGATAACAAGATTGGCAATTCCATTTCTTATAGGAAAGAGATTGTTGTTTTTACCCCTAAAGGTGTTCAAATTGATGCAGAGAATGAAAAGGTTAGGCATTTTTTTTGTTTATTTCATGTTATTTTTTACGTGTTATATTGATCAATTAGATGTGCTTTCTGCTGTACAGACTGAAAAGAACACTAACATGCCAAGTTTTGATATTCTAAGTCAGTCTAGTGGAAAAGAAATTATTATTTTTACCCCTATTGAGGTTTATTTTTTTCAGAATTAGTTACCTGTACATTCTATGTTAGTTACCTTGTCATAGTGTTTATGTTACTATTAATATGTTTGGATTTTTAACTTGTTATTGTACTTGTTTTTTGTGTCATTGATTGAAAATCATTAAAAGGGAGTAAAATTAAAGAATCAAACAGTCGCTACTTGATGAGATTGTATTAACGATACGTGATTTACTCTATTATGTTGAAGTTGAGAAATCGCATCTAAACCATTTGGTAGGCATATTCGTAAGTCCGTGAAAAGTGCTATTTTGAAGAGTCCTTATACGTCGAGTTCGGTTCAAATTGATTCATCCTCTTCATTGTTGATGAAAGACCATTACGCAAAGGAATGTCTCGCATTTCCAAATGTCTCAGATGGGTATGCCTTCAAATTCAAGATGTCATGTTTGATCGAAGGTTTAAAATTGGATTAAATAATGTAAAAAGGTATGTTTGTTGGAGTTTAAGATTTTTATAGTTTGTTTTTGCTAGTAAATAAAATCATTTTTTTTTTATCTTATCAATATGTTATTGTTTTGAAGGATTGAAAATTTGGCCGGAAACCACGACAAAATCGAGCCTGCTTTGAGATTTGGGGTCCAGTGCCAATATCGCCAAAAATGTGGTTTTACAAGTCAAGACCCCGTCAAAATGGCTTGATGATGATGTGAGTTTGTCTGTTCTTTGAAATTATGTTTGTTAGATTTGGTTACCTTATGTTATTACTCTGGTTACCAACTGTGTATGTTCTGGATACTTTTATTTAAAGTAATATTTTTCTTCTTTTATTTGTTTAACTCTGATTTTTTTTCTGATTTTATTTTTGGTTCAAAGATATCAACATTTGTTTGTAGACACTTCGTAAGTTGGCTAGCACTCAAATAATATTCAAATAAGGGTAACTACAACAGATTGTTGGTTCCATGTGAAGTTGACAACTTTATTTGGGGAATATAGTCAGAAGAATTCTGACAAGAATGTTCTGTTGGGAAATGGTGATGTTGCAGAGTATATTCATGGTTTTTTTATGGATGTAAACACACCGTGGGTTGATGTTGACTATGTCATGTTTCCTGTTCACATGGCAAGTCTAATCGGGTCATTGGTTTTCTTTGGTATTTGATGTGCTTCAGAGAGTTTTAGTAGTTTACAATTCTCACAATGTAACAGAATATCATGCGAACAAATATTATGGATGTGTGTGAGCCATATATTTTCATTCTACCCATAATATTGTTTATGTGCGATTTTTGGAAGAATAAGACTGATATTGATTTCAATAGTGAACCATATCGCAACAAAGAAGAACATGACCTAATTGAACTTGAATTTGCTAAGGGTTTACCCGAACAAGTTGACAGGTAAGTTTATATTTTTTTTATATTGTTTTTAGTATTCCATATATTATGATGTTTGTTTTGATTTGTTTTATATCTTGATTTTTTTTTCTAGTGATTGTGGGATGTTTACTATTTCTTTTGCGGAACATTTTCTTCACCAAATGATTTCTGAAATGCCAATTCCATTTCAATCATTCAATACCGCAAGAAACTATGCGTAAACTTGTTCATTCATGCGAGGAACAAGCAAGTAGGCGGATTTGATTCTGATTCAGAATACCCCGGCAGATTCGTCAGTGAAGACTAGTTTGGTTATGCACATTGATTTTTTTTTGAACTTTGATACCAATTGTTATGGTTATTGATTATGAATTATTTTGTAAAATATTCTGATGATTGAATGATGTAATAATTTTTTCTAGTAGATGTATGATATATTTTTGTTGGTTATCATTATTTTTTTTTGCCTACTATTTTTATATTTACAATTTATATTGTAAATATATTTTTATGGAACAATTGGTTGCCAAATTTGCATTTAAAGGTAATTAGTTTAGTTGTTGTTGGTAACCAAACAACCATAATAGTAAATAATGAAAATGTTTATAATTTCTATCATGCATTTGTTTTTTATGGTTCAGTTGTTTTCAAAACAACAATACAGAAGTGATAATAATCCGTATTTATGGGTTAACAAATAGTTATAGTAATTTAAAAAAAAAACAATTCAACAATTCTCGATTATATTTAATTTAAAAATCAATTAAACAGTTATAGTAATTTAAAAATCAAGTGCATTTGGTTGTCAAATTTGCATATAAAGGTACTATATTTGTTAACTAGGGGTAACCAAACATCCATAACATTAAATTATAACACAGTTCATATTGGAATCATATCCATTGTCCGAAAGCTGAAATACATTCACACAATAATGTAATTAGTGACCAAATCAAATTTACACAATACTCAAAATTCATATATTTAGCAACCATAAATAGTCAAAACAGTGTTTGCATTTTCAAATTAAAGAACGCACAAATAAATGAAGGTAACCAAACTATTATATTCATGCTTCCAAAATATGAATTTGCAACAAATACTCTTTGGTTATTAAAATAATTAATATTCTTTAATTGGTGACCAAAACAACATTATACAGTGGCCAAAATGCTTGAAACTAGTATCCATGTTTATGTAATATGCTGTTTTTATCCAATTTATAAACAAATCACTTATTATGTTGTCGTGAAGTTGGAGTACTAAATAATTAAACGTTAAATCAAGGTAACCAAACATTTATATTAATGTTACCAAACTATTTTATGATCAAATCATAAATAATGATGTTATGAAGGTGAAATACTAAATAATGAGCACTAAACCAAGGTAACAAAGACTTTATATGATTGTTGTCAAACTGTTATATTAATGATTCCAAAAGATGAATGTGTTACAAATAATGTATCGGAACTGAAGTTAATATTTTTATATAAATGGTAACCAACTCAGCATCATACAGTAACCAAAACATAAGTTATTAGTATCACTGCTTTTGTTACAAACTGTTTTCATTCCGTTTATAAATAAATCACAAACAACCATAAATAGTCAGAACAGTGTTTGCATTTTCAAATTAAAGAACGCACAAATAAATGAAGGTAACCAAACTATTCTATGCATGCTGCCAAAATATGAATGTGCGACAAATACTCTGTGGTTATTAAAATAATTAATAATATTTAATTGGTGACCAAAGCAACATTATACAGTGGCCAAAATGCTTGAAACTAGTATCCATGTTTATGTAATATGCTGTTTTTATCCAATTTATAAACAAATCACTTATTATGTTGTCGTGAAGTTGGAATACTAAATAATTAAAGTTAAATCAAGGTAACCAAACATTTATATTAATGTTACCAAACTATTTTATGATCAAGTCATAAAGAATGATGTTATGAAGGTGAAATACTAAATAATGAGCACTAAACTAAGGTAACCAAGACTTTATATGATTGTTGCCAAACTGTTATATTAATGATTTCAAAAGATGTATGTGTTACAAATAATGGATCAGAACTGAAGTTAATATTTTTATATAAATGGTAACCAACTCAACATCATACAGTTACCAAATTATAAGTTATTAGTATCACTGCTTTTGCTACAAACTGTTTTCATTCCGTTTATAAAAAAAATCACAAATGGAGATGTAGTGAATGTAAAATGTTAAATAATGAACACCTAAATCAAGGTAACCAAACCTTTTTATTAATGTACCCAAACTTTAAATTTGTAAAAAATACGTAACAAATCTCACAATCTTAGGTGGATACAAAGTTAAAGTAATAGAATTCATTATACAAATTAATTGATTCGTACCTTTGTAGTCACTCTCCAATTCCAGTATGCAGTTCCAGAATTAATTTTTTGTGCATGTCGGTTTTCGGATGCTCTATTTTTACATACAGACTAATTGTTTCCTACCTTTGTGGTCAATTTCCAGATCAAGTTTGAAGTTTCTGGATCAATTTTTTGCTATTGTTTCAGAATCTTTTGTTCTATTTTGTACGCCGATTTTCTATTTGCTTTCTGCTTTAACTTCTTCGTGCTTTTGAATTTGGCTTCTAGTATTAACGCTTACGTTTCTTCTCGATTGCTCATTTGTTACTGATTTCTTGAACTATGGAGTTTTCTATCTGCTCTTCTATGGATTCTTCATATTTTGGTCTCGATTTTTGAATGTTTGGGAAGGTTGGTAATCTACGCATAAAGTGGAGTAGTTTTCTCTCAATTAAGGGTTTGTATTTCATTGGATTCGGTAGTATGACGTGTATTGCACTACTATTGATATTATTATACATTATTGCACTATTATTATAATTATTTGAATGATGCACTATTCTTATAATTACTTTTTATTTGTTGTATACTAATGTAAAGGACCCTTAATTCAAAGCTTAGGCAAGTTGGGGGCAGCTCCATTGAACCATTAAGGCCTCTTGTCGCTTATCCCCGGCCCTTTGGGCACATGCATGTTTATATCACCCACTAGGCCCAGATGTTGGTCCCTAGCTCAATTATTGTTACAAATTTTAATTTGACCGATTAATACAAACAAAATATGTTCAAAAGTATCCTCCAAATCATACATCTAAAGGAGGTTTAAGCTTTTCCTATAAATAGGGAAACTTCCCATCCACTTTCATCACTCAATTAACAACCTTCAAACTCCTACTAGAGAAATAGAGAAAGAAATATGGAAGGGTCATTAACTAAGCATCTTCCCACACCTCTTCTTGTTCTAATTGCCATTATTACTTTCTACATGAACTCAAGTTTGGCTGCAAGCTTTGCACCTGAAAAGGCGAGCATTGAGTTCATCAAAACCTCCTGTGGTTCAACTACTTACCCTAGTCTCTGCATTACCTCACTCTCGACTCATGCCACTACTATCCAAACAAGTCCTAAACTTTTAGCCCAGACAGCTCTCTCAGTCAGCCTCGATACTGCGCTTTCAACAACGACCATGATGCTAAGGCTTTCAAAAGCACAGGGCATGAAGCCTAGAGAGTTTGGCACGATGAGGGATTGCCTTGAAGAGCTAACCGACTCAGTAGACGAACTGAAAAGATCTATGGAACAGATGAATCTGCAGGTCAAGGGATCCAAAAATTATGACCTCATGATAAATGACGTACAAACCTGGGTCAGTGCCGCTTTGACTGACGAGGCACCGAGGGGTTTGCGGGGAAATCTATGAATGGGAACACAAAGAACGTTGTCAGAGGAAGAATTTTGAATGTCGTACAATTGACAAGCAATGCTTTGGCTTTGATCAATAGCTACGCATCTCAGCTTCGTGGATAGAATTAGTTTACTACGTACTCCTTAGTATTAGTATTAGGAGAATATATATATGAGAGGTGCTTTTAATTGCTGTTTTATTTGGTAGTATTAGATGAATATGTATGGTTTACTTTGTGCATTAATATTTTGCTGTGCCAAACCGCTCTGTGATTCTGTCTGTATACACGTACACGTGCACGTGCATTGTATGTTGAGTTGAGGTAGTATTAATATGCAAATATCCTTCCTATCCATCACAAAAGCAAGATATATATGCCTTCCCCCTAGACACGGGCAGATTTAGGATCCGTTCAATAAAGTCAAGAGCTAAAACTTAAACGGTTAGAGATAAACTTAAACGGTTAGAGAGCGAGAGGTTGAATACATTATACACTCGTGTATTTAATTTTTTTTATTGTAGTAGTAGTTTAAGTTTTTTTTTTCCTCTATAAGTTTAAGTTTATCAAATTTTATTTTTACCCTTATCCCTATACCTATAAAAAAAATTAAAAATAATTAAAAATAGGCACTGCCTACTCTTCCCTTATTAATTCTGCCCACTGGCCTCATTACCACTTTGAGTTTCGTTTGGTTTATGTACAAAAATGTTTCTACAATTTTTTGTCTTTATCTATTTTTTTATAAAAAAAATTAGTGGCTTATTTTGATGTAGAAACAAACACAACATGTACTTGGTAGCATATCAATTTATATAACAATGTAAATTATTTAGTCACAAAATTTTAATATGAATTAAAAATCAATAGTTAATTAAATAAATGGCACTACAAGAAAAAGTCTTAAGACCGACGGAATTATTATCGACGGAGTTTATTCAGTCGACCTTATTGTAATGTCGACCGAATATTCAGTCGATAGTAATTTTCTCAGAAATATGTTATCTTCGACGACATTCAATCGGGATAACACCAGTCCCAAGGGGGCCAACCTTTCGCGCCACACGAATTATAAGGTCGACGAAATCAAATTTATAGTCGACGGAATATCCATCAGAAATAAAGTAATATCGAGGGAACCAATTTCGACAGATATTCCGTCGAGACTAGTCGATTAAAAAACCGTTCAGCTCCTTCTTTCTCTTATTTTATTTCTGATCTCTCTCTTCTCTCTCTAACGCTAGCGTCGGTTTCTCTCTTCTATAAGCGACGGCAAATTTCGGACCTCTACTCTATCTGGCCAACATCTCCTCCCTCTTGCCGGTATTCTCTCTCACACACAGTATATATTGATCGTAAAGGGGAAAACCCTTGTCGTCCTCACACTTCAACTCCTCTATCTTTCTGTCACGGTTAGTCGGCTTTCCGGCGACGTCGTGGGTGTCGGCGGTGGCTTTCCGGTATATCGTATCTCCTATTTCTAGCATTCAAATCAATTGAGATACACAATTTCTATCTTCAGTTAATACCATTAAGGTTTGAATATTATATAGGCTATATATGCAATTGATTTTGGGGTTTAATTTAGGTTTTAATTTGTCTTGTTATATATGAAACTGATTGAGGCTAAATGTTCAATTTGAGTTTTATATTTAATTTAGGGTTTAATTTGGTTTGGTATAAAACTTTTTTTGAGACTGAGATGTTGCGCGGTGTTTACTGATATTGGTTTACTGTACCCTTCAAATTTGTCTTTAATTTGGCATGGATTGAATGTCCATAATTAGTAGTGTGTTTAAATTGTTATCTGATATTGAGGAGTTATAATGCAGTGTGATATCGAGGAGTTATTGATTAATTTGTCTTTAATTTGCAGTGTTCTGATTTATGCCTTTTCTAGCATTGTGAATTTTAATTTGTGAATCAATTGAAGACTTCCCTGGTGTTAAGTATTAATTTCGACGGAATTTCCAACTGAATTTCTGTGGAAGTTATAGATGGTAATAGATAAATATTTAATTAACAATATAAAAGACAATATATTATAATATAATAAATAAATATTTATATAAATTAATAAATTAATACAAAAAAATACTAGGAGCTTTAAATAACTTTAATAAATTATATAATATAATATAATATAATATAATATAATAAACTTTAAAATAAAATAAATTTACTTTATTATTTAATATAATATTATAAAAAAAAAAATAAAATAAAATAAAATAAAATAAATAAAATAAATAAATAAATTTAATTTAATTTTTAACTAAATTAAATTAAAGTAAAACATATATAGTAAAATAAAATAAAATAAAATAATACAAAATAAAATAAATTAAAATACATAAATAAATAAAAGTATAATAATAAATTAATTTTAAAATAAATTTAATAATAAACTAGAATATATTAAAATTAATTAATTTAAATAATATATTATAATAAAAAAAAATAAATAACATATAAAATAAATATAGTAAAATAAAATAAAATACAATAATTATCTTAAACTAAGTAGCATTTGCTTTAGTTTTCCATTACATAAAAATCTAAATAATCGAATAAAATAATAAACTAAGTAGAATTTGCTTAGTTTTCTGAATTAAAAATAACCAATAATAAGTTGTCTACATATTCAATAAATAAAATAAAATACATGTTATTGGGTAGGTAGCATTTACCTAGTTTTTCATCACCAACTCCAAGCGTTGTCGTGTTGTTGGAAGTTGTTATGGAAATTCGAATCCAATTACTATGGAAGATTAAAGGAAGTGGTTGTGTTCAATTATCCAGGCTAAAAAGGTTGTTACATTTAAGTGTCATTTGGTTTGATCTCGCAAAGGGTGTTAAAGTTGATCGTAATAGAATCGTAATAATAGATATAAAATCATTTCTGATCGATTATGTATTTGTGTTAGCCAAAATGAAGCAACTCAAGTGTCTTATACGCCCCAATGTCGTTCACAAGAGAACCCCCCGGTATACTGATTGGACAACGAAGACTCGGCCATTTGATGGTACTAATTTGTCTGCGGAACGGATGACCCGTTGCAAGAAAAAGTTAGTAATCCCACCACGCTGTGGTATATGATGACGATGTGTTGGGTGATGATGTAGATTGACCTACTCGATGTTGACGAAGTGGAGGAAGATGTGGTTGTTGGTCCGTATGTGATGGTAGAAGATGATATTGAGGAAGAAATTGATCTGTAAGAGGAAGAGACAGAATTAGAGGATGAAAATGATTTTGACTCGACGGGTTTGACGACGCATTTCTTCTTCACTAATTGGAGTTTTGTAGATACTTATACAACTAAAATCAATCATTATATATATATTTCCCACACATGGGATGGCCATTTGATCGCTCATCGATCTATGTTTGTTATTTCAAAGAAGACTGACTATATATGCCTCGACATACGGTGGAGGTGGTCGTGGTGGCGGCATTTCCGGATCGGTGGCGGGCTCCCGTGGAGGGTCGCCTTGAGATGCTAGTGAGTTTCATTCTTTTTGGCTTAGTAACATTATTTTCATAACTATATTATACATTCATTTACTATTTTTGGACAATATATCAACATACGAGATGCTAGGCGTGCGTCTTTTCATGAGGCCTAACCTCGGTCGATTAGGTAATACCGCAGTTGCTATACGCCCAGATTGATGTCGGATCGTCGTGTAGGTTTTCAACTCTAATATATCACTTATGTTCAATTAGAATGATATTATCATGTTAAATTAAAATGTTCTTAATAAATTTTGTATTCTAGTATTATGGATCCCGTCATTAAAAGGCATACACACACGCCATCTCGCTCACTGGCGCGTCTCCCCACTTGCTACATGCGATTTAGTCAAGACGCAGCTACGATGCCGCCTTCATGGTAGCGAAGGTTGCGGGAGTTTCACGTAAGTCGACTTACATATATTATATCAAGGTCAATGGATGTTATTTACATATTGTTAAAATAATAAATTATACGTATGTTATGTCTGTTTGATAGAGATACTACAGATATGAGGCCGACATCAATGAGGCGGATGGTGACGCCGTTATCATTGCCCACATCTCGAAGAATTATGCTTACCGGTTTGTTACGAGATGCGATAGAGGGCGATCCGGGCGATAGAAAGAAACGCCCGGACTACTTTTGTTAGATCATCACCGCCGGCGATGATCGAGATCGACGTGGTCATGATGTGTGAGTACTGGGATGATACTGCGTTCAAGACCAAGTCGGAGCAGATGAAGAAGAATCGCGGCAAGCTGCGAGTTGTACATACTTCTGGCTCGCAGTCGTTTCAGGAGGTTAAGTCGGTATGTATTTCTCTTTAGTTTAGTTTAATCTTATATTGCAACTATAGTAAATTTAGGTGATCTTATTTAATGTATATGATCTAGGCCATGCGGAGTAGCTTGGGCCGACCTCCTACTATGATCGAGTTCTGGGATAGAGTCCATACGCCGAAGGGCTCTACTTCGGGGTCGACGATATCTCCAGCAGCATTAGCTATACGGGTAATACATTTACTAAAATAGATATTATTTAGGATAATATTACGTTATATGATGATACCAAGATAACTCACTTGTATATCAAATTACAGGAGCGGTTTGAGAAGCTCACAAACCCAACAGATAAGCAGATTTGCAGTTCGCTTTGAAGCGATCTTGAGACGTTAGATTCCACCGTCCCTCCGCCCGAGATTAGTTTATCTCAGGACGAGGAGACGGCTCTTTTGGTCGCATCTCAGGATACTCCCACTAGTACTACTGGGTACTAGACGAGTCTTTGGGTTTCTGAGGATACCATACCATTATACTGCTGCCGCCAGAGGTATAATATTTGTGTTTATTTCGTGTTTATGAATAAAGTAAACTTGAAATATTATTCATGTATATATTTATTTTGTAGGCTCTAGCCAGTCATGTCAAGGTTCGAGAGCCCAGTGGGACCATCACATACAAGGTACTGGCTTAGATAATTAGAAGACCCCAACTTATTATTAATGAAATTTAATTTTCTATTTATTATTTTGAAATAGTAAGGGTTGATTTGATTAATGTGGATAGTTAGGGGTAAAATACACAAATATTTCAAAATAAGCAAGTGGTTATAAAATATTCATCATTGTTTTAGGGAATATTCGTTTGGTCGTGGAATATTCAGATCGCTTCGGGAATATTCGTATGCGACGACATAAACCATGTATGGGCCCCATAACTGAAAAGCGATTGGATGAAGAAAACGACAAATATAAGTGGTTTAAAAATAACAGTACGTAGTTATTTACTGAAGTATCTTGTTAAAATACTACGGTGGTTAAAACACAAGAAGACACCAGTATTGCACTAATTATTGATTCTTACGTGAAGAAGCGCACTACTTAATAATGGTTACATGAATTATTCGCTCAAGATTTTATTGATTCAATAATTGCTTTGCATTGATATATTATATTCTTGTTGTTTCAATAAATTGTCATTACACAATATTTTCCATTATCTGAGCAATAATTCATATTATCTCAATAATATTATTGGATAACATTATTGGCAATGTCTAGAAAGTTCGCATAAGGAGAGGTTTGGTCACCTAATTGCATACCAAGAAGAGAGAAATCTTTATTGAAAGCCCCTTTTCCTGTGAATCATGCCTGTTTACAATATTGTGATTCTGTAATATTATTTGTGAATAATTAATTATTGATTCATATGATGAGAAAATATTGATTTTATGTGGATATAGATGGAGAAAATTTTTAATGTGACAATTGTTGAAAATTGAAATTTTATCTTTTTCTCGATAAAATAATTCATTTAAATATATTATTATATTTTAATAATATAATAATGGTGATATTTTTACAACGAATGTGGGATATATGAGTATACTATGAGGAAAGAGTATTTTTGTTGCAATAAATATTTAAAACATGTTAAACATGCTCTAATTGGACCCCATTTATTGATCTAAAATTTGATTATAACTTATAAAATCTCCCGTTTGTGGATTTGGTCAATTTCTATTTGGAATTTGAAAAACTTTCTTCCGTAAAGTTGTAGAAATTGAATTTCCTATAAAAACACATGAGATTCAATTTTCGATGAAGGGCTATTTATTATGAATTATTGAAGTTCAAGTTCAAATAATTGATTTTTGGAAGTTTAAAATATTTTAAATAACAAAACGTTTTTTTTCATTATGGTGTTACACATGTGTGTTGAATGAGCTGATTTCAGTTCTTGGAAGGTTAGCGTGGAAATTTATAATATATATTAATATTTTATTAAATTTTCTAACGCTTTGGTGTTCTAAACATTTTCCTATAAATAGGTGCTTTATGTTAGAATTGAAAATCACACCGTAAACTCAAGTTTTCTCTATATATTATCGAGCGTATTCTTGTGAGTATTTTGAGTATACTTTGAGTATTGTTAGACGGTGATAAGTTCCTTCAAAGACTATACCCTATTCCGTCCAAATTAAGTCTTAATCTTTCGAGGTAAGGGGTATTATTTTTTTCAGTAATGATATTATTTCTTCAATATCATTATGTTGAAATATCGATCTCAAGTTTTATCAAATTTGGAACTTTTGGTGTCTGAGATTACTATTCACGATACTGGCATTATTCACGATATCTGACCTTATTCACGAAAGTCGCAAGACTATTCATCGAAAAATGAAAATTTTCTTTTCGTCAAAAATATCTATTATGGATACTAGTTTTGATTGTATCCATGTTTTGATCATTCTTAAATTTTACACCATTGTGATTATTTTTGAGGTATTTTTGGACATGGATAAAACAAAGTAATCAATCCTTAATCCTTAATCCTTAATCCTTGTCATTTTGTTTCACTTTGGATTCGCTTTTTTTAAAAATATTTTTCATCATCCTCGGTCTTAAATAATGATATTATTGAATATCTTTGGCTCAGAAGTGCAAAGATGAATGATTTCAAGAATATCTTTGGCCGTAGTGCAAAGATGAACAAGTGTTTAGATGAACACGACCAACTAATGAATATCTTTGGCTGTAGTGCAAGATGAATATTTGATTCCGATATATATCGATTGATGTTACAAGGATAAAAGATAGACGATGAACTTTTAAATTCATACATGTAAGATAGTAGTTTGCATTCTCTACTTAACTCTTCTAATGAATTATTATTTCATCATGAATATTGATTTAAAATTTGTTGTCTATTGTATTCTATTAGATTTTTTCCCATTGAAGACTAACGATAATTTGTTGTATATTATCTTAGTCATAATATTCTTTTATCGGCTAGTTGAGCTCACCCTTTTCCTTTTTGTTCCATTTTTTCTTCTCAGAGGCGAGAATATAATAAATACTGAGTCGGGGTATGGAATGAAGGTTCTAGAGAGAGTTGTTTAGTAGTCCTCACCATTTTGTAAAATAATGTATCAATAAATGTGATGAGGATTTATTTGAGTATAAATATTGTGCTAGAAGATAATATTTGTATTCAAACTCACAGCTTTCTTGTTGTAATAATAAAGTTGTAGTTGTTTACATCTTGTGTATTGACAACTCGAATGGGTGATGTATACCTATTTTGGGGGCGTCACAAGTTGGTATCGTAGCTTAGGATATGATCTCTGGCGGAGATCGGGGAATAGAACTAGGAGGGAGAGACGAGTAAATCCTTCGCCAAGGTGTCCTACCTAAGCTTATTTGTTAGTTGGTCAAGATATAAGGATATTATGTGATATATTAATTTCCTTAATTAACCTTGTTTTATGACAAAGATTTGAGAATGTCGATCGAGAATATTAACAATGGAAATGAGAGGCGTGGAGAGACTGCAGACTCACCAACGAGGAGAACGTCTAACAGTGTGATGTTCCTCCCGTGAACACCACCAATTTGATCGAAAGCGTATGATGAACGAGGGGATGTTTAGAAGCTTTTTGCAGTTCATGCAAAAATCGCATTTAGAGGAGACTCGTGTTAAAAATACAGGAGAAATGATAACAATTCACGGGTTGTCAAAGCCAAGCGCTTCAAAGAGTTGGGACCACCGTAATTTAAGGAAAGCCAGATCCGATCATGGTGGAAACATGGGTCAAGCAAATTACCAAGATATTCGATGTCTTGGGATGCACGGAGGAACGAAGGTTTCATTCGCCACCTTTATGTTCCGTGGTGAGGCGACTCATCGTGGGAGTCTCATGAAGCGCACTCCATCCAAATTTCACGACAAAGATGTCTTGGGAGACGTTTGAGAACTATTTAATGACAAATACTTTCCGAAAGTGTTCATCATATGAAGGAAGTGGAGTTCATCGATTAGAACAAAACAACACGACGGTGTCTCTCAATACGAGGCAAAGTTTGCAGAGTTATCCAGTTTAGACCTCATTTGGTGGAGAATGAGGAACGTATGACGCGGATGTTTCGAGAGGTTTGAAACCCGACATACGACAATATCTCATTTCTCATAAATTTTCTCTATTAAGATGTTGTTAATGTGGCTCAATTGTTAGAAATGAGATAACGAGTATGTTCAACCGAGGGACCATAACCAGGATCGTACTGAGAGATAGCGGTCAATGAATAATGATAACCAATGGAGAAAGAAACAGACGGACAAAATGGTAACCACTCTGGTGGTAATCATGGACATGAAAATAGAAGAAGCGAGTCGAGGAGATTTTTAAAAGAGAGATTTAACAACGACCATGTGAAGACGCATGTCTTCGGTGAAGAATCGGTTCTAAGGAGAGAACGACCACCCATTATCATATACTCTACAACGCGAAAAGAGGGACATATCAATCAAAGCCCCAACAACATTCAAGGTATGCTATAATTGTGGAAAGGAAGGACATATCGCTCGAGATTATGCGATGCGAAACCTAGTTCAATGGGGACGGTGACTCAAAAGATCGTTCTAAAAAGTCAAAGTCAACAATTCCCGGAAGAAGCGTTTGTTGTGACCGGTCAAAATGCGAGGAACCCAAACGAGGTGATCACGGGTAAGCCATTTATAAATTTTTAAGAAGTTTATACCTTACTTGATACTTAGGTCTTACCCATTCATTTATCTCTCCTGCATGTGCTCAACGCTTTAAACTTGACTCGGAGAAATTAGACTTTGACTTATCTGTGGAAACTCCGCTTAGAAACTTTCATCACATCCATCGCTTATAAATCTTGTTTGATTCAAGTTGGCACCATCACCTTACCCGTTGACCTTATCTCTTTAAAATACTTGCTTTTGATGTAATTTTAGGGATTGATTGGTTAACTACTCATCGTACCAAAATTGATTGTTTTCGTAAGGTTGTTAGTTTTCATATTCCTAACCAACCCGTGTTATGCGAATTCAAGCAACTAAACCATTAAAATCAATCATTTCATATCTAATCATAAAGCTATTCGTTTATCAAAAAACGGATGTCGAGCTTTCTTAGCCCATGTTATGGATTTGAATAAAGACACGCCAAATTTGAATAATATTCCATCATGTTATTGACTTTCTGGCGATTTCAAGAACTTCCTGCCTACCCCGTAACGTGAAGTTGAATTCTTTATTGATCTTGAACTGCGGTAAAGCCCATTTCTAAAACCCCATATCGAATGGCTCCTATCAACTTCAGGAGTTAAAGGTCCAACTACGAATTGTTGGACATCGGCTTTCATTCGCCCCAAGTACATCTCTCGGGGTGCTCTGCTTTTTATTCAGTAAAGAAGAAAGACGGAGAGTATGCGACTTCAGATTGACTATCGAATTGAACCATGTCACCATCAAGAATAGGTATCATCTACCTCAGATTGATGACTTGTTTGACCAAATTCAAGGGGCACAATTCTTTTCAAAAATCGATCTTCGCTCGATATCATCAATGAAGATTAGGCGGGGATATTCCAAAGACGCTTTTAGAACTTGAGACGGGCATTATGAATTCTTAGTCATGTCTTTCTGATCGACTAATGCTCTCGCGACTTTCATGGATATGATGAACCGAGTATTCAAGGAATATTTGGATCGGGTTTGTTGTTGTCTTCATTGATGACATCCTCATATATTCCAAAAGTCGTGAAGATCATGAGCACCATTTGAAGTTGGGTACTCCAAAGGCTTCGTGAAAACAAACTATATGTCAAATTGAAGAAATGAGAGTTCGCTCGAGAAAGTAGCATTTCTTGGGCACGTCAGTGTCAAAACATGGAGTATTCGTGGACCCATGAAGATTGAAGCAATACAAAGTTAGAGCAACCGAAGTCGGTGATCAAGACGTAGCTTTCGGGTCTAAATTGGTTATTATCGGAGATTTGTGGAAGGTTTTCTCGAATCGCTACTCCATTAACTCAAATAACTTTCGGAAGGATACACATTCGCTTGGGAGCGAAGAATCGCGAGAAGAGTTTCCAAGAGCTTAAGAGGAGACTTATTTCAAGACTGCTCTAACAATACCATCCGGTTCGGATGGATTTGTTATCTACAATGATGCTTCGTGCAAAGGGTTAGGATGTGTTCTCATGCAACATGGGAAAGTCATAGCATATGCCTCGCGACAACTTAAAGAGTATGAGAGGAATTATCCTACTCATGATCTAGAGTCAGCGTGATCGTTTCGCTACTTAAAGATATGGAGGCATTATCTATATGGGGAGAAAGTGGAGATATATTCGCACCATAAAAGCCTTAAATATTTCTTCACTAAAAAGAACTCAACATCTGGCAATGACGTTGGCTCGAGCTATTGAAAGACTACGACCACACTATTCAATACCATCCCGGAAAAGCGAACGTGGTAGGTAGCGCTGCGTTGAGTAGAAGATCATATCGCGAAACGAAAAGCGATGATGTCAAGTATACATATAGAGCCAACTTTAATAGAAAAAGTTAAGGTTACTTTCGAGCCACCAATCCCGGAAATGATGCGCGATATGAAGAAGAAAGTACAAGAAGGAGCTATTCCTAAGCGAGAATCGATGAAGAAGGAATACTTGAGTCCACTCTGACTTTTGTGGTCCCTAACTAACGACTCTGATTTGAAGTACAAGATTATGATGGAGGCACACAATACACCATTTGCAATCCATCTTGAAGTACCAAAATGTATCGTGATCTTCAACATACATTTTGGTGGAACAATACGAAGAGAGAGATTGCAAAGTTTATCTCGATGTGTTTAACTTGTCAACGTGTAAAGTAGAGCATCTAGTACCTAAGGGTCCGTTGCAACCACTTGAGATTCGAAATGGAAGTGGGAACATATTACCATGGATTTCGTTATGGGTCTTCCTACGGTTTCTCAAGGCATCAATGTTATTTGGGTTATTGTTGATAGATTAACCAAGTTTGCTTATTTCTTTACCGACACGGAGACTTATTCCTCGAACGTCTTTGCTAAGATGACGTGAATGAGATTGTGAGGTCAGATGGCATGCCCAGTATCCATAGTTTTGATCGTGACCCAAGATTCACTTCAAGATTTTGGGTTAGCTTGCAAAAAGCTATGGGCACGCAGATTATGATTCGATTCATACCATCCTCAAACCAGACGGACAATCGAAAAAGGACTATTCAAACTCTCAAGATTTATTAAGACTCGTGTCCTGCACTTCAAGCGGCGCTTGGGATAAGTATTACCATCGGTGGAATTCTCCTACAACAACAGCTTATCGACAAGTATAGGTGTGGCTCCATTTGAAGCATTATATGGACGAAAGTGTCGCTTCCAATATGTTGGGATGAGGTGGGTGAAGCAACATTGTTGGGACCCGAGTTGAGTACGTATATAACTACGAAAAAAGATCCAAATGATTCGACAACGATACAAACTAAGACAAGATCGACAAAAGAGTTATGCGGATCTTCATCGAAAGGACGTGGAATTTAGTATAGGGGATCATGATTGTCATTGCGAGTTGCTTCCAATGGAAGGGAGTTACAAGATTTGGGAAGAGAGGAAAGCTCAATCCACGATTTATCGGTCCATTTCAAATTCTTGATCGAGTAGTAGAAATGTAGTCTATAGACTCGCTTACCTCCGAGTATGTCTCGTGTTCATAATGTGTTTCACATATCCGTATTTCGTAAATATGTGAAAGACCCGAACCACGTTATAGAGTTAGAACCCTGACGAGAGATAGCCAAGACTTAATGTATAAGGAGGTACTGCCAAGATCTTGGATAGGAAGGAGCATGTCCCACGCCAAGAAAGGTCATACCACAAGTTAAAGTTTTGTGGAGGAATCATGCTATAGAGGAAATGACCGGGAATTGGAAACTAAAATGAAAGCGAGGTATCCTCACCTTTTCAAACACTGTGTATCGTCGCGTCAATTTCGAGGACTTAAATTTCATAAGGAGGGGAGGTTGTAAGACCCCAACTTATTATTAATGAAATTTAATTTTCTCTATTTATTATTTTGAAATAGTAAGGGTTGATTTGATTAATGTGGATAGTTAGGGTAAAATACACAAATATTTCAAAATAAGCAAAGTGGTTATAAAATATTCATTGTTGTTGAGAATATTTGTTTAGTCGTGGAATATTCGTATCGCTTCGGGAATATTCGCATTTACGACATGACCATGTGTGGGCCCCATAACTAAAGCGATTGAATGAAGAAAACGACAAATATAAGTGGTTTAAAAATAATAAATAGAAGTTATTACCAATTATCTTGTTAAAATACTCGATGGTTAAAACACAAGAGAGCCACACCAAGATTGCACCAATTATCGATTCTTACGTAAGAAGGCACTAGTTAATAATGGTTACGTAATTACTTGTCAAAGATTTTATTGATTCAATAATTGCTTTGCATTGATATTTTATATTACCATTGTTTGAATAAATTGTCATTACACAATTTTTCCATTATCTGAGCAATAATTCATATTATCCTAATAATATTATTGGATAACATTATTGGCAATGTCTAGAAAGTTCGTCTAAGCGAGAGGTTTGGTCACCTAATCGGCGCCAAGAAGGAGAAATCTTTATTGAAAGCCCCTCTTCCTGTGAACCACCGTTGTCAATATTGTGATTCTCATAATATTATTTGTGAATAATTAATTATTGATTCATATGATGAGGAAAATATTAATTTTATGTGGATATAGATGGAGAAAATTTTTAATGTGACAATTGTTGAAAATTAAAATTTTATCTTTTTCTCGATAAAATAATTCATTTAAATATATTATTATATTTTAATAATATAATAATGGTGATATTTTTACAAACGAATGTGAGATATATGAGTATATGAAGAGGAAGAGTATTTTGTTGCAATAAATATTTAAAACATGTTAAACATGTCAATTGGACCCCATTTATCGATCGAAATTTGATTATAGCTGTAAAATCTCCCGTTTGTGGATTTCATCGATTTACATTTGGAATTTGGAAAAACTTTCTTCTCGCAAAGTTGTAGAGAATTGAATTTCCTATAAAACTCATGAGATTTGAATTTTCGATAGAAGGGCTATTTATTATGAATTATTGAAGTTCAAAGTTCAAAATAATTGATTTTTGGAAGTTTAAAATATTTTAAATAACAAAAACGTTTTTTTCATTATGGTGTGTTACACATGTGTGTTGAATGAGCTGATTTCCGCTCTTGGAAGGTTGGGCGTAGAAATTTATAATATATATTAATATTTTATTAAATTTTTCGCTTTGGTTTCTAAACATTTTCCTATAAATAGGGTCTTGGGTTAGAATTGAAAATCACACCAGAAATCAAGTTTTCTCTCTATATTATCGAAGCGTATTCTTGTGAGTATTTTGAGTATACTTTGAGTATTGTTAGACTAAGATAAGTTCCTTCAAAGACTATACCCTATTTCCAAATTTAAGTACTAATCTTTCGAGGTAAGGGATATTATTTCTTGAATATCATTATGTTGAAATATTGATCCGAAGTTTTTATCAAATTTGGAACTTTTGGTGTTTGAGTTATTATTCACGATACTCGACACTTATTCACGTATACGACACTATTCACGAGAAGTACGGCACTATTCATCGAAAATGAAAAAAAATTCGTCAAAATATCTATTATGGATACTAGTTTTGATTGTATCCATGTTTTGATCATTCTTGAATTTTACACCAATCGTGATTATTTTGAGGTATTTTGGACATGGATAAAACAAAGTACGAATCCTTAATCCTTAATCCTTAATCCTTGTCATTTTTTGTTTCAATTTGGATTCGCTTTCTTTAAAATATTTTTCATCATCCTCGGTCTTAAATAATGATATTATTGAATATCTTTGGCCCAGTAGTAAAGATGAATGATTTCTCAAGAATATCTTTGGCCCGTAGTGCAGATGAACAGTGTTTAGATGAACATGACCAATCGATGAATATCTTTGGCTGTAGTGCAAAGATGAATATTTGATTCCGATATATATATCGATTGATGTTACTGAGGATAAAAGATAGACGATGAACTTTTAAATTCATACATAGAAGATAGTAGTTTGCATTCTCTACTTAACTCTTCTAATGAATTATTATTTCACCGCGAATATTGATTTAAAATTTATCATCCTATTGTATTCTATTAAATTTTTCTCTGTTGAAGACTAACGATAATTTGTTGTATATTATCTTAGTCATAATATTCTTTACTCGGGCTAATTGAGCTCACCCTTTTCCTTTTGTTCCATTTTTCTTCTCGGAGGCGAGAATATAAATAATACGAGTCTGGGGTATGGAATGAAGGTTCTAGAGAGAGTTGTTTAGTAGTCCTCACCATTTTTGTAAAATAATGTATCAATAAATGTGATGAGGATTTATTTGAGTATATATATTGTCTGAAGATAATATTTGTATTCAAACTCACGCTTTTAATTGTTGTAATAATAAAGTCAGAGTTGTTTACATGTACCATGTATTGACAACTCAGAATGGGTGATGTATACCTATTTTGGGGGCGTCACAATAATGCTTTGTTCCAGCGTGTTATGGCTGAGGTGTCGGAGAGGTTTGAGACCGATCCGCTGTTCCATCGTCAAGACCCGCCAACCGCTTCGCCTCCATCACCAATGCAGACGTTGCAAACCGGTACACCGCCGAGAGTACAGGTATTCCTCCGGAGCAGTGGACCGCGATACGCGACGAGATTGTTCGGATGGTGGTTACCTTAGTCGAGGACGCGTTTGGGCCGATGTTGAGTCGGCCATTTCATTGCTTCGTATATATTTCGCTTTTAAATACAAATATATATTCTGGATGTTATTTAATTTTCATTTAGTTATCTTTAACTGAATCATATATATGGACTAATGAGTTACATTATATTGTAACAACAGGGTGACGAGTGGACTGCCGAGCGGGATGACGATTTTCATACTCCCGAGTAAATACGTCGGCCTTGCTTAGATGATCCTTCTCACACCGGGGGCTCTACTAGCTTGACTTAGTTTACATTCTTTTGTAGTTTAAATTCTTTTGTATTAATTTTACATAACTTTTGACGTACATATTGTAGTTTAAAGTACCTTATCATTAATTACTCTGGTTTTGTTGCGGTTTGACACTTAGCTTAATGGGATGTTTGTTATAGTTAGTTTAGATCAATGGTATCTTTTGTAATTTACATTAGTTTAATTTACATTGATTAATGCGATTTTACATTTCATTACTTTGGTTTGTTGCGGTTATGCTTTAGTAGTAATGGGATGTTTTTTGACATTTAGCTTAATTTAGCTTGTGTATGTTGGGAAAAGCAGTGCGTGTATGTGTACAAGATGTGGGTTAAATCCTCGGATATTGCAAAACAAAAAAATATTTAAAAAAAACACAAAGAACCTCGATTTTAATATTGGTATTCTCGACGGATAACCGCCGAGGTTAAGTTTCTTCCCATTTTCTAAGATATTGCCACGCGTTGCATGCATAGTTCGAATCAATATCCTCGATCGAATATCATCGACGGATTAATTATAACATCGACGAATTCAAATGCGTCCCCGATGAAGGATTTTCCATTTTGTCGTCACAAGTGTTATGATTATCATCGACCAAATATCCTCGACAGATATATTTCAGTCGGGGATATATTAACTCCGACTGAATAGTCGATCGATAATAGATCCGTCGACGTTAAGTATTCCCGACTGAAGAATCGACGGGCTTATTTTTGACGTGCTTATATACGGCATCAATTGTCGACCAATATATTCATTTTAATTAATATCACCCTCGACGGAATAACATTATTTTCCACCGAATATTCGGTCGAAAATAAGCCTTTTTATTGTAGTGTGGAGGTAATATGCATGTACACTATAAAAGTGAGAATTCAATGGGTTTAAAAACCAATCATAACAAACATGCATAAAATAGTTTAATTAACCTAATTTATCAACGTGCATGACATTAATTTCAAATCACTCTAGCTATTGCCATGAATCTTCAACAAGAATTTGTTAACCGATTTATGGTTAGTTCTTAATTTCAATTGGTTACTTGTAGACGACAACTTTCAATCCACGCAATTTATCACGGGGTAGCCAACTAACCAAGTTAATTGCAGGAAAATTACTCAATTTAAAGGAACCTCTACACTACCACAATCTTTTTCTTTTCTAGATCCTTTTCAAACAAATTAATAAAAAGATTTTTTTTAAAAATAGGTCAATCACAAAAATAATTAATGAATAACACAAACAATCTTCAAAACGATGATTGAAGTGAAAAAAGTCCAAAAAAATATCTAAACTAGATATATCAAAGTTATAAATTACTCCATATGTCCCCAAAAAGATGAACAAAATACAAGTTGCACACATGTTAAGAAAAATAATAGTAGTGGAAAGAGAATAAAAAAATTCTAAATTTATCTTTAGTGGCTTCACAATATTACATAAAGTGATGAATACTTTTATTTTTTTTATATTAATAGATCTCACTAAATAACATATGTATCATTCACTTTTTATATTTTATCTCATCTTTTTTGAAACAAAAAAATTATACATTTAACCATCTTTTATAGGGACGGTGGGAGTAATACATTTCATCTAAAACTACTTCACCTCATTGGAAGAATTAAATATATTCTCTTCAATATGTGTCTGATTACTTCTACCTACTTCTTCATCAGCAGACAGAAAGTAAATTAGCAGATTTACAACTCAAATGAAAGTTACAAAACAGATTCATTTAAATTTTAAAATTAAGAGTAAAATAAATTTGTTTTTGCCTATTCTAAGAATAACTCTTCCATTAATCGATTCCCTTTAAGTTTATTAAATTACATATCTGTCCCTCCCTATACCTTTAAAAAAAAAACTCAGCATAGCCAGGTGCCTATGCTGCCCCTGGATCAATTGGAAAATAAATAAATATAAAAGGACAATGAAAAAGGAGGTGTCTAATTAAATTTCCCATTTCACATCATAATCTGGTCATTCTAAATCTTTAGTTAGCAACCAAATACTGTGGGAACTCATGCACCTAGTGATAACTTGAGCACAGGTCTGAAATTTATTTTTCACACTTGAAAAACCATATGCTACTTTATCTAAAAAAACACATTGACAAAGGCAACTAACTACATGTAATGATAGCGACAGTGTACCCACTCATTATACAAATTAATACTACTACTTTCCATCCCTTGTGAACACAGTAGACATAACTTTATTCATTTCATAAGTTGTAGTATCATTCATTCACAAAAGAATTGGACCCAACCAAATAGACAAGTTGGGGGGACGGCTTATAGACAAGTTGAGTTCCCATCTTTGGTTTCATTCATTCATTCAAACCAGGGCAAGTTGGCTGCACCTCCTCCTTTGAATCATCGGGGCCTCCTCTTATCAATTTATCCCCGCTATGGGACATAATCTTATCACCAACTAAGCCTAGGTGTAGGTGTCGGGTCCTCACACTTATCGCTATGAATCGGACTACAATTTAACCTCCAACAAAAATAACAAAGTGCCACCCCAAAAAAGTATCCTACAAATTATATATATATCAAATGTTCTCAACACCAACTAGGCCTAGATGTCGTCCCCTCACATTATTATTGTTATAATTCTGGAATTAGATGACTAAAATAACTTCTAACAATATATTCTCAAAAAACTTGGCCTAAAAAGAAGCATCCCACAAATTATATACCAAGGAGCTTTAGTTTTTTGTAAATTTGGAATCCTCTCCCTTCACTTTCATCACTGGACCACTTCAAACTCAGAAATTTAAGGCTCATCAACTTACCATTTTTCTACAGCTATATCTAATTTTACTCCAAAAGAAGTACCCAAAAGTAATGCCAAACTTGGCCAAGTGTGAAACTCAAGGAGGGCTAAAGTTGGAACAAGGAGATAAGCATTTGTAGTCTTTAAAATTTGTTTCATCTAAAATATATCTTCTTTTCGGGATGAAGGGAGCATGCATATACATATGTGCGTGTGCGCACAGACTCAAGAATCAAATTGATGCAAAAAGAATGGCAGACCTGAGACTGCACTACTCATAATTATCCGAACATAAAAGTTGACGAGTCATTCATAGAGTAGAAGAGTCTCCAAAAGGCTACCCAAGGAAGCTTTAAGAGGGATCAACATCTTATTTGATTTTTGTAAATTGAGATCCAAAAGGCAGAATAGGAAAAAGGAGAACCTTAAACAAAGTTATAAAGAAGAAGCTGTTCCTGTAGGTGTTGAGAAATTATAAGTTGCTAAAGTTACAGCAAGCCATCAAGTAGCCCTCTTAGGAGGAGACATATTACTAATAATAGAAGTTGTTGTGCTGATCGACAATATCTGGACCAGCAACCCTGATAGATTGAAGCCATAGGCATTAAAAAGACATACAAAAATATATGATATATGTATCACAAGTAATTGATTGTTGGCATGAAGCTTGGAGCTCACCGACTAGAAGACCAGCAGCCCAGAATAGTTCAGATTTCTTAGTTTCCCAGCCACTCAAATCCTGGATAACCTATTGAATATTTAGATTCAACAACTATCAAAACCATTACAAAAGGTGTAAGTTGGTCCATTTCTCAATCCATAATATCATATGTTTAATGGTAATATAATTATTTATAAGAAATAGCACCAATGAACAAGATGGCATACGACAAGAGGGTCACTTTTCCCAATCAGAGAAGAATAGCATAACAGGATTTATATATATGTTTGGGAGGTTGGCGAGAAGAAAAAAGAACATAAAGTTTACTTGTTCTCGGATCAGATGTTTGGGAATTTTATGAAGAGAAGAGAAAATAGTCAAATACTTTGAATAGAAAAGTACTTTGTAATGTATAGGCTAAAAGATACTAATGGTTTTCTAGTTTTTCAACAGTGTACTAATGGTTTGGGCAAAGGTGCAAAAAAGCCCTTGTGACCCGAAGTCCCACTTAGCACATAAACTTTTTTTTTCTCCAAAAATACCCCTAACGTTATAAATTTCAGCTCAACTCCGCCCCTCCCGTTAACAAACCTGCCACCTAACTAAACGAGTAACATGTGGCAACTCCGCCTCTCTGATGTGGCTGACATATAGCAAGATTTGCTGACGTGTACAAAAATTCATTGACACAAACAATTAAAACACTAATAATGATTCAAATTGTTACTTAATTATAATCTTTCGTTCTTCAATGAAATTCTAGATCTTGCCCAGATCTAAAAAGACGTAGGTGTGGTGGTGAAGAAAGCGTGCAACGAAAGCGGCGGTAGATGAAGGATCGAGATGATGGCGTGTATAGAAAAGAAATTGAAGAAATTTAATCTCCTATCAGTCAAATTTGTCCAAATCCGTGCTTCTTCTTTTTTCTTTTTGTTCTGACATTTTCTTTAATTTGGTGATTCATGGGAATGGTATGGAGGTTAATGATGTGATGGGAACTCTAAGTCAATAACAAAGAAGAGACTTTTTATATTTATTATTTGGAGCTTTTATTATGTTTAATATAAAAGTCGTTGATGTGATTTATGTATTTTATTTATTAGGGGGATTTAGGGATATTAATTAGGAATTAGGAATTTTTAATGTTTAGTAAGGGTACCTTAGTCTTTTAGTACTTTTATTATTCTCCAAGTAATATTAGGGTTTTAAGTCTCTTTAAATAATGATGTAATCCCCACAAGTCTTTTTAGACTACAGATTATTGATATTGAAATTGATTATTTCATTCATACCGTAGAGGTATCCTACTTTAGAGGTATTTTATCTATCTTGGTGTTGATACGTGGAGTGGATACACTTGAGAGATCCTAGAGTCTAAACGTGGAGTTTAGATCCTAGTTTATTTTTCGTTAATTCTTCATTCCAGATCTGTCCTACATCATGATGGGTTTTTTATTGGTCGGATATCCAATTTGTGTCTGGGTTTGCAGATGATGGTGATTGGGATGTGCTTGCGTGATGAAGGTGATGAAGTAGTCGGAGGAGGGAGATTTTTTTGGGTTTGATACAGATCAAATATGGTGATGGAATGATTTTTGGGTTTGCTTCTTTTTTTTTTGTGTTTCACGTTTTTGTCCTTCACTTTGAGCGATTACGAGGAAAGCTTTAGAGAGAATGGATTTGAGTTTAGATTGTAATTGTAACTTTTAACAAATAGAGTTCTCATTACTCCTCACTTTCCCTCTCCCTCTCAATTGGTCGTTTGTTAAAGTGAGCGTTTGTAGATTAGCATATTGTGTTAGTACTCCATACAAGTGGGTGAAGTTAGTACTTCATTAATTAGCAGATTGTGTTGTTGAATCCATCCGTTGGAGGAGAAACTTTAGCGAGCAAATGGATATGTGTTTAGCAGATTGTGTTGTTGATACTTGAATCGACAATGGGTTTAGAGAGAGAAAATGGATCTAAATTTAGCGCGAGAATTAAAGATTTAGAGAGAGAAAATGGATCTGAGTAAGAACTCGTATGATTCCACCCACAATTTGATTGCAGTCCACAAATTCATGGGTGGATCAACTAACTCAAACATTTGTGTTCTTCATGGATTTCATATGCTTGGTAAAATCAATTTCAATGGCATCAAATAAAATTAAGTTGTTTAATTTGTTTTAATTAGGAGCTAAATTTCTCTTTTCATGTCTTGTCGCTAAAATTTGTCAAGCCTCGTCAGCGCCGTTTGTCTAGGTGACAGCCGATGGGACTGTTAACGGGAGGGGCAGAGATGAGATGAAATTTATAACGTCGGGGGTAGTATTGGAAAAAAAAGTTCATGTGCTAAGTGGGACTACGGATAAAACCACAAGGGCCCTTAATATATATGTTTGGGAGATTGAAGAGAATAAAAGAGAACAAAAAGTTTACTTGCTCTCGGATCAGATGTTTGGGAATTTTATGAAGAGAAGTAAAAGTACTTTGAATAGAAAAGTACTTTGTAATGTATAGGCTAAAAGATACTAATGGTTTTCTAGATTTTTGAGATTCATGAGTGTACTAAAAGGGCAATAATTTTGGAGCTACTCGGACTGGGAAACAAACCTCTTCAAGTAAATATTTTAATTAAGCAAGGATCAGTGCTAGTTAATTCAGCACATATAGGTTCATGCAAACATTAGTTCCATTTATATGGCACTTCAACTTTAGGTTCATCTCTACAAGCTATGGCAGAACTCAGAAGTTCAAGTAACTTGAGAGGCTTTACGGATATCCTTTACATTCACACTCCTATAGTAAATCTTCTGGAATCTAAAGAAAAAGTAATATGAAATTAACTGTTATAGCACTAGATATTAATGATGCCAGTGACTCTGTTCAAGGACTCAATTTACCAGCTAAAATCACAATGCACAGTTAAAGACTTGGAAAAAAAAATTTAGAGACAACAGGATGTCAAGAACAGGAGTCACCTATACCAGGAGTAGAAATTAAAATTCTAAACTGGGGAATGAATGAAAGTTCTTACCTTTAGTGATAGATTACTCTTAAGGACACAAACAATTGAGAGCAGCATTCCTATAGATGATGAAACCATGTAGAATTTCAACAAGTTTACTCGGCTGCGCTTTCGTCCTTTAACACAACAACACAAAAAGAATAATTATAACAAATCCACAAATGCAAAGGGAACTTAAGAGGAGAAAAGCTTCAGCAATTACCTAGCTCTCCAGTTAGTAGAGAAATAAAATAAATAGAGATGGATGAAACAGCTAGTACTACATCTAGACTCTCCTCCTTTGATATAGAATAGAATAAGTTCAGTGCTTCTAACAATTGAATGACAGCCTGGAGGAAATTATGTAAAACATAATTATGAATGGAAAAATATATAAATAAACAAGGTAATTGCTAACATCAGAAAAGATATTATCTATAAGAAGCAATAAGAAATCAAGTGCATCACTCTTCAGTCTAAATATGTAGTCAATGACTCAGAATTCCACTTCTGTTCTTTTAGATATTTTTGGATATCTGAACTCAGATATCACAAGATTAACACTAGAAGCAGTAAGGGGATGTTTGATAAGACCTTAACAGGTATGAATGGCCTCATATCTGATTCGGTCAGCCATTAAGACTGTTTGTTTGGATAAATATAAATCTGAATATGGCTGAAACAATCTGACCGAATAAGGCTGTTTTATCTGGCTGATTCGGTCAGTAGTTTGACTGAATAACATTTTACTTGCTTGCCCCCCTCCCAATAAAGATATTCAGATAAAATTCATCATCAATTGCCAACGGAAACTCCGAAGAACCCACAAAATGGTCACCAGAATCCTCCCCAATTACTCCATTTACAGCACTTTCATCATCTGGGTCAGGTAAAACTGACTTCTCCGACGCCATTTCAAAATCCTCCTCACCACTCATAAAACCCCCATCATCACTACTATAACCACCACTGGTAGTACATATGAATTGAAATTCAAATAAGAAGTTTCGATAGAAGCAGAACCTGGTAATGGGTTTGACAACGGCGATGAATTTGCTTGCTTGGACTCCGCTGATTTAAATTGCTTTGACTCCATTGATTTGGATTTTTATTTTCTAGGTTTGTTGATTGAGTTTGTGATATGAACTTTAAGGAGCAGGGGAGAAAGGAGCATGAGAGTTTGAGTTTTTGATAGATGTTGAAAGTGTGGTACAGTAGAGGAATGAAAGAAGTGGAAAAGATCATGGTTTATGTTTTATGGACTAGATTGAATTTATTTTCATGTCCAATATTTTATTTTTATCCATCTTTTTTCTTCAATGTTCTCAGCAAGTGGTTTGCTTTATTTATTGGGTGTCATCTCTATATGCCGACATAAAACTGTATTCTTTTTTCTTTTCTTTTTAATTTATTGCAAGTATGAAGTACAATTGAGTTCTTTTGTATAGTGAAACCCATTGTAATTAGTTTACAGGAATAAAATAGTAAAAATCTATTATTCAGATGTTTCAGACATGTTAATTATCAAACAATTTTTTTCATTCAGATTCAGATTCATTCAACACCCCCTAAGTCTTACCTGTTCCAGATCTCAATAAGTCATACTCCGCACCTATATTGATCTAAAATCCAGGCGATTAACTAAATTTAAGTTTAAAACCGAACTTAAAAGTTTAAGCAAAAAATGGTGGGATTTCATGGGATTTCGAATTTTAAACATTGGAAATTACATAGCAACACAATAACATTCTTATCAACATCATTTTTGGAACTCCAGTTACTTAAACCTGATTGCATATTTGTTTGTATTCCATTCCCTTTCTAGACTAACACAATAAGAAAATTTTCTTGATTCTAATTTCATTCTCTTCCAAACAAAAGGGGGGAAAAGACTTCGTTTTAAAAACAACCTTCCAAATCCAAATTCAAAATCAAAATTAAAATCCAATTCACATAAACTTGGTTTCATAATAAGAATATAAAAATCAGAACCTTTACGATTCCAATGTATTAAGGTATTAACATTATAGGTAATATAAACCACTGTATTCACTTGCATAATTATAATTCGAAAGAGGGCATTATCATGTATGAATCATGAGTGGAGTACCTGCGCTATAATTAGAACAGAGAGACGAGATTTCCCATTAGCTACTTTCGTGTATCCTAAACAACCAAATCCAATCGATAGTGATTTGACTACAAACTTATCAAAAACCCTAATTGCAAATAAAAAAATAATAATAACTGTGTCTAATTGAAGGTGAAAGAGAAAAAGAAGATCAAAGAAAGCATACTGGAATCAACGACCATGCGGTAGGAGAAATCGGAGCCGTCCGTTCCGGAAGGCCTTCCAGATTTCCTCTGCATTCTCTCCTCTCTTTTTCTCTTCTCTTCTCTTCTCTATGTCTGAGGTTTGGACTCTGATGGTTTTTACTTTTTAGTGTAAATCCATAAATATAAAATTCTAAAAAGATTCTTGATTTTTAAGCATTAAATGTAATTTATTCATACCTAAAATATGAGTCATAATCCATATTTTAATTTTATTGATAATTGAATTATTAATTTTTTTAATTTCATTTAATTGAGTTTGTGTATAAAAATAATTTTTTATTTTATTATTAAATATTTTTGATATATTCAAGGATAAAATCGTTACACAACAATCTATTTAATATATTCAAACTAATAAAAAAACATCAACAACATCAAAACATAAGAATCGATCATAGAGCAAGCCTTCTTTGTCTCTTTCGAGATTTTGATTTGTTCTCGTCGAAACCTGGGTTTGGGGTTACGGATCTTGTTGGTTGATTGTGTTTGAGGTTTGGAAGATGGATTTGTTCGGATCTAGTTGTGATGTTAGTCTTATTCATATATTTCCAAATCATAATTCGTTCTCGTCGGAACTTGGGTTATGAGTCCTTGTTTTCGGTGGTTTGGGACTGTGTTTGTTATTCCGAACAAGATTTCATGTTCTATTATTGCTTTATTCTGTCATAATTTGGATTTGGGCAGCTTGCTCGATTTTGGGGCTTGAAGACGGTGAGGAAGAAACAAAAGGTTGTTGAGCTTTTTGAACTAAAGGCCTACGGAGATTATGATGATAAGAGAGAATATTTCGATTTTTTTACCGAATAATCGAATAGTAAATTCGGTAATTCAGTTATTTTTTAATTCGATTAATAGTTTGGATATCAAAATTGAGATAATTTTGGTTTTTGATTATAATCGAATAAGCTGTTCGGTTCGGTTATAACCGAATGCGCAGTCCTATACTCGGCTGTGTAATTCTAGAGATAGTCAGAAAATTCTTGATATAGAATAATGATGAGATTGTTGTGTGACGATTTATCCTTGAATATATCAAAAATGTTTAATAACAAAATAAAAAATTATTTTCTTTACACATCAAACTGAGTTATGCCCACCTGCATAATCACACGATCGTGATTTTCGACGCAAGAAACTCAATTGGATAGAATTGAAAAAAAATAAATAGTTCAATAATCTAATTGACTAAATTGAAAGGTGGATCACCGAAGTAGAATATGACATATACTTTAGGATAGTAAATTATATTTAAGCCATTTTTTAACTCTTGGATTTGTCGAGACGGAAAATGTTAATCCCTATGTTTTTTTTACTTTTGAAAAAATGTTTTTCTTTTTTAAAGAGTAATAGTATAAAAAATATCATCTTTAAATTTATAATTTTATTATTATAATATTACGTACAACTAAATAATATATTTAATGAATTTAAGATAAGTATTAAACAAAGAATTATTTTTAAATTTTGTAAAAGAATTTTCCGTGAGTGAAAGTATTTTAACGACATCTTGAAATAAAAGTAGAGTTCAACATTTTGTTAATTATAAATAAGTAAATACATAAATAAATTTTATCTGCTTAATTATCTACTCCATTTAAAATATTGAAAATTTGAGAGAGAAGGGAAGAGAGTATGTAGTACTCCAGTAATTATATTAAAAATGAATGTCAAATGAATTTGACGGTGGACTAATGATGATGTTGTTTAAAGTAAGCTAACAAGCCTACAAGAGGTGCATTTACATATGTAGTTGGCTCAGAATGGAAAGCATCGGTTCGTTGATCGGCAAAGTAGTCATTGAAATCAGGACCTCCGACAACAGCTCCGATCAATAGGTTAGGATTTGAGTCGTTACTCATAAGATACGGCGTTCCGTCTTTACACTCAAGCCCTTCTTCCCGTTCATCCATGGAAGGTAACGATGCCCCTCGATGATGGACTCTCTCTGGATATTTTTCCCCGTATCCCACCATGTACGACATATTCATCGGATTCTTTCCCAATATGTAATCCACCTACATATATACAGTAGTATATGATATTTATTTACGATCAGAACTGATATTTTTACATGTTAAAATGACGAGTTTCTCTGACATGGAGGTATATATATATACCTGCCCTCTTGCAACATGAATAAGTCTATAAGGAGTCGCTACAAAATTGTCACATGCTATCACCCGATTCCAATGCTTCAAATAGCCAGCATATACAACAAGAAGAAAGGATAAGCCTGTTGTATGTTGCATGTTAACCATTCCTGGCTTGAATAATAGCCCACCTGCCATATATTCATCAAATTATATATATATATATATATATATATATATATATATGCATGTTGAATTAAATAGGAGATTGAAATTTAATTACCGGGGGAATATGTGACACTTGGGGATTTTGATTCCGGTAATAAACTACATACAAACTTGTCTGCCAATAGAAGAAATGGACTAGAATGCAAGCTGTTATTTAGTAGGAACTGTTAAGAACATACATATATATTAGAAATTTATATATATTGTGAAATTTAATTAATGTGTAGAAGAATATAACGAGAAAAGCGTACGTACAAACATACCTGAGAAACAAGTACATTAATTCCAGGATTCTTTGTATCCCATCCAAATTCAGCAAAGTTACCTTGATTAGAAGGAAATTGGATATTATTTATGTTGTTTGTAACATAATTCCAATAAGATTTCAATTTAGTGGCTTTGTGTAGCCATGCTGCTCCCCATATCAATTCATCCTGTTCGTTCAAAATTATACATACCCCCGTTATATACGTACATGCATTAGGTAGGTAGGTAGGGCAATAGAGAGAGGTAGTAGACAATTAATATATATACATGCATATTACATACATACAGACATTACTACGTACGTACATACCTGGTAGCCACCGAAATCGCAATAAAATGGACAGACCCAAGGTCCAATACTATGATTGTAAGATCCCTGATACTTGTCTGCAAATTCGAAAACCTGGATGGCTCTTTGAAGAAGCAATTTGGAATATTTGTGATCAAAATGCTTAAACACCATGGAAGAAGCGGCCAGAGCAGCTGCGATTTCAGCAGAAACTTCTGAGCCAGGGGATATTGTACTAACCGCATAGGCCGTTCTAGGGGTGTCCATATCTTCAGGCCTTTCCCAGCAATTATGGTCAGTATTTGGATCGCCTACTTGAGCAAAAACAATACCAGGAATGCTCGTGCACTTTAGAAAGTAATGCGTTGACCATTGGATTGCTTCCAACGCATGTTGCAATTCAGGCCCCATGGATTTCCCGAATTCTAATACGCTCCAAGCTAGCATAGTTGTTGAGAAAGCCATTGGAAAATTGAATTTCACATTGTCGCCTGCGTCGTAGTATCCACCAACTAAATCCACCTGCACGGAATTAATTAATCAAATAAATACTAGTAATATGCTTTGTGCTCATTAATACCATTTGGACCCATGTAGTGTAGTGACACTATATATAATTTTAGGGAATTAATATTTAGAATTTGATAATTTCACAATTATATAATTGTTTCATAATTTGGAATTAATATTTAGAATTTGATAATTTCACAATTAATATAATTGTTTCATAATTTTAAGATGAACCGAAAAGCATAATTAGTTTTTTTTTACCATATGATTTGCATTTTACTTTTTGGAGTTCAAAAATAATATATAAATTAATTCATCGTATATAAAATTAAGATATAATATATTTTATCATTTCATTTTACATGTACGTATGATGGTTGATATGTGAATTGAGCGCAAATAGTTAAAATTCCCATAATAAACATGTGAATTAAGATGACACAACTCAAATTAAATTTAAATATGTAGAAGGAAATGAATAAAGAAAGACAAGGTACGTAGGTAGAGAGGAGTGAGTTTGATATATATGCATATGTTTGTGCTTACACCCTGGGCAAATCCATCACGAAGACCAGAGTCTTTTCTCCAAGTCAATCTCTGGTTAGGAGGTAATTTACCCGACCTTTGCCCTTCATAAAACAGAATGCTCTTTGACAAGGCATCCCCATAATCCGGTGACCACGACGACGAAGCCACCTTTGTCACTACCATGGCCATGGCCATGGCCATCATACACAATATAATCTTATATGTCATTTCTCTCTCTCTCTCTATTACTTAACGTAACTACCTAAAAATACTTTCATTATTCATAGTTAAGATTTATAGGCCATATATATATATATATATATATATATATATATATATATATATATATATATATCAACCTGAGGAATTAATTAACCAGGAAGGGTCCTGGTAAATTAAAAAAAAAATATATATATATATATATGATATTTTTTGCTCCAATAAAATTAATGCTCGTTTAAATTAGTCAAATTATGTAATAATAGGAGTATGAGAATTTGGAAATTTGGTTGATCAAGATATTCTTGAAAATTCAAAAAAGAAAAAGAAAAATATTAAATGGCTGCATATTTGTAATTATCTAATTATCTGTACATGTTTCAATTTGATAATGGCTATTCACATTAAGTGCATTTAATTGCTGCATTATCAACTTATTTAAACTATATAATCTTATAGAAATTAATTGCATCAAACATTTATCACGTATTCGTTAATTATTAGGTGCCCTTTTCACTTTTTATTAATTGCGCATCGATATCCTACATCCGTCCGTTTCAAAAGATAAGAATAATGTTGACTTTTTAAAAGTAATATTCTTTCCGTCTCAAGATAAAAGTCTTTATTACTATTTCAGATAGTCCAAAGTTAAATATCTACTTACCTTAAATGATCTATTTTTTACAATAATTTGCCTATAATACCCTTATTATTAATTGTTATATTTCTATTCTCTATACATATTTATGAAGTATCACTAGTAATGTGCAGAAAACTATGCAATTAAATGAGAATTTAAATATGTGCAAAAAGTACCAAAACTTTTATCCTGAGACGGAGGGAGTATCAGACATTTTTAAATAGGAATTAATATTTCCACAAAACTTCTCTCACATGAATAGTAAATAAGACCCAAATTTATATGAGTGAGACCATGTGAAAATATCAATTTCCACTCGTGAAAAAAACCGTTCCCTTTAAATATATGGATTCATTTCATATTAATCAATATAATTTATGAATTTGTTTAAAATTTACGAGAAGTACTAAGAAAACCATTATTATGCACCGGTTGATATATAGGATAATGATAATATTGTTGTTAATATTAATTAATAATTATGTCTCCTATTTCTAATAAAAGAAGGCTGTGAGGAGTCTCATCAGTGATCAAGTAGTATTAAGGGTGTAAATGAATAAAGTCGAGTCGAGTTGTTTAAATTTGGTTCATAAAATTTATCGAGTATAAAATAAAGTTTGATTTGAGTTCGCTTTTATGTCAAGTCGAAAGACGATTTCAATCGGCCTCTAACAATTTTAATTTTTCGAACGAATATGATGTTAGTATTAATAAAAAATTACAATTTAAGAAAGTTCGATCAAAGTAAATTATCAAACTTTAAAATTAGCTCATATTTGACTCATTTATATTTCAAGTCGAGATCGAATCGAACTTTTTGTAGAACGGATACAAATCGAGCCCGAATTGTTTACTCATTTTACAACCTTAAATAGTACTCCTTCCGTCCCAGGATAAAAGTCCTGGTGGACTTTTCACGCATATTAAGAGGAGGAATAAAATGACAAAATTGTCCATAATAATGACATTAAATATGGAGAGAGAATTAGAATAAGAAAATTATGATATATTTAATATTACGGGCATAATAGGAAAAAATGTGTAAAAATTTGGTTATTAAAGGAAAGTTGACATTTAACATGGGACTACCCAAAATAATAATAAAATTTTTATCTTGGAACGGAGAGAGTATATCTGTAATTCTGTATATATGTAGCTGTACGTTTTTTACAAAAGAGTTCATAAGATTTATGAGTGGCATTGAAAAAAACCAATATGAAGCTGGAGACAATCTCATGAAAAAAATTAATTTAATTTTAGTCTGTGTAAAATAATAGCACAAAGTTCTCAATCCAAAATATAACACTAGTAAAAGTAGTAGACCCAAACAATACAAGGTCCAGCCCAATAATAAGGCCCAAGGATTCGCCCCCCCCCAACCCCAAACCCCCAACCCCAACAATTATACCTTGGATTAGTAGGGAATTTTAGTAGCAAACCCAAAACATCACCCCTGCAATTTGCATCCTCATCCAATGTTATGTTACACATATAATACCTCTGAACTAAGAGGTATTATTATTCTTTATGTATACCGTTTAAAATATAATATTACTACTTTTTGACATTTAAAATATAATTTGAGATATTTTCAAATTTAAAAATAATATAATTTATTCAATTTTGAAAAAAAATAATTTTATAATTAGTAGTACTAGTTTTTTCATAGTTTGAATTTACAAAATACTTTAAAATGATTAGAAAATGTCAATATTAATCCTATAATTTAAAATATATATATATATAATTAGATGTAACGTTTTTGATATCATAATTTAAATTTATAATTTGCTATTCTAAAAACTTTTTCTTAATATAATATGTCAAAGATTCCATGTAGCATGACTGAATGAGGAATGGTGGTCAGATGACTAACGGACTGTTTGTTTAAAATTAAATACATTTGAATAGTTAAAAGTGCGTTTATTTTGGGGGAGAAATTATTTGAATGGCTGAATCGGTTAGATAATTAATCTGAATGGCTTTCAAATTTGATATTGTGACACCCCCAAAATAGGTCTATTCCATCCAACCCATTCTCGAAATCGCCAAATACGTGAGATGTAAACAACTACAACTTCATTAATATAATTGTCGTAAGTGCAAATACGACACAACACATAAATCGTGAGTTTAAATACAAATATTGTTTTCTGCATAATATCCACACTCAAATAAGTCAATCATTACAATTATTGATACACTATTTTATAAAATAGTGAGGACTACTTAAACAACCGCTTGAACTCTACTCCACACCCCGACTAGTTCCCGCTTATATTCTCGCTCCCGAGAAGAAAAATGGAATGAAAAGAAAAGGGTGAGCTCAACTAAATTTCAAAGAAATAATATTATAACTAAGATAATGTACAACAAATTATCCTTAGTCTTCAACAGAGAAAAAATCGATAGAATACATAGTACAACAAGTTTTAGATCAACAACCGCAATGGAACAACAATTCATTAGAAGAGTTAAGTAGAGAATGAAATATACTATCATCTATTAATTTAAAAGTCTATCATCGATATTTTATCCTCAGTAACATCAATCAATATACATCTTGAATCAAATAGTCATATCTTTGACTACGTGCCAAAGATATTCATCACCGGTCATGTATTCATCTCAACACCGCTCATCTCAGCATTACGCCAAAGATATTCATCAATCGGTCATGTTCATCTAAACACTGCTCATCTTTGCACTACGGCCAAAAATATTCATCAGAAATCATTCATATTTGCACTACAGGCCAAAGATATTCAGTAATATCATCATTTAAGACTGAGTATGATGAAAAATATTTTAAAGAAAACGAATCCAAAGTGAAACAAAAGAACAAATATTAAAGATTCGTGACTTTAAACAATCCAAGTTCAAAATACTTCATAAATAACAGTGTGGAGTAAAATTCAAGAAAGGAGTAAAATCAAAGCTAGAACTATAATGCATAATCTTGGACATAGAAAAGAAAATTTAATTTTTCCGTGAATAAGTGTCGATTCGTGAATAAAGGCCGATATCGTGAATAATTAATCGATACGTGAATAAGAATCTGATACCAAAAGATAAAAATTTCATAAAAACATCATCATGCTTCAGTGAATAGTACTTTCATGAATAAGAACTCCATTAATAAGAACTCCCGACATGAAAAAAAGTTTCAAATTTGATAAAAATTCCAACCAATATTTCGCATAAATGATATTGAAGAAATAATATCATTTTCTAATAAAATAACATCCCTTACCTCAAAAAGACAAAGATTTCGACCTTAATACTTTGATATAAGTCTTTGAAGGAACTCAGACCGTGATAAGAATACTCAAAAGTACTAAAATACTCACAAAATACGCTCTATATTATAGAGAGAAAGAGAAAAAAAAAAAGCTTTAGTTTCGGTGTGATTTTTAATTCTAACCTAAGCACCCTATTTATAGAAATCGCTGTAACACCAAAGCGTAAAATTTAATATAATAATATAATTACAAAATTTCAAGCCCACGTTAGATTAACTAAAATCAAATTTCATTTTTATCACATATCGTTGAGTGTAAAACCCCAACTTTTTGAATAAAAATGAATTTTCTATAAATATTATTTTTGAATATTATGGAGTGAAATTGATATAATAGTTGTGAGTAATATTTATAAATTTTACAAAGACGCAAGTTGTTATATAATATTCGATTGCCTGGGAATATTCGCTTTTAGCGGGAATATTCGCATAACCAAGACAATCATTGGTGGACCCCACAATGTAATTATTGTCGACAGAGAAAAACGACAAAAATACTTTTTATGAAAATAATCTACGAAGCTGTGACGCCCCAAAATAGGTAGTATACATCACCCATTCTGAGTTCTCAATACATGGTACGTAAACAACTACAACTTTATTACTCCAACAAGAAACTGTGAGTTTAAATACAAATATTATCTTCAGATAATATCTATACTCAAATAAATCCTCATCACATTTATCGATACATTATTTTACAAAAATGGTGAGGACTACTAAACAATCCTTTCTAAAACCTTCATTCCATACCCCGACTCTGCTCCCGAGAAGAAGAATGGAACAAAAGGAAAAGTGTGAGCCTCAACTAGCTTTCAAGAAAGAATATTACACTAAGATAATATACAACAAATTATCGTTAGTCTTCAACAGAAAAAATTTAATAGTATCACAATAGACAACAAATTTTAAATCAATATTCGCACTGAAATAATAATTCATGTAAAGAGTTACGTAGAATGAAATCTACTATAATCTATGAATTTAATACCATCATCAATATTTTATCCCCAACAACATCAATCAATATTCATCTCAAATCAAATATTCATCTTTGCACTACAAAGCCAAAAAGATATTCATCAATCGATATTATGTTCATCTCAACACTGCTCATCTTTTGCACTAAAGGCCAAAGATATTCATCACCTATCGGTCATTTCATTTAAACACTGCTCATCTTCACACTACAGCCAAAGATATTCTTCAGAAATCATTCATCTTTGCACTACAGCCAAAGATATTCAATAATATCATCATTTAAGATCGAGGATGATGAAAATATTTTTAAAGAACGAATCCAAGGAAACAAAATGACAAGGATTAAGGATTAATGATTCGTGACTTATTTTATCCATGTCCAACAATACCTCAAAAATAATCATAGTGGTGTAAAATTCAAGAATGATCAAAACATGGATACAATCAAAGCTAGTATCCGCAATAGATATTTTGGACTTAAAAGAAGAAATTTTATTTTTATGAATAAAGTCGATACGTGAATAGTCAGATATCGTGAATAAGGCCGTATAATGCGGAATAAGAATCTCGGACACCAAAAGATAGAAATTCCACAAAAAACATTTTCACGCTTCATAATAAGACTGCGTGAATAAGAACTCGTGAATAAGAATCATGAATAGAACTCATGAATAGTAACCCCACATGAAAAAGTTCCAAATTTAATAAAAACTTCAGATCAACATTTTCAAAGATAATGATATCAAGAAATAATATCATTAAAAAAAATCCCTTACCTCAAAGAATCGAGATTTCGTATGAAAGGTGGGAAGTGATGTCGAATGAAACTTGTACCGAAAGCAAAGAACTCTCAGTTCTAAATACCCACAAAAATACTAAATAATATGTATAGAAAGAGAAAACTTTGTTTCTCGTGTGATTTTCAATTCTAACTAATTTCTATTTATAGAAAACGTTACAACACGCACATAAAATTCAGCACATTTCTTCACCAACCACAAGTGGGCCCAAAAATATTATGCGTCCTGTCATGATCCCCACATTGGTATTCCGGCGTTTCAATCTGTATCAACTATGCTGGTATTTTGCTCGATTCCAATCGCTTAATAATCGCTTGCCACATGTCTAGTCTATCGCTATTGTGGCAACTAATATTCAAATATTTACAGCATTTAATATTCATATTACCAAACGAACATACCTTTATAACGCAAGTTTAATATTTTATAACCACTTGCTTCAGAATTTGAAATACACTCAAGGTATTTAACCCTTAACTCATCCACAGAATTAATCAAATAACCTCATTATTTCTAAAATCACTAACAATAGAAATCTCTCGATTTAAAAAATTTCTTTTGTATTCAAACCTCCTCCTTATTGATCTGTTTCGCAGCTTCGTGTAATCTTCATCGGATCTTTTCTAATAGTCTTCAGATTGAATCAACAATAACCCAACTGATAAGGTCTCATAAACCGTAGAGAAGACCAGTAATTTGTAGGACCCTTAATTGTACTTTTGTATCATGGATCATAAATGGTTATATTTGTGCCTCCATATGAACACTGGATGGTACTGGCGCCCTTCTTCATCAATTCGCTTCCGGAATAGCTCCTCTCAAATACCTATCTTCAACCTTTAACTTTGGCCTCTATATGCGAATTCCGATCATCCAAAGATACGATCTTCTCTAATACTTAACGCGGCAACCTAATCGCCCGCTTTAATATCGAGTTAATAAAGTGGAGTAGCCTTCGAGAAAACCGAGCAACGGGTCACGCCGCGATGTCCGTTCTTTTCGAGCTAAGAAAGAACTAAGCAATTTATGGTCCTAATATATTCACTTTCTCCCGATTATAAGCTACCAGCACTCCATATCTTGAACATGAAATAACCTGGGTCACATCTGCTGGATCACGAAGATAACTTCTTTGCTTCTACTAACTCAAGTCATCAGGCATACGCTATGACTTTCCCATCGCTGCACGAGAATGCTAACCCTCGTCCCAAAGTATCGTGTGACAACAAAATCCATCCCAACCAGATTTCTAATGGCGCACAAATAATTCCTTGGCTCTCGAAATCATTTTCTCAGATTCGCCCATAACGTATAGCCGAAGTTATTCCATTCGAGAAAACCCTCCACTTAATAAATACCCGGGCCCAACCGCCTGTATTGCTATCGACGGTACAGGTTCATCATATCCACTTACGAAACGCCGTCACAGAATAAGTCTCCCGATGAACGGTTTCTAAATATGATAGTCCAAAGATGTCAATCAACATAGTTCGCCCATACCAAGTTCTCCGGGCGCTGAATATCTCAACTTCATCATATCCGGCATGAAAGTCAAATCGTGAGTCGTAGCATCATAAGATCGAAGACAGCTACTTTCTTCTTCACATCGCCTCCCGCCGGCTCGGTTAAGAATTGGTACAAATCAGTCGTATGCTTCGAGGATACCTTTCTTCTTTGGTGAAATTCAAAACATAGTCAATGACTTCAAGCTACGAGATCACCTCGCTGTTCTTCTTTCTTCTTTAAACTGATGTCGTCCAAATTCCAGCAGAGATAGTACCTTTAACTTTAACTTCAGACCGATGTCCAATAATTCTCGTATTTAGAAACTGGGCTTTAAATGATGATATCCGTGAGCCATTCGACAAGGGTTCAAGATCACAAACGCTCACAAATAGGGCAGAATAAATACGCTCGTGAAAGTGACGGTCTTTATTTAAATCCATAATACGGGCTAAGAAAGTTTATTAATCCGCTTTTCAATAAAACGATATAGCTTTAAGAAATATAGTGATTGATTTTAATGGTTTAGTTGTTTTCGAATTGCATAACAGTTCAAGTTAGAATAAGAAAACTAACAACCTTTAATGTAAACAATCAATTTTGGTATTTATGAGTGAAGTTAACAATCAATCCCTAAAATCACATCAAAAGCAAGTGTCTTTAAAGAGATAAGGTCAACAAAGTAAGGTAATGGTGCCAACTCAATCAAACAAGATTTATAAACAATGTGATGATGAAAGTTTCTCCCAACCTGAGTTTCCACAGACAGTCAAAGTCTAATTTCTCCCGAGTCAAGTTTAAACGCTGAAAGCACATGCAGAGAGATAAAATGATTTATAAATAGTTACCCGTTTATGAAAATAAATCATCAGTCACCGTCCACTTGAACTAGGTTTCGCCATCAGATAATCTCGAGCGATATGTCCTTCCTTTCCACAACTATAGCATACCTTGAATCGCAGGTGCGTATGGATCGATACGTCCTCTTTTCCAGATTCAGAAGATACGACCGGTGGGTCGCTTCTCTCCTTAGAACCATGGTCCACGCCGCACTGACCGCCTTCACATAGTCATTGTTAAATCTCTCTTTTTAAAATCTCCTCCGACTCGCTTCTTCGCTTTTCACGGCTATGATTACCACCAGAGTGGTTACCATTTTTGTCCGCTCTGCTTTTCTCCGCCCTACAACCGGATCGTATCACTATCTCGCCTAATAATTGAGCCTCGTTACAACATCCTCAATCAGAGAAAAATTTATGAGAAATGAGACATCGACGTACGCCGGTTTCAAACCCTAAGAAACATCTCTGCCATAATGCTCTCATCCTCCACCAAATGAGGTGTAAACCCGATAACTTCCGCAAACTTTCACCATCGAGACACCGCAAATGTTGCTTTTGTTCCAATCATTTAACTCCACTTCCTTCATAAACGTAACACTTTCGTGAAAGTATTTGTCATTAAATAGTCTCTCAAACGCTTCCCAAGACATACGCCGAAAAGTATTGTGCATGGAATGAACACGTCTCTCGACCTGATTTTTGATGAACTGCAAAAGCTTCTAAACATCTCGCTCATTCTCGCCAATGGTAACATATCACAAATGTAAAGACAAAGAACGCTTCATTTCCATCATAATATTCTCATATCCAATGCGCTTCCATCGCTCATTTCCATCTATTCTCAAGGTTAATTATTGAAATCAATATATCACATAATATCCCGATATATCGACCTTCAACAAATAAGCTTTATAGGACACCAATGTCAAGGATTTATCGCATCTCCCTCCAAGATATTCCCCATCTCCGCCAGTCATATCCCTAAGCTCGATATGCGACGCCCCAAAATAGGTATACAATTCTGAAATCTGTGAGTTTAAATACAAATATTATTCTCTGATAATATCTATATTTCAACAAATCTCATCACATTTATCGATACATTATTTTACAAAACCATGGTGAGGACTACTAAACAATCCTTTCTAAAACCTTTCATTCCATACCCCACTGCATCGCTATATTCTCGCCTCCCCGAGGTAGTTAATGGAACAAAAGGAAAAGGGTGGTTTCAACTAGCCAAGAAAGAATATTACGACTAAGATAATATACAACAAATTATCGTTAGTCTTCAACAGAAAAAATTTAAGCACTCATGTGCCAAAAGATATTCATCAATCACCATGTTCATCTCAACACTGCTCATCTTTTGCACTAAAGGCCAAAGATATTCATCACCTATTATGTTCATTTAAACACTGCTCATCTTCAGCATCAAAAAGCAAAGATATTCTTTCATAAATCATTCATCTTCAGACTACAGCCAAAAGATATTCAATAATATCATCATTTAAGATCCGAGGATGATGAAAATATTTTGTTAACTAATCCAGTGAAACAAAATGACAAGGATTAAGGATTAATGATTCGCGATTTTATTTTATCCATGGAAGAAATTTTATTTTCTATGAATAAAAGGTCAGATATTTGAATAAGGCCGATACGAATAATAACTCCGACACCAAAAGATAGGAAATTCCACAAAAAAACATTTTCACGTCATAATAATAAGACTCGTGAATAAGAATCGTGAATAAGAATCTCATAAATAAGAACTCGTGAATAGAACCTGCCTAATAGAACTCCCATAATGAAAAAAGTTCCAAATTTAATAAAACTTCATATCAATGATTTCAAAGATAATGATATCAAGAAATAATATCATTACGAAAAAATAATATCCCTTACCTCAAAGAATCAAGATTTTCAAGGAAAGGCTCAAGTGATGTCTGAATGAAACTTCAGACGAGCAAAGAACCTCAAAGTATCTAAATACTCACAAAATACGCCAATAATATAGAGAGAAAAGAGAGAAAACTTTGTTTCGTGTGATTTTCAATTTAACTTAGCCTCTCATTTATAGAAAATGTTAGCGACATTTGACCTCACACCGATGGCTTTACTCGCTACTATCAAGCACTCACCACATTTGAAATAAAAAATTCAGCACATTTCTTCACCAACCACAAGTGGGGCCTTACTCAATTCTAGAATTTTCCACCAAAATCAATTATAACCCCACTTCCTAATCAATCACCTCTTAAAATTTTTTAACAAATCATTCGCTCATTTTAATCTGCTCAAAATTAGGACATATACTCAACTTATGTATGTATAACATATCCAAAAATTACAACGATCCAACTATTTGGATTAAAAATTATAAGTCACACAATACATCGTAAAAATATCGATTTGATTTTTAATACCTCCATTCCCACAAAATTACCGATAAAACACCTCAACATTAATTTCTTCATTTATAACCACATAAATAAATCTATCATTTATATCCACATAAAATAAATATTTCTTTATCATATGAATCAATAATTAATTATTCACAAATAATATTACAGTAATCACAATTATGACAACTCAAAGCCGCTCCTAAGAAAGTAGGGGGCTTCATCCGATAATGGAGATAATGTGGCAGCTTAGACAATTATCGAATGTTAATAATATAAAATGAATCAACGCAAAGAATTATCGAATCAATAAAATAAAATATCGAATAAAGAATTCACCGGAAAATTATTATCAGTAAAGGCCTTTCTTCACGTAAGGATCAATAATTTAACAATAATACCGTGCTATCATCGCAAAACCACGCCAGACATCAGATTTTAAATCCACCGGCATTCCAATGCCTTTAACGCAGAATAACCACGCCTGCTATTTTTAACCAACTTATATTTCGCTGCTTTCATCCAATCGCTTTCAAGCATGGGCCCACACACGGTCAAAGCATTTATTTAATATTCCCGACAAGCATTTAATATTCCAATAATTAAAAATGTAATATTCTGCCGACAAAATGAATATTTTATAACCACTTCGCTTATTTTGAAATATTTATGATTTAACCCTTTAACTATCCACATTAATCAAATCAACCTTCACTATTTCAAAATAATAAATAAAGGAAATTCCTTTTATTTAAAAAATTTTGGTTCTTACAGAAAAGTTTTACTTGTTAATCGCAAAATAATTCAGTAAGTGACAAAAGAATAATGCCAGAATAAAAAGAAGACACCTGGGATTGATTATTGATGCTTACGGAGAAGTCCAGCTTTTGTTCAATTATCACTTATAGTGATTGTTGTAAATTTTGTTTATTTTATGGACCCTATTTATCCATTTTTTCAAAATAATCGGTGAGAAAGTTATTTTATATAATAAAGATGGGGCTCACGAGTGGGACCCATGTGTCGGGGAAAGTCTTGGGTGAAATGTTATGTTGTCACCAAGTCGGATGAAGGAAAAGTTAGTGGAGTATTATGTATATATAATATATATGTTTTATATTATATATATATATTTTATATTATATATATATATATATATATATATATATATATATATATATGATTATAATGAATGAAGTGAGTTGGGGAAAATTCACTAGTGCAATCCCGTGAATTAATAAGATAATATATGTTTTATATATATAATATAATATATATATATATAATATATATTATATTTTATTTAAAAGATTTTGCTTTAATTATGGACCGTCCGATTAAAGTAAATCAATCCGAACTGCTCATGAGTTAGTTATTATGCTAATCCATTTTTCTATAAATAAAGCTCATTCCTTCATTATTTTCTTACTTAATTCATCGAAGCTTTTGTAGAGAAAATTATAGAGAAACTATAAAAAGTATTCTCGCTACTTTCCTACTCTTATATTCAATTTCTTTTACTTGTAGTGGATATTATTTCTTTTGTATTCATGAAGAGAACTTCGTTATTCTATTATTTATTATTCTCATTGAATAACCAAAGATACGCGACTACCCTATACTTGGTGACATTCTTCTATGATTCCGCTTTTTATTATTTTCTCATTGGAATATCCTGCTCATATGCTTTTACCTTGGGACTGGTTCCGCTTTTTTATTATTATTCTCGTTGGAATATCCTGCTCAAGGCTTTTTACGATGGACTCGATTCCGCCTTATTAGTATTCTCGCTGGAATAACTCGCCTACTGGCACCGCATGCACGGTGATTTCTCGTTATTATTCCATTCTTTATTATTCGCTGGAACATCCCGTCAATCCGAATTTCGCCTCGACTCCGTTCCGTTATTTAGTATTCTCATTGAATAACTCGCCTATGCTAAGTACCGCATTTACGGTGATTTCTTTTGTTATTCCATTCTTTATTATACTCACCAAGGTTAAAGTTTTGATTTCTATACTCCATGAAATTAGTAGAATATCCTCGATATTTCAAGGCTCATCCAAAGATCTTTTCATGAAAATATTCTTCCGATCATTCTTGAATTTTACTCTCTACAAAGCAAAGATCATGTCGATAATTTGACATTAGTAGTTCTTGGACAAATTAATTCTTGAACTTGTTTTATCAATTCTTATATCATTGTCATCATCCTCATGTTTATATAAAGTCGAAAGTCATCTCAGGGCCCGTAGTGCATGATGGACTTGGTATGATTATGATCGTGATTATTCGTTGTAATCATGACCGTAATGTTACAAATGATGTGGTATAAGTCCTCATCGGCCCGTAGTGCATCATGGATGCTTGTTGGTACGATCACGACCATTAATGAAAACACAAATATTCTTGGCCCAGAAGTATGGATAATTGTGGTCGTGATACTAAAGAATATCCTCGGTCGTAGCGTAGGGTGATTCGATGATGTGGATTATTTATTGTCGAGTCCCAACGATAAAAGTGATGAAAACCTTTTAAATCATAAAAGATAGTAGATTTTATTCTCTACTCGACTTCTTTTAATGGATCGCTTGTTCTACCGCAGCTTAAACTTGATGTTGTTATATTTTATCGCTTTAACATCGTTGAAGGCTAACGATAATTTATTCTCGCATTATCTTAGTCATAATATTTCATCGCTAGTTGAGCTCACCTTTCTTTCATTGTTCTCTTCTTCGAAAATGAGAACATAGTAGGACTAGTCGGGGAACGGAGTGACGGTCCAAATTGATAAGATTAGTAGTCCTCACTATTCCGTGAAATAGTGTGTTAATAATTGTAATGAGGACTCCTTTTGAGTTTGTATAATCTCTAGTAGATAATAATCAGATTCAAACTCAAAGTTATGTTTTATCGATTGCATACCTATAAATCAGATTAAGAAGTTGTATTTGAATTTTGTACCACGATCCCGACGACCCAAGATGGGTGATGTATACCTAATTTTGGGGCGCCACATCGAGCCCACTAAATTGCAAAAAAACGTTTTTCATTTAAAAAATTAAGTAAACTTCAAAAATCAATTATTCTGGAACCTCGAAACTTCAATAATTCATAATAAATATCTCTTTTATCAGAAATTTTGAATCTTGCTATTTTTTATAGGAATTTCAATTCTCTACAACTTTGTAGAAGAAAGTTTTTCCAAATTCCAAACAGAAATTGACCAAAATCAACATACGAACGATTTTACAAGCTACAATCAAATTTCAGTCAAGAAATGGGTCCACCAACATGTTTAACATGTTTTAAACAACTTTTTCAACAAAAATACTCTTTCTCCTCATATACTCATATATCCCATATTCATTGTAAAAATATCACCATTATTATATAATATAATAAAATATTATTTTATCGTAAAAGATAAAATATCAATTTTTAACAATCATCACTTTAAAAATTTTCTCCATCTATATCCACATAAAATCAATATTTTCTCATCATATAAATCAATAATTAATTATTCACAAATAATATTACAGAATCACAAGATCGGCAACCAGCCGCTCCTCGTGAAGAGGCTTTCCAATAAGAATTTCTCCTCATCAAAAGTGCAATTAGGTGACCAAACCTCTCCTTGTATGTAACTTTCTAAATGTACATCGCCAATAATGTTTTCTAATAATATTATTCAGATAATATGAATTATTGTCTCGATAATGGAAAATACCGTAGTGACAATTATCAAACAACAAGAATATAAAATATCAACGCATCAATTATCAATCAATAAAATAAAATATCGAATAATAATTACCGTAATAATTATCGAGTAAAGGCCTTCACGTAAGAATCAATAATTGCGCAATACTGCGTGCTATCGCAACAACAACGCCAGACATCAGAAAGTTTAAACCAATTTATTCCAACAAGATAATCTGAATAACCGCCGTAAGACCCCAAATTTTATAAATAAAGATGATTTTTTTATTATTTGATATAATGTTATAGTTGTGGGTAATATTTATAAATTTTGCAAAGTAAGCAAGTTGTTATAAAATATTCGCTTTGGCTCGGGAATATTCTTTTCGTTTGGAATATTCAGACGACGGCTCAATCGATGGTGGACCTTATTAATCTAAAGTATTGTCGTAGTTAGAAAACGACAAAATTATCTTTCTATAAAAATAACTACAGAGGTGTTACTGTTAAAACCGCTGAACTACCCTAGTAGTAAAAGTACAAAGATATACGTAGTCGCATAAGAAATACACTACCAGATTGATTATCGATGCTTACGTGAGAAGTCACTTAGCTATACTCAATTATCACTACAAGAATCACGATCATATCTCTTATATTATCGATTCAATTATCACACAAGATCATCCGTATAATATGTTATATTATTAATTGAGACGACAAGTTATAAATGATTAATAATTGTTGAAAGATTAAATATGTGTTGATTAAAAATAAAATAATTTGTGGTAATATTTATTCAATCCTCGATGTATATAAAGAGTCTCATTATGAGACATTTGTGGTAAGTTTGATTATTTTATGGGGGCCAATATATGTCATCATCTAAGAGTCTCTTCACAATAAGATTTACTCTTTGGAATAAGTAATTACCTTCGTCATATAGATTTACCTTCAATCAATAGTATTTACCTTCGGCCAATAGTAATTACCTTCTTCAATAAGTAATTACCTTCAATTAATAGTAATTACCTTCGCCAATAGTAATTACCCCTTCACAAATAGTAGTTGTCCCTTCAATATTACCAAGAGTTAATCGCCTTTCTATGTTCCAAGGGTTAATTACCCTTCTCAAATAGTAGTTGTCTCTTCAATATTACCAAGAGTCATTTTGACCTTCATACACTCAAGAGCCACCCTCGCTTTTCTATAAATAGAAAGCTCATTCCTTCATTATTTCTTACGAATTCATCAAAACTCTGAAGAGAAAACTATAGAGAAAAGAAGAAAAGTATTCTCGCTACTTCACTTTTCCAATATTCAGCCTCTTCTAAGGTAAGGATATTATTTGTTGTATTCGTAGGGGTGTTATTCTTTCTTATTCATGAAGATAACTTCATTATTCCATTCTTTATTATTCTCGCTTTGAATAACTCAGATATACGCTGACATACCCTATACATAATCTGTATACGTGGTTTACCCTATACTTGGTGACATTCATCTATTATTCCGCTGGAACATCCTGCCTACGCAGTGTTTTACACCCACTGGTTCCGCTTTTTATTATTATTCTGTTGAACATCCTCGCATCGTGTGTTTTACACCGGACCGGTTCTGTCTTTATCATTCTGTTGAATATCCATGTCATGTGTTTTTTAATCGATCCGGTTCCATCTTTATTATTCTCATTGGAACATCTTGTGTTTGCAAATTTCACTGACTGACTCCGTTATTATTATTCTGCTTGAATAACTCTGCCTCTGCAAGTACCGCATGCACGGTGGTTTCCTTTGTTATTCCATTCTTTATTATACCCAAATGGTTAAAACTATGACTTCTATACTCCATGAAATTAGTAGAATATCCTCGATATTTGCGTTTCATCCAAAGATCTTTTCATGAAAATATTCTTCCGATCATTCTTGAATTTTACTCTACAAAACAAGATTCATGTCGACAATTTGACGTTAATAATTCCTGGATAAATTAATTCTTGAACTTGTTTTATTGAATTATTATGTCATTGTCATCATCCTCATGTTATATTATGTTATCTTCGCTTACGCATGCATAGATGAACTTAGTATGATTATGACCGTGGATCATTCTATAATCATGGCTTGATATAAATGATGTGACAAAAGTCCTCAAAGGCCTCGTAATGCAAATGATGGATAATTTTTGGTACGATTATGACCGTGGGTGATTCGGTATAGTCACGACCATTGATAATTTGATGAAAATCCTTGACCGTGGTACGTGGATGATTAGATATTGTGGTTTATTCATTAAACCGAGTCTTAGTGATAAAAATTGATGAAAACCTTTAAAACCTAAAAGATAGTAGACTTTATTTTCTACTTGACTTTTTTAATAGATTGTATATTCAACTGCAGCTTAAACCGGTCAGTTGTCTATTGTATTTTATCGCTTAACATTGTTGAAGACTATTGATAATTTATTCTGCATTATCTTAGTTATAATATTTCTTATCGGGCTAGTTGAGCTCACCCTTTCTTTCACCGCTCTCTTCGTGAAATGAGAATATAGGTCGGGACGAGTCGGGAAAAGAGTGATGGTCCCGAAGATAAGATTAGTAGTCCTCACTATTCTGTTAAATAGTGTGACAATAAATGTAATGAAGACTCTTTGAGTATGGATATTGCCTAAAATGACAATATTCCTATTAGAACTCTCTCGGTTATGTATTGTCGTATGTTACCTACGATGATGTATAATTAAGTTTGTAATTGAATTTATGTACCATGTAAGTGGCGACCCAAGATGGGTGACGATACCTAATTTTGGGGCGCCACAATTGGTATCGTAACTTAGGGATACGATCTCCCGCTAAGATGTGAGACTAGAACTAGAGGGGAGAGATATGGAATTCCTTCGCTAAGATGACCTACCTAAGTTTATTTGGTATTTGATTGGCTCATTGAGTATAGTGATAATATGTTGCATGTCAATTAACTCTAATTTTGTGGCAAGTGTTTGAAAATGGCATCCGAGAATGTTGAGAATAAAGAATGGAGCACGGAGAGACCGTTGATTCTCCACAGATCAATAATCAGATAATGTGCAACAGGATGGCGATAATCCTCCTCAGAACAATAAATCGTGACGCCCCCAAAATTAGGTATACATCACCCATCTTGGGTAGTCGATATACATGGTACAAAATTTAAATACAACTTAATACATAAACCGTGAGTTTAAATACAAATATCGCCTACTAGATATTATACAAACTCAAAAAGGAGTCCTCATTACAATTATTATCACACTATTTCACGTAATAGTGAGGACTACTAATGCTATCTTCGTGACCATCACTGCTTCCCCGACTCGTCCCAAATATATTCTCATTTCAAGAGAACAAAGGAAAGAAAGGGTGAGCTCAACTAGCCCAAGAAGAAATATTACGACTAAGATAATGCGTAATAAATTATCAATAGTCTTCAACAATGTTAAACCGATAAAATACAATAGAAACCACCTTTAATCAAGCAATGAATACGCAATCCATTAAAAGAGTCAAGTAGAAAATAAAGTCTACTATCTTTTAGGTTTTAAAAGGTTTTTCATCATCAAGTATAAATTTAGACTCACTTTTAATAAATATTCCACATCATCGAATCACCCCGCACTACTACCAAGATATTCTTTTTCACGACCACAATTATTCATGCACTACGCCAAGAATATTTGTGTATTCATTAATGGTCATGACCATGCCAACAATCGGCCCACCAATGCACTACTACCATCGAGGATTTTTATCACATCATTTGTAACATTACTACCATGATTACACCGAATAGTCTCTCGGTCATAATCATACCAAGTCCATCTACGCACACTACAGCCACGCGTATGACTTTCAACATAATATAAAACATGAGGATGATGACAATGATATAAGAATTCAATAAAACAAGTTCAAGAATTATTTTATCCAGTGAATTATTAACGCCCAAATTATCAACACGACATCGCTTTTGAGTAAAAATTCATGAATGATCGTAAGAATATTTCCATGAAAAGATACATCGATGAAACGCAAATATCAAACATATTCCACTAATTTCATGGAGTATAAGTCAAAGTTTTAACCAACCGGGTATAATAAAGAATAGAATAACAAAAGAAATCACCATGCACGCGAGAGATCAAGACAGCAAAAGTTATTCCAATGTAATAATAAATAATCTGAATTGTGTCCCATGTAAACGCATGCATGTGATGTTCCAATGTATTAATAAAGAATGGAACCAGTCCCACAGAAACACATGCATGTGATGTTCCAAAGCAAATAATAATAAAGATTTTAACCAGTCCGTGTAAAACACATGCATGTGATGTTCCAAATGTAATAATAAAGAATGTCACCAAGATAGTGTAAAATCACAGATACAAAGTTATTCCAATGTAATAATAAGCAATGGAATAACAACAGCTTTCTTCATGAATAAGAAAGAATAACACCCCTTACATTTGGTAGAGATTGAATACAAAGCAGCAGTAAGAATAAAATACTCTTCTTCTTTCTTTTTATTCTCTCTATACTTTCTCTCTCTATATAGCTTGAATGAATTCGTGAAAATAATGAAGCACTAGCCCTCTATTTATAGAAGATTTCTAGCTTAAGACACTCGCCGTGCGTGAAAAGGCAAGTGGGCTTTTGACGAGCGGAATCGATGATGTGAAAAGAAAAGTGGTTCGACGCTCAGAATGTGAAACGACAAGTGGTTCGGACATCAGAATGTGAAACGACAAGTGGTTCGACGTCTGGTAAAGGTAATTACTATTAACGAAGGTAAATACTATCGACGAAGGTAAATACTATTCACAAGTGGTAACTACTATCGACGAAGATAATTACTATCGACGGTTGGTAAATACTATTCACAAGGGTAATTACTATCGACGAAGGTAATTACTATCGACGAAGGTAAATACTATTCACAAGGGTAATTACTATCGACGAAGGTAATTACTATATCGACGAAGGTAAATACTATTAACGAAGAGACTCTTAGATGATGACATACGAGCCCCCCATAAAATAATCAAACTTACCACAAATCATTTTTTTTTTTCACAACACATATTTAATCTTTCAACAATTATTAATCATTTATAACTTGTCATCTCAATTATCGATTTAATACTATAACATATTATACGTATGATAATCGCGACAATAATCGAATCAATAATATAAGAGATATGATGCAAAGAATTATCAGAAGTAATAATCGAAAGATATAATGAGAAAGTGACTTCTCACGTAAAGATCAATAATCAATACCGCAAGCTACTACGCAACCACGCCAGACATCGTATTTTTTACCACCGTAGTTCAACAGCTTTAATTCAGAATACCTCCGTAGTTATTTTTATAAAATATTTTTGTCGCTTTTCAATCCGATAATAATTTCACAGGGGTCCACTAATGATTGAGTCATTGTCAGACGAATATTCCCTAACAAAAAGAATATTCCCCACCAAACGTAATATTTTATAACAACTTACATACTTTGCAAAATTTATAAATATTACCCACAACTATAATATTATATCAAATTTATTCTATAATATTCAAAAATAATATTTATAGAAAAATTCATCTTTATTTATAAAAGTCAAAGTGTTACAACCTCCCTTCTTATGAAATTTCGCCCTCGAAATTAGGGTACGACTGGTATGTCAAGAGATAAGGATACCTTGATTTCATTTCGATTCTAACTCCCAAGTCATTTCTCAACATCGTGGTTCCTCCACAAAACTTTGACTTGAGGTATAACCTCGAGCGTAGAATATGTTCCTTCTTATCCAAAATTTGAACAGAACCTCTTCATACGCCAAATCTTCCGCTATTTCGTCCTGCTTCTAACTCAATAATATGGTTCGGGTCTTTCACATATTTACGTAATATGGATACGTGAAAACGCGCATGAACACGAGACATATTTCACGGTAGAAATGAGTCTATAAAGCCACAGCTTCCTACTCGATCGAGGATTAAAATGGACCGATGAATCGAGGATTAAGTTTTCCTCTTTTCCAAATCTTGTAACTCCTTTCCATGGAGCAACTCTTAACATCACACGATCTCCTATATCGAATTCCATGTCCTTTCATGAAGATCAAGATAACTCTTTTGTCGATTTTGTGAGGTTTTTATACGCTGTTTGAGTCGTTTGAATCTTTTTCCGTAGTCATACGCATCAACTCCTGGCCCCAACAACGTTGCTTCACCCACCTCATCCCAAAGATACCGAGAACGACACTTTCTTCCATACAATGCTTCGAATGGAGCCATGCCAATACTTGCTTGATAACCGTTGTTGTAGGAAAAACTCCACCAATGGTAAGAACTTGTCCCAACTCCCTCAAATCAAGGACATAGAGTCTTAATAGATCTTCAAGAGTTTGAATAGTCCTCTCCGATCGTCTCGTCTGTCTCGAGGATGATATGCCGAGCTAAATCGTAAGTCTGCGCTCATAGCTTTTTGCAAACTAACCCAAAATCGTGAAGTGAATCTTGGGTCTCGATTAGAAACTATGGATACCGCAGATACCACGCAGCCTTTACAATCTCGCTTATGTACATATACGAGCAAGACGTTCAAGTGTATAAGTTTCTCGATTTCGGTAAGAAATGAGCGCGGATTTCAATCAATCTATCAACAATGACCCAAATCGCATCAATGCCTTGAGAAACCTTAGAAGACCAAAGAATTTAAATCCATGGTAATGTGCTCCCACTTCCATTCTGAATTTCAAGTGGTTGCAATGGACCTTTTGGTACTGATGCTCCGCTTTAACTCGCTGACAAGTTGTTAGACACCTTGAGATAAACAAATACTATCTCTCTTCATATTGCTCCACCAAAATGTATGGCCGAATATCATGATACATTTTGGTACTCCTGTGATGGATTGCAAATGGTGTGTCATGCGCCCATCATGATATTATACTTTAAATCGTATCGTTAGAACACAAAGTCCGGAGTTGACTCAAGTATTCCTTCTTCATCGATTCTTGCTTCCAAAGATAGCACCTTCTTGCACTTTCTTCCTCATACGCATCACCTGTGTCCGTAGAACAGCAGCCTTTAACTTTATCGATTAAAGTCGGCCTCTACTCAGATACTCGCTATCATCACACGCATCCCCGAGTCTTTAACTCTATCTCCATCCTTTGCAAGTCACACAAAATGGGCCTTTATATTGACAATATCGCACTCAGATTTGCGTATATGATTTTCTACTCAATGCGCCACCACCACGTCGCTTTTCCAGATGGTATCGATGGTATGATCATAATCTTTCAACAGCCTTCAAGCCAACGTCGTTGTTGCATGTTGAGTTCCTTTTGAGTGAAGAAATATTTGAGGCTTTTATGATCCGTAAAGATCTCCACTTTCTCTCCATACAAGTAATGCCTCCAAATTTTAAGTGTGAAGATAACAAATGCTAACTCTAGATCATGAGTAGGATAATTCCTCTCATATTCTTTCGAGTTGTCGCGAGGCATAAAGCTATAACTTTTCCATGTCGCATGAGAACACATCCCAACCCTTTGCCTCAAGCATCACCAGATGACAAATCCTCCGAGCCGATGGTATTGTCGTAACAAAATAAATAAGTCTCCTCTTGAGTTCTTGAAAACTCCTCTCACATTCTTCGCCCCAACCGAACTTTGTATCTTTCCGAGTCACCGAAGTCATCGGAGTAGCGATTCGAGAAAATCCTTCCACGAATCTCCGATAATAACCAAATTTAAACCGAGAAAGCTACGATTTCTATTATCGATTTAGGTTATTCCCAACTTTGAATAGCTTCAATCTTTGGCTTTGGTCAACAGATATTCCATGACTTGATACCACGTGCCCAAGGAATGCTACTTCTTCAAGCCGTAACTCACATTTCTTCAACTTGCATAAAGCTTATATTCACGGCTTTTTAGAGTGTCACCTCAAGTGTTGCTCATAATCTTCACGGCTTTTGGAATAAATAAGGTTGTTATCAATAAAGACGACCACAAAGTGATCTAAATATTCCTTGAATACTAGGTTCATCATATCCATGAAGGCAAAGAGGAGCATTAGTCAATCCAAAGGACACGACTAGAATTCATAATGCCCGCATCGAGTTCCGGAAGCCGCCTTTTGGAATGTCACGGTTCTAATCTTCAATTGGTGATATCCTAACGAAGATCAATCTTTGAAAAGAATTTGGCTCTTGCAATCGGGTCAAACAGTCATCAATACGCGGCAATGGATACCTATTTTGATGGTGACGTGATTCAACTCCCGATAATCAATACAAAGTCGCATACTCCCATCTTTCTTCTTCACGAATGTAACAGAGCACCCCAAGGAGAAGTACTAGGACGAATAAAGCCAATGTCTAACAATTCCTCGCAGTTGGGTCTTTAACTCTCAAGTTCAATAGAGCCATTCGATATGGGGCTTTGGAAATAGGTTTTGTACCGGGTTCAAGGTCGATACAAAATTCAATTTCACGCCTCGGGGTAGGCCAGAAATTCTTCGGAATACATCAGAAATTTATTAACAATAGAAATATCGCTCAAAACCGATTTATTTTTGTTTAAATCGCGACATGAGCTAAGAAAGCTTGACATCCGCTTTTCAATAAACGAATAAATTTTATGGCTTGAGATGACCGTGATTGATTTTAATGGTTTGGTCGTTTGAATTAAGATAATAGGTTGATTAGAATATGAAAAGCTAACAACCTTACGAAAAACAATTAATTTTTGTAATGATAAGTAGTTAACCAATCAATCCCTAGAATCACGCCAAATGCAAGTATTTTTAATGAAATAAGATCGACAGTAATGTGAGGGTACCGATTTGAACCAAACAAGACTTATAAACAAAGGATGTAATGAAGGTTTCTCCCAACTGAGTTTCCACAGATAAAGTCAAAGTCTAATTTCTCCGAGTCAAATTTAATCGATGAGCGCAAGTAGAGAAATAAAAGAATGGGTAGAACCCAGATCAAATAAAGTATAGACTTCATTAGAGTTTATGATAAGCTTACCCGTGATGACCCCATTCGATTCCTCGCTTCTTTGGGAGGTCACAACAAACGCCTCCTCAGACTACACGGCTTTGAATTTTCCGATGGCCTTTGGTGCTTCCATCCTAGTGAATTTGTCTCTAGAACGCACAAAATCGAGCTAAGTGACCTTCTTCCACAATTATAACATGCTTTGACTATGATGACGCAGCTTTGGATCGATGTGTCCCTCTCCTCCACATTTGAAGCATATGATAGGTGGTCTTTCTCCTTCCTTAACAACGGGTGCTAGTCTTGACGCTCTTTCCATCATCATTGAATCTCCTTTTCTTGAAATGTCCATTCTTATTGTTTTGGCCTCGATTACCACCGGGTGGTTACCATATCCGCCCGTTGATTCCTCCACGCTTGTTGTCACCGCTCGATGACTACTCTCACCGGTATTATAATTTTGTTTACCGCTTCTTTTTAGTCAAGGCTGACTCATTATCGCTCCACTAATCGAGCCCTATTTACAACATCTCAATACAAACACGCTTTATGAGAAATAAGATGTCGACGTATCTCCGCTTCAAACCTCTTAAAAACATTCGCGCCATTCTCTTTCATTATCCACCAAGTGGGACGAAAACGTGATAACTCCGCAAATTTTGCCTCGTATCATGACACTGGCCATATTGTTTTGTTCCAACTTGATAAACTCCACCTCTTTCATGTGGCGAATACTTTCGTGAAAGTATTTGTCATTGAATGACTCCTCGAACTTCTCCCAAGATATCTTCAAGACAAAGAAGTCGAGTACGCTTACCGATTCCCACCAAAGAATCGCCTCCCAAGAACATAAAGGCGGCAAGGGAACCTTTTGCTCCTCGGAGCATCCCAAGACATCAAATATCTTGTAATCTGCTTTATCCATGCTTCCGCCAAGTGGTTTTGGTTTCTCCTTAAACTCCCGGTGGTCCCAGCCTCCTTGAATTGTTTAATGGTGACCACCAGAGTTTTCCGTGTTTCCACCTACGCTTTGGGATGTGAGTCGCCTCATCATTGTTACATAAATTGTATAAAGCCTATGAACATTTGATCATTCATCATTTGGTCGGTGTTGTTGTTTGCGTGAGGATTGTCGCCTTCCTCGATGCACATTATCCTCGATTATTGATATGTGGTGAATCAACGATCGCCGCAAGGCTCCATTGCTATTCTCAACATTCTCGATGTCATTTTCAGACATCGCCACAAAACAAAAGGTTAATTAAAATGTAACAAATTATCCCTATCTTCCTGACCAACCAATAAAATAAAGACATAAACTTAGTAGGTCATACTAACAAGGTATTCCCTGCCTCCCTCCTAGTACTATTCTCACATCTTAGTCAGGGATCATATCCCTAAGCTCTAATACCAACTATGACGCCCCCAAAATTAGGTATACATCACCCATCTTGGGTAGTCAGATACATGGTACAAAATTTAAATACAACTTAATACATAAACTGTGAGTTTAAATACAAATATCGTCTACTAGATATTATACAAACTCAAAAAGGAGTCCTCATTACAATTATTATCACACTATTTCACGTAATAAATGAGGACTACTAATGCTATCTTCGTGACCATCACTGCTTCCCGACTCGTCCCCAAATATATATTCTCATTTCAAGAGAATAAAGGAAAGAAAGGGTGAGCTCAACTAGCCCAAGAAGAAATATTACGACTAAGATAATGCGTAATAAATTATCAATAGTCTTCAACAATGTTAAACCGATAAAATACAATAGACAACCAGCTTTAATCATAGCTGAATACGCAATCCATTAAAAGAGTCAAGAGAAAATAAAGTCTACTATCTTTTAGGTTTTAAAAGGTTTTTCATCATCATTATAAATTTGAGACTCACTTTTAATAAATATTCCACATCATCGAATCACCCCTTGCACTACTACCAAGGATATTCTTTCACCACCACAATTATTCATGCACTACGGGCCAAGAATATTTGTGTATTCATTAATGGTCATGACCATGCCAACAATCGGCCCACCAATGCACTACGGCCGTTGAGGATTTTTATCACATCATTTGTAACATTACTACCATGATTACAATCCGAATAGTCTCTCGGTCATAATCATACCAAGTCCATCTATGCACTACAGTGCCATGTATTTACTTTCAACATAATATAAACATGAGGATGATGACAATGATATAAGAATTCAATAAAACAAGTTCAAGAATTATTTTATCCAGAATTATTAACGCCCAAATTATCAACATGATACTGCTTTTGTAGAGTAAAATTCATGAATGATCGTAAGAATATTTCCATGAAAAGATACCGGATGAAACGCAAATATCAAACATATTCCACTAATTTCATGGAGTATAAGTCAAAGTTTTAACCAACCGGGTATAATAAAGAATAGAATAACAAAAGAAATCACCATGCATGCGATAGAATCGCATGCATGTGGATGTTCCAACAGAATAATAAAGAATGGAACCAGTCCCCCAGTAAACACATGCATGTGATGTTCCAACAGTAATAATAATAAAGATTTTAACCAGTCCGGCAGAAAAACACATGTGAGATGTGATGTTCCAATGTAATAATAATAAAGATTTTAACCAGTCCCGTAAAACACACGCATGTGATGTTCCAAAGAATAATAGAAGAATGTCACCAAGTATAGGTAAACTGCAGATACAAAGTTATTCCAATGTAATAATAAGCAATGGAATAACAACAGCTTCTCTTCATGAATAATAAAAAGAATAACACCCTTTACTTTTGGTAGAGATTGAATATCGCAAAGAAGGTAGTAACAAAAAATACTCTTCTTCTTTCTCTTATTCTCTATACTTTCTCTCTATAGCTTGAATGAATTCGTGAAAAATAATGAAGCACTAGCCTCTATTTATAGAAGATTTCTAGCTTAGCAAGACTGCCCGTGTGAAAAGGCAAGTGGCTCTCGACGAATCGATGATGTGAAAAGAAAAGTGGTTTCGACGCCTGAATGTGAAACGACAGTTGGTTCGACGCCATCACGACGCCCCAAAATAGGTATACATCACCTATTCTCGAGTTGTCAATACACGGCATGTAAACAACTACAACTTTATTATTACAACAAGAAATCGTGAGTTTGAATACAAATATTATCTTCTGTACAATATCTATACTCAAATAATCCTCATCACATTTATCGATACATTATTTTACAAAAAATGGTGAGGACTACTAAACAACTCTCTCTAGAACCTTCATTCCATACCCCGACTGCACTTGCTATATTCTCGCCTCCCGAGAAAAATGGAACAAAAGGAAAAGGGTGAGCTCAACTAGCTCAAGAAAGAATATTATGACTAAGATAATATACAACAAATTACCGTTAGTCTTCAACAGGAAAATCTAATAGAATCACAATAGACAACAAATTTTAAATCAATATTCGCAATGAAATAATAATTCATTAGAAGAGTTAAGTAGAGAATGCAAACTACTATCTTCTATGTATGAATTTAAAAGTTCATCGCTCATCTTTTATCCCCGTAACATCAATCAATATACATCCGAATCAAATATTCATCTTTGCACTACAGCCCAAAGATATTCATCACCATTATATTCATCTCAACACCGCTCATCTTTGCACTACAGCCAAAGATATTCTTCAGAAATCATTCATCTTTGCACTACAGCCAAAGATATTCCATAACATCATCATTTAAGATCGAGGATAATGAAAATATTTTTAAAGAAATGAATCCAATGAAACAAAATGACAAGGATTAAGGATTAAGGATTCGTATTTTGTTTTATCCATCATCCAAAAATACCTCAAAATAATCACAAGCGTGTAAAATTCAAGAATGATCAAAACACGGATACAATCAAAGCTAGTATCCGTAATAGATATTTCGACAAAAGAAGAAATTTTATTTTTCTATTGAATAAGGTCAGATATCGTGAATAAAGGTCGTATAACGTGAATAAGAATTCTGACACCAAAAGATAGAAATCCACAAAAACATCTTCACGCTTCATGAATAGTACTCGTGAATAATAAGAACTCGTGAATAAGAACTCATGAATAAGAATCGTGAATAAGAACTCATGAATAAGAACCCCGATATGAAAAAGTTCCAAATTTGATAAAAAGTTCCAACCAATATTTTAGCATAATGATATTGAAGAAATAATATCATTTGAGAAGAAAATAACATCCTTTACCTCAAAATAACCGTATTTCCTCGATCAATTTTTGGATATAGTCTTTGTGAAACTTGACCTCAATAAAGAACTCTCAAAATATCAAAATACTCACAAGAATACGCCGATAATCTAGAGAAAAGAAAACTTGTTTCGGTGTGATTTTCAATTCTAACCTAAGTCGCCTATTTATAGAAAATGCTAGAACGCCAAAGCGAGACTAAATAATAAAATATTATTATTATTATTTCTCACCTTCTACGATGCCACCAACCAACTTTGAAAGCCATCACCATCTTTAAATAAATTGGCACCTACACATGTTGTAAAACAAAAGTGGGTCCCACCCATAATTTAATAAAAATCATTTTATTCTCCGAAACTTCAACAATTCATAGAAAATAGACCAGTTATCAGAAAAATACGAATTTTATGTCCATTCTGCCTGAAATCGAATTCTCTACAACTTTACAGAAGAAATTTTTTCCAAATTCCAAACGAAAAATGACCAAAATCAGCATACGGATAAGTTTTCTAATTTCCTTCTCTTCCCTTTCTTTCTTCCTTTCCCATAATTCTCCACTAACTCTCTCTTCCCCCACTTTCTTCTCTTACCCCCACCACTTCTTCCACACACACACACACAAATACGCATATATATATATATATATATATACATTAAAATATTTACAATTATTAAATAATTCCAATTCTATCTTCTCTTCCACCTCATCTATTTATAAACCATGAATTTATTGTAAAATATCACCATCAATATATTATTAAAATAATATATTTAAATGAATTATTTTATCGTAAAAAGATAAATATTAATTTTCAACAATTGTCATTTTAAAATTTTTCCATCTATATCCATATAAAATCAATATTTTCCTCATCATATGAATCAATAATTAATTATTCACAAATAATATTACGAGAATCACAATATTGATAACCAAAAGCTTCCTCAGAAAGAGGGGCTTTCCAATAAGGATCTCTCCTTCTTCAAGCCAAGCAATTAGGTGACCAAACCTCTCCTTGATGTAACTTTCTAGACATCGCTAATAATGTTTTCTAATAATTTTATTCAGATAATATGAATTATTGTCTGATAATGGAAAATACCGTAATGACAATTATCAAACAACAAAGAATATAAAATATCAACGCAACAATTATTGAATCAATAAAATAAAATATCGAATAAGAATTATCGTAATAATTATCGAGTAGTGCCTTCACGTAAGAATCAATAATCGGTGCAACAATGCGTACCACTGCTCAACAACGCCAGATAAGTGTGTTTTAACCAACGGGTATTCCAACAAGATTAATCGTGAATAACTACGCCTGCTATTTTTAAACAACTTATATTTGTCGTTTTTTCTCATCCAATCGCTTTCCAGTTATGGGGCCCATACACGGTCTACTTCGTCGCATTTAATATTCCCTTTGACAAGATTTAATATTTCACGACCAAACGAATATTCCCCACAACAATGAATATTTTATAACCACTTGCTTATTTTGAAATATTTGTGTATTTTACCCCTAACTATCCACATTAATCAAATCAACCCTTACTATTTCAAAATAATAAATAGAGAAAATTAAATTTCATTAATAATAAGTTGGGGTCTTACAACCTCCCTCCTTATGAAATTTCGGCCTCGAAATTGACGTGACGATTCTGGTGTTTTGAAAAGGTGAGGATACCTCGCTTTCATTTTCGCTTCCAATTTCCGTGTCATTTCCTATAAAGCGTGAAGCACTGGCCTCTATTTATAGAAGATTTCTAGCTTAAGACCGCCGTGTGTGAAAAGGCAAGTGGCTCATGACGATGATGTGAAAAGAAAAGTGGTTCGGCACCGTAATGTGAAACGACAAGTGGTTCGGCCGTCAGTAATGTGAAACGACAAGTGGTTCGACGTCTGGTAAAGGTAATTACTATTAACGGTTGTAAATACTATTGAAGAAGGTAAATACTATTCACAAGGGTAACTACTATCGACGGGGTAATTACTATCGACGAAGGTAAATACTATTCACAAGGGTAATTACTATCGACGGTTTAAGGTAATTACTATCGACGAAGGTAAATACTATTCACAAGGGTAATTACTATCGACGAAGGTAATTACTTATCGACGAAGGTAAATACTATCGACGAAGAGACTCTTAGATGATGACATATGAGCCCCATAAAATAATCAAACTTACCACAAATCATTTTTTTTTTCATCAACACATATTTAATCTTTCAACAATTATTAATCATTTATAACTTGTCATCTCAATTATTGATTTAATACTATAACATATTATACGTATGATAATCGTGACAATAATTGAATCAATAATATAAGAGATATGATGCAAAGAATTATCAGAGTAATAATCGAAGCATAATTTGAAGTGACTTCACGCGTAAGCATAAATAATCAATACCGTGTGCTACTATGCAACCACGCCAGACATTATACTTTTTTACCACCGGGTAGTTCAATGCTTTAACGGTAACACCTCCGCCGTTATTTTTATAAAATATTTTTGTCGTTTTCTCAATCCAAATAATAATTTCATTGGGGTCCACCAATGATTGAGTAGTTGTATTTAATATTCCCTAACAAAAGAATATTCCCAGACCAAACGAATATTTTATAACAACTTACATACTTTGCAAAATTTATAAATATTACCTACAACTATAACATTATATCAAATTTATTCCATAATATTCAAAAATAATATTTATAGAAAAATTCATCTTTATTTATAAAAGCCGGGTCTTACAATAACACTCGATCAATCGATTTAACGACGATCGCTTAAGAGGTTTTTAATTCATGCAACATCAAAGTCGGTAAGCGACTTCACTCCAAAAACGTAGGTGGAAACACGAAAACTCTCTGCCGGCCACCGCTTAAACAATTCAAGGAGCTGGGACCACCGAGTTTAAGGGAAGCCAAAACCACTTCGGCGGAAGCATGGATAAAGCAGATTACCAAGATATTTGATGTCTTGGGATGCTCCGAGGAGCAAAAGGTTCCTTTCACGCTTTTATGTCATATGCGGAGAGGCAGACATCGGTGGAAATCCAGAAACGACTCAACTCCTATTGTCTTCAAGATAACTTGGGAGAAGTTCCAGAGTCGTTCAACGACAAATACTTTCCCGAAAGTATTCGCCACATGAAGGAGGTGGAGTTTATCAAGTCGAACAAAACAATATGACCGTGGTCGCAAACACGGGCGAAAATTTATGAGTTATCACGATTTCGTCCCCACTGGTGGATAATGAAGAGAGAATGGCGCGAATGTTTTTAAGAGGTTTGAAGTCGGAGATACGCCAACATCTTATTTCTCATAAACTATGTTTGTATTCGGATGTTGTAAATAGGGCTCGATTAGTGGAGCGCGATAACGAGTCAACGCGAACTAAAAGAGAGCAAAACAAAATTATAATACCAAATGAGTAGTCATTAAAGCGGTGACAACAAGCGTGGAGGAATCAACAAAGCCGAGATATGATAACCACTTTGGTAATCGTGGTCAAAGCAATAAGAATGGACATTTCAAGAAAAGGAGATTCAACAATGATGGAAAGACGCCAAAGACCAAAGACCCGTTGTTAAGGAAGGAGAAAACCATCTATCATATGCTTCAAATGCGGAGGAGAGGGACACATCGGTCCGAATCTGCGCCATGCCAAAAAGCATGTTATAATTGTGGAAGAGAAGGTCACTTAGCTCGATTTTGTCGCATCAAGACAAATTCAACTAGGATGGAGGCACCAAAGGTCATCCCGCATAAACCAAAGCCGGTAGTTTAAGAGAGCGTTTTTTTTCGTGACGAGAACCCGAATAAAATTATCACTGTAAGTTAATCATAAGCTCTCAAGTCTTCTATACCGTGTTAGATACCAGCCTACCCACTCTTTTATTTCACCTAGTTGTGTTCAACGCTTAAATTTGACTCAAGAAGTTAAACTTTGACTCATCGGTTTGAACTTCGCTAAGTAGGAGCCTTCACTATCGCTTACTATTTTTAAATCTTGTTTGATTCAAATAAACATTTTCACGTTACTTCGTCGATCTTATCTTTTTGAAAATATTTGCCTTTGATGTGATTTTAGGAATCAATTGGTTAACTACTCATCATGCTTTTCGTAAGGTTGTTAGCTTTTATATTCATAACCAACTTGTTGTGCGAATTCAAGTAACCAAACTACTAAATTCAATTATTGTCATATCAAGGCATAAGTAAAGAGCCCGAACCTTTCGTTGTTGACTTCCTTGTGTGGAATGCAAACCCGGACTTTTTCAGTAAGCGACATCGTGAATGAAGATAGCAAGTTTATAGGTATCATTGTGAGGTGTTATCTAGGTTAAGGGATGTAAGTCACAGGTTGGTATCAATGTGACGTATTATCCAAGTCTTGATGAGAGTCAAAGTTTTGAATGATATTTCTATTATTAATAAATTTCTGGCGATTCTTGAAGACTTCAGAGCCTACTTAGAGCGTGAAATCGAATTTCAGTATTGACCCCAAAGATAAAACCCATTTCTTAAACCTCAAATATTTCATCAACTAAAATGAACAGCTTTACGTGGTTTATGATGAGAGTTATAATAAAAGCATTGGACTAATGAAAATCATGGGTATACGTGGTATTAGTAAGTGTTATGATGAGTTATGTTGGTTAGTATGTGAAAACATGAAAGTTTTTAAAAATCACAAGGAGTTAAAAACCGTATTTTGGTGAAAACGTAATATGAAATTCAATTAACCAAATCTCCTATTATATTTTGAATTTTTGAGTGTGGTTAAGTCCTAGAGTTAGATCTATGAGTTACCTAACTAATCCAAGTGGAATCAATGAAAAGGTGTTGTATATTTTCGTGGACTGATTTTAGCAAAGGAGTCAAAACTTCAAATGTCCAAAAAGTCACGCCACATTTTTGTAAGGGCTGTTTCGGCCACTAAATTTATATGAAAAATTCTGGCCCTTTTGGGACATGAAAATATATGTTATAAAGTACCTCCTGTCCAAAAATGAGCTCATTCTGATTTAAAATGAACAAGTTATGACCATTTTAATATTTAAGTTTTTTTGATGAAAAATGCTATAACCGGAGTTCTATAACTCAGATGACCATGAAATTTAAATCGAGGCTCACATTAACATGTGTAAGGTCCTGCCAAGATTTGGGAATTTTGGAGTTAAACTTGAGGTAGCTAATTTCTTAAGGAATTAATTAGAAATTGATTTTTGAAAAATAGTAAATGAATTTTAAAATTCTTAGAAAAATATATTTTCATTATGGGACTATATTATGCTAAATTCCAGAAAAAAAATATTTTTGGGACTGATTTGGTATTTTCATGAAAATAGTTTAGTTACTTAACATATGAGTTAAATATGTTATGTGAAGAACAAAGTTGAAAATAGGATTTTATGGCTAGAGAATCCTATATAGAGTATATGCATATTTTTGATGAGGGATTTGATAATTGGTGATGATATCTTATGAGTATGGCATTTTGAATGATTAAATGCATTATATGGTAAAGCGTAAACAATTGAGATAAATTGTTTATAAATTTAAGAAGTGATTAAAATATTGTTATAATATTAATGATATTAGATTATGAGATTATTAAGTGATTGATAACATGGGGATATTCTTGAATCTCGGATAAATTATATTATAAATGTTTAATATTTATCCTTTATCTCATTTGATTGATTCTTTATATCATTATCCTCACGCTTATATCAGTGTTGAAAGTCATCTCGCGGCTCAGAAGGTGCATAGATGGACTTGGTATGATTATGACTGTGGATTGTTCTAATAATCATAACCGTAATTGAAAACACGATTATCTTTGGTCAGTAGTGCATGGATAATTTGTGGTCGTGATACTAATGAATACACGATTATCTTTGGTAGTAGTGTATGGATAATTTATGGTCTTGATACTAATGAATACACGATTATCTTTGGTCAGTAGTAAGCGGATAATTTGTGGTCGTGATACTAATGAATACACGATTATCTTTGGTCGTAGTGCATGGATAATTTGTGGTCGTGATACTAATGAATACACGATTATCTTCGTCAGTAGGTAATGGATAATTTGTGGTCGTGATACTAATGAATACACGATTATCTTTGGCCGTAGTGCATGGATAATTTATGGTCGTGATACTAATGAATACACGATTATCCTCGGCCCGTAGTGCGTGGATGATTCGATGATATGGATTAATTATTGAAATGAGTCTCAAAGAATGAAATATTAATTCATGGATGTGGTAAAAGTCATCTTTGTCAGTAGTGCATTGATAGACTTGGTATGATTATGACCAAGGATTATTCTAAGATAATCATGACCAGACTTGAAAACACGAATATCCTTGGCGATGAGTCGTATGATAATTCGTGGTCGTGATACTATTAAGTCGCGTCTCAAAGATTATTGGTTTTACAAATATATCTTTGGCCCGTAATGCAAAGATGAATTGTTAATGAATATCTTTGGTTGGATTGCAAGATGAATTTAATATTTTTAACGATAAAAGGTATTCAAGGTATCCTCACCTCTTTATCATATCGTAGTCGCACTTCTAATTTCGAGGGCTAAATTTCATAAGAAGGGAGATTGTAAGACCTCAAAATTTTATAAATAAAGATGATTTTTATTTATTTAATATAATGTTATAGTTGTGGGTAATATTTATAAATTTTGCAAAGTAAGTAAAAGTTGTTATAAAATATTCGTTTGGTCTGGGAATATTCTTTTTTTCTGGGAATATTCGTACGACTACCAATCAATGGTGGACCCCATTAACTAAGTATTATCGTAGTTAAGAAACGACAAAATTATCTTTCTATAAAAATAACTACAGAGGTGTTACTACGTTAAACCGCTGAACTACCCATTAGTAAAAGTATGAATACGCTGGGTCAGATAAGTAGTAGCACACAGATTGATTATTGATGCTTACGTGAGAAGTCACTTAGCTATACTCAATTATTGCTACAAAGAATTGCGCATCATATCTCTTATATTATCGATTCAATTATTGTCACAAGATCATCTCGTATAATATGTTATATTATTAATCGAGACGACAAGTTATAAAACGATTAATAATTGTTGAAAGATTAAATATGTGTTGATTAAAAATAAAATGATTTGTGGTAATATTTATTCAATCCTCGATGTATATAAAGAGTCTCTTCAATAATAGTATTTACCTTTGTGAATAAGTAATTACCTTTGTGAATAGTAATTATCTTCGTCAATAGTATTTACCTTCAATAGTATTTACCTTCGTCAATAGTAATTACCTTCTTCAATAGTAATTACCTTCGTCAATAGTAATTACCTTCATCAATAGTAATTACCCTTTCGCAAATAGTAGTTGTCCCTTCAATATTACCAAGAGTTAACTTCCTTTCTATTGTTCCAAGGTTAATTACCCTTCGCAGAAATAAGAGTTTGTCTCTTCAATATTACCAAGAGTCATTTTGACCCTTCTTAAGACACCAAGAGCCACCCCGCTTTTCTATTAATAGAAAGCTCATTCCTTCATTATTTCTTACGAATTCATTGAAACTCTGTAGAGAGAAACTATAGAGAGAAAGAAGAAAAATATTCTCGCTACTTCTTTTTCAATATTCATTCTTCTAAGGTAAGGGATATTATTTGTTGTATCTGTAAGGGTGTTATTCTTTCTTATTCATGAAGAGAACTTTTGTTATTCCATTATTTATTATTCTCATTGGAATAACTCAGATACGCTGTGGCGTACCTATACATAACTCAGATAATGGTTTACCCTATATACTTGGTGACATTCTTCTATTATTCTCATTGAACATCCATGTTCGTGTGTTTTACACCCTGACCGGTTCGCCTTTATCATTCTCGTTGAATATCCTATCTCATGTGTTTTACACCGGATCCGGTTCCATCTTTATTATTCTGTTGAACATCCCGCTTGCAGAAATTTTTTTACTCGACCGTTCCGTTATTATTATTACATTGAATAACTCGCTCTCATGCGGAGTACCGCATGCATGGTGGTTTCCTTTGTTATTCCATTCTTTATTATACCCAAATTGGTTAAAACTTTGACTTCTATACTCCATGAAATTAGTAGAATATCCTCGATATTTACGCTTCATCCAAAGATCTTTCATGGAAATATTCTTCCGATCATTCTTGAATTTTACTCTACAAAACAAAGATTATCATGTTGACAATTTGGACGTTAATAATTCCTCGGATAAATTAATTCTTGAACTTGTTTTATTGAATTATTATGTCATTGTCATCATCCCTCATGTTATATTATGTTATCTTTGGCTTACGTGCATAGATGAACTTAGTATGATTATGACCGTGGATCATTCGGTATAATCACGGCTTGATATAAATGATGTGACAAAAGTCCTCAAAGGTTGGCACATAATGCGATGATGGATAGTTTTGGTATGATTATGACCATGGGTGATTCTAAGATAGTCACGACCATTGATAATTTGATGAAAATCCTCGACCGTGGTATACATGGATGATTAGATATTGTGGTTTATTCATTAAACCGAGTCTTAGTGATAAAATTGATGAAAACCTTTAAAAACTAAAAGATAGTAGACTTTATTTTCTACTGACTCTTTTAATGGATTAGATATTCACCGCAGCTTAAACCGGTTGTCTATTGTATTTTATCGCTTTAACATTGTTGAAGACTATTGATAATTTATTCGCATTATCTTAGTTATAATATTTCTTATCGGGCTAGTTGAGCTCACCCTTTCTTTCACCGTTTCTTCAAAAATAAGAATATAGCCGGGACGAAGTCGGGGAAAAGAGTGATGGTCCCAAGATAAGATTAGTAGTCCTCACTATTCTCATTAAATAAAGTGTGACAATAAATGTAATGAGAACTCTTGAGTATGGATATTGTCTAAATGACAATATTCCTATTAAACTCTCGGTTTATGTATTGTCGTATGTTACACCTGACGGATGTATAATTAAGTTTGTATTTGAATTTATGTTCCACGTAAGTGGCGCACCCAAGATGGGTGACGATATCTAATTTTGGGGGCGCCACAATCACTGTAATTTATAAACAACTTATACTTGTCATTTTCTTCATCCAATCGCTTTCAGTGTGGGCCTGCAACAAGGTCACTGCCATTGTACGAATATTCCTCAAACAAAGAAGAATATTCCACGACCAAACTAATATTCTCCCACAAGAATGAGTATTTTATAACCACTTGCTTATTTAAAATATTTGCACATTTCACCCATAACTAACCATATTAATCAAATTAACCCTTTACTATTTCAAAATAATAAATAAAAGAAATTTTATTTTATTTTAAAAAAATTTGGAATCTTACAGTATATGAATTTATATATAATATCTTTATTCAAATAACAATTAAAGTGAAGTAGGATCAGAAACGATCAAATCCCCTTTTCGCCTTGCATAAATTAAAGAAATAAAATTAAGCCAAACTCTCCTATTCTCTTATATACCTTTGTTTTTTTTTTTTTTTTTTTTCTTTTATTTTAAAAGTATTGTTATGTATTAGTACAATAAATTTACATCACATTATAATTGTGAAATTTGTCAATCAATGAGATTAATAGTAATCATAAGAGCGTATTATTTATTACACATCTTTTTAAAAAGATATTACTAATACCTATTTACGTAACTGACAACCAAAAAATTGACCTAAACATTCGCAATATATATATTTTTTCCTTTAATCTTTTGAAAGCAAGCTCCTTTTTTTCTACTACCATACAAGGACTATAATGTCTCTACGCCAAAACCTTAGTTAATATGTGGGAATTTTTTTAAGAATAAAACATTATTAGCATTTTTTAATAGATTATTGATTTATGCATCAACACAAACATCATGGGTTAATGATGTATGTAAGCTATTAACTAATATAATTAAATATTTTTCTTAAAAGAAATATTATTGGCCTAATTAATTTGTTTGGCTTTTTAATTATTAAATTAGATGATAAATTTTATTTTAAATAAATTTCTTAATCCAATTATCCAAGATCTTAACATTTGTACATCATATGACAATCACGCGACACCCACGTGTAGTTCAACAACGTTTCAACAAGCAAATGTTTAATTTATTATGAGAAATCTATATTATGTTTGGATTGGTGTGGAATAGGAGATAGAATGGAATATAGCATTTTCTTGTAGTGAAATAATTCTTGCTCAAATTTTGAGGTCAAAATAAATTTTGGGTCAAATTTTAAGAGTTCAAATCAAATTAAATCTATTCAAATAAGGTCTTAAATAACTGGTCCAAAATTTTCTCATATCTTTTAATGTGGGATTAGGTTGTTACAAGCTCCCCCACTTAAATTTCTAACGTCCCCCATCAGAACTGATCACACACACCTCCGTCTGGGTCAAATTTCGAGTCTGAAACAAATTTCGAGGCAATTTCCAAGTCCGAATTGAATCAAATTCATCCAAATAAGGTCTTAAACTACTGACCTAATAATATATTCTTGGGCCATCTTAGTCCATCACAAATTCTTACAAAAAATCATGACTTGAAAGTATTATTGTTAGTAATTTAATTTTTTATATCTAGACAAATTTTTTACATATCTTTGATGTTGTGGTTTTACAATTAAAATGATAAAAATATTATTTGATAATTTGTATATATCTACGGGAATAATGTTTTCCTACCTGAATACAAGTAACTTAAAATTACAATTTTCATTTTTGGAATGAGGGTTCAATCCATTCTTTTTAAACAATTGACAAATAAACCTCCATAATGATATAATAGGATTATACATGTCATTCCCTCGATTACATCAATTCTATTCTAGATGTCATAAACTATTTTCTCCCATTCTTCTTCTTACACTCCCAACCTGCCTAAAAAAACTTTAGAAATTACATAGTTTATGAAAATTAAAAATTTAAATAAAGAAGAGACTAACAAATAATTTCTATATTTATCCATAATGAACCTTATATACGTATAATACTTTAATACTCTTTCTTTCTTTGAATTAGTGAATTTCATATCCGAGCATTTTTTTTTAGGGAACAATATAGTTTTATATAGTAATTTAGTATATATTCAAGCCATTTTTTACAAGGCTAATTTTTATTTGTACTTGAGTAATATTTTTGGTATCCCTCATAAATATCCACAGCATTCAAGTTTGAGGAACTTTTCATAAATAAAATTTAGCATTTTGCAAATAAATAAATAAAATATGAATCCGTCAGAATAATTAATTATATATATATATAGTGGTAGATGGTGGAGTAATAAAATTAGTTTGAATTTTGATACAGGTGTGTTCACATCGATAAATGATCAAGTACAAATACTCATAAAAGTAAGAACTAATTATTGATTAACACAATTAATTTGAGCTTTCATAATTAAATGGTAGATATGATTGCTTAATTAATTTGTCTTACTTTCTTTCTTTTCTGCCATAGGGAAATTATTTTTCAAGATTATTACGCATGCAACTCAGATATTAAATTAAACTTGCGCGTAATTTGAAAGCACATGGGATGGGCTGCTCACTTGAGGGGCACTCTTGCTCGAAAATGTACACGAGAGAGAATCAAATAATTATATACACACTCCATTCAACAGATCATATATACTTACACAATTAATATATATATACATTTATTTACATTCTTCTTTTCCTCATCATCAACCAGTGACGTCACGTCTTACGTCCAACATGTTAATTGAAGCTCGAGACACTAAATTAGGAAGGCATCATTCATATATATATATATATATATATATATATATATATATATATATATATTATCATCGATCCCATCTTCCTCCCTAGCTAGCTTAATTTATGTACGTACGTCAATCTTTTGTGTGTTTTAGCAGTGATCCCGATCCGCATAACAAGGATCCTATATACTTACTGTAAACATAAAGTAAAGACACTTCAGTTTGAATTATATATATCTATATACATATATTAAACTTTTGTAACTTCAATTTCAATTTTTTTAGCGCACAATTTCTCACATTCCAAACAATCCAACTGTCAATTAATTAATTTAATTTGTCAACCCTTATTCCATCTTCATTCTTGTATAAAGGACAAATCCTATCAAACATTTCTGATCCTCAATTAATACGTACGTACGTACCTCGATCAAGAGCATTTCAAACAAGCAAAAAAACATTTCTTTTTGTTGTTTTGGTTAATTAATTCAATGGCACATGCTAACATCATATTAGTATTCTTGATATACATATATTTTTTCTCCCTCTTCAATTTCTCACAAGCCCTACCAGAATCGACCGGTGACGTCGTCAACTATTGGTGTCAAACCACTCCTCATCCGGAACCATGCAAGTATTTTTTTGGCCATGGTAACGATCAACAATTTAGACCTAAAAATCGAAGCCACTTCAGAAGTATGCTGGTTCAAGTAGCCCTAGATCGGGCTCTCCACGCGCAAGCTTATACGGAGAGGCTCGAAAATATGTGCCGTAGCAAAAGAAAGAAGTCAGCGTGGAACGATTGCAACAAATTATTCCATGATACCATTTTCCAACTCAACCGAACACTAGACGGCCTATTACAAACCAACAGTACCACCCCTTATTTCAATTTTGACGCACAAACTTGGCTAAGCGCTGCCCTAACAAATCTGGAGACATGTCGATCGGGGTCACTTGAGCTAAATGTTACAAAATTTATAGCACCAATTGTGTCAAATAATGTTTCAGAGCTCATAAGTAATAGTTTGGCGATTAATGGAGCACTCCTGTCCGATCAGAAACAAGATAATTATTCTAATGAAGGCGATGGTTTTCCTAGTTGGGTTACGGATAGAGAGAGAAAGATGTTGCAAACTTCTTCGTCGTCGTCGTGGGCTTCGAGGGCTAATGTTGTGGTGGCTAAAGATCGATCGGGGAAGTTTAATTCAATTCAGGCAGCTATAAATTATGCAGCAAACGTGAAGAGGGGGAGTGGCAGGTTTGTCATTTATGTGAAAAGAGGGGTTTATAGGGAGAATATTGCGGTTGGGAGCAACTTGAACAAGATCATGTTAGTTGGTGATGGACTGAGGTACACCATTATTACTGGGAGCAGAAGTTCTGCAGCTGGATTCACAACCTATAGCTCTGCAACTGCTGGTAATTAAAATTAAGATCCCTCTCTCTCTCTCTCTCTCTCTATATATATATATATATATATATATATTCGCCATATATGTTAAGAGTAATATATTTCATCCAAATATATATATATATATATATATATATATATATATATATATATATATATATATCACATATTCTTATTTCGCCTTTATATAGTGACGTTACTTGTGGAACAATTCATTTTAAAATGGGTCCACATTAAGTTTAATTGCTTATGTACCAAGGGGAAAAATAGGGAGTCTTTTATTTTAAATTCTGACTCAAACCCAAGTAAACGGGGGAATGCAATGGACCCTGATCAATTATGCTTTTTATCTACATCCTTATTTAATACCTAGCTGGCTAGCTCACTTTTGAAATATATATGAGATTAAGTTTTATTTTTTTAGAATTAATTGAAATATTTTTAAATTCACTAAATATTGGCTTGATCATCAAGTCAATTAATTTTTAAAACAACAAATTCTATAGTTAGTTAATTCACATTTTTTATATAATTTTATTGTTTAAATGAATTGATCATATCAAAATATGTTTAGATTAATTTCAAAAGGTTAAAATTGATATCATCATGTATTTTAACTTGTTTTAAAACTGGCTACTCAGGAATTGATGGCGTTGGATTCATTGCCCGTGGCATAACATTCCGCAACACAGCCGGTCCACAAAATGGACAAGCCGTGGCACTCCGATCTGCATCCGATCTATCGGTCTACTACGCTTGCGGCTTCGAAGGCTACCAAGACACCCTCTTTGTCCACGCCCAACGCCAATTCTACAAATCATGCCTCATCTACGGCACCGTAGACTTCATCTTTGGCAATGCAGCCGCCGTTTTCCAAAACTGCATTATCTACGTCAGAAGACCGTTGCGTGGCCAAGCCAACGTTATAACAGCTCAAGGCCGCGGCGATCCCTACCAGAATACCGGTATTTCAATCCATGATTCACGAATCATGGCCGCACCGGACCTTAAACCGGTTGTTAGGGCATTCAAAACGTACTTGGGACGGCCGTGGCAGCAGTTTTCGCGAACCGTACTGATGAATACTTATTTGGACAGTTTGGTGCACCCGCAAGGTTGGTTAGCGTGGCAGGATACTAATTTTGCTTGGGATACTTTGTATTATGGCGAATATAAGAATTTTGGACCGGCTGCTTCCACTAGATATAGGGTCAAGTGGAAAGGTTACCATGCTGCTATGACTGTTAATGAGGCCTCTACGTTCACGGTGGCCAACCTTATTGCCGGCCGGACATGGTTACCTTCCACGGGGGTGCCCTTCATTGCAGGACTCTGATTATTATATTTTATGATAGCGAAATTAGTATTGATTAATTTGTTTATTTATTTTGTATATTACAAACAAATATTATAGTGAAAAAAACATATTCATTTTTTTATTACCCTTTTACGATTTAATATATACTTACTTGGTATCCGTGGTACACGAGACACATCATGTGCGTACAAACAAAATTTAACATCATTAAAACTTTATAGCCTGCAGCACACTAATGCATTTGATGATTTTTTTTAATCCCGTTATTGAAGAATTACATAATAATACACATTTGTAAACTCAAATTATATTTGTGTATAATAAGCATTTGCAACTCAAATTACATATTATATTAGCAGGCAACTAATGTGTATGGGACATGATTTGGGTACAGGACAACTCAATTGCTTGGGCAAATCTACCCCTCTTGTGGTTATGGTGATTGTTGTGGCACACAATATTTTACTAATAAATAATGGCAGATTTGTCCAAATTAAATAAAATGAATTAGTGTTTATCCTTACCACATCCAATATTATCTTGAGTTATTGTGGGTTTAATCACAGATAGATAGGACCGAACATCACCACCAGCACCGACCGACCGACCGACCTTTATCAATTCATTGTCCACTTCTGCATTTTCTTATTTGCTTCTCTGGCGAGTTCCACTAAAACAAGGGTTGATTTCAATAGAAGCAATAATCAAATGATCCCAGAGTCCACTTCTGCATTTTCTTATTTACTTCTATCTACACTACTTGTCATCTGTCCCTCACTCCTATAAATTCCTCTAAACTGCTTTAACCTTCTTATTCATTTCATTAATTTCAATTAGTTCTAATGACCAATGTAAAAGGCAAAAATCAAAACAAAATATTCAAAAACTAAGATTCAACATGATCATTTAAAAAAATAAAAAGAAAATGGGTCAATCTTCCATTAGAAAGCTGGCCGTACAAGTTAAAATGTAAACTCATTAGAATTATGAATCGATCCCAAGAATGTACTTAACTGAAAACTTGCAGAATAGAGTGCTATCCATAACCCTGAAAATACTATGAAACTGTATAAGGTAAACCACCTAGCCTAGCCAATCTACATGTATAATATTACCTCCGCAAACCACCCGCCACTTCCAACCCCTACAGCAGAGTGAAAATCTCATTGTCACTAACAGATATATGCAATAGCCTCACCAATTTGCAGGAAATCATAATAATACTAAAATGACAGCAGAGAATGCTGTGAGAATCAGAACATACAGTTTTAACCGTCAATAGATGGTTGATACTGCTGAAGAAGAAGTCTTTTGCGGCCTGAAATTTAAATAGAAGAAAATTTACAGATAATATGCCAAAATGGCAATATAATTTCTATAAATTCCTTTATATGTAGCGTTGATAATGGATCTGTCAACTCGAGGTAGTCTGCTCAGTTGCCTTAAGCCCCTAGACATTAAATTTGTCTACAAGCTGGGACTGGTATCAGGATTGAAAAATGAAATCCCATTTAGTGTAGCTCTGAGTTTCCCATCTACCATCACCAGAGGCACAATCTTTAAGATGTATACATCAGTCACTTTGATAGAACCATAATGGAAAGAACCCTTTGGGCAGATCAGAAGATAGTAATTATAAAATTCTTGAAGCAAATGGGCAGGGGATGGAGGAACTACCATTGGTCGGAGAATCAACTTATTACCCAAGTGGTTCGATTCTCTTTTGATGAAAATAGTTCATCAACAAAAAAAAAACTAAGGATATTGAGAGATTTCCTAAAACCTGAAAATGATGAAAATACTCAGTTTCGTATTACTCCGTATAAAGGTCAAATGGTAAGGTGTTATTAAAGGCCAGGATCAGTGCTTAGCAGAAAATTCTCCAAGCTGAGGAACCATTGTCATACAACTATTATCCAAAGCTCAACTTTACCACCGTCAATAACTACCGATTGCATATGTTTTCTGAAAGTCTTGTCCAATATCTAGTGAGACAGGCAAGCTCTGCCCTATCTTCCCCCACCCGCTTTTATCCACCTCTGTTCAAGTTTGAAATTTTGTATGTGTGCGTTTGTCAACAAATTATGTCAAATTTAAAAATTTTCTGTTTCGGAAATAATCCGAACGGGTCTGCTTTCAGTTGACTTATTTGAGTTATTCGTCTAATTCTTCATGTATTACTTTAGACTAATATAAACTATGCGCGTAATGATATTTTGCGATTTTTTTAATGCAGGAAACAAGCAGAAACCATGATTAAATAAACTGAGAAGTAAAGTAACAATCAATCACACATGTACACCAAGATTTATACTTGGTTTGACCCCTTAGTCCTCTACTCTATGGAAGGTCAGGTATTAATTGATACCCAACAGTTTTTCTTTAATATTAATAAAGCAATTACAATTACATTAACTCCCTAGACAATAGAATTCAAAAAACTTCCTGATCACACAACTCCTATGAAAAAATCTCCTCGCTTGAGCACCGAGTACCATTAATCCATTGGACACCTCTGCTCACTTGAACTCTCCTTGTACAATATTAAAGGAAACCCTTTGCTTCACTCTAAAACACCTTTTAAAAGATATGAAATTTTAGAATAAAAGTAATTACTATTGAACTAATATAAGAACAAGGCAATAAGTATTTGCTAGAAATTTTTCTACGAGTATATCAATTGTTGTATAGATGGTAGAGTTCTTGATGTTAGCAAATAGCAATATAGCCGTGTATATAGAACAGTGATGTCCAACTGTTAGTAAAAAATATGACTGTTGAAGTAAATAATGATATGGAAAGATTTTATCAGTTTTGATATCAGTAACAAAAAATAACTATATGGATAAAATCTTTGAGAATATAAAATTTGTTTTGAGAAATAGTAGGAAGCATAATACGTTTGGGAAAAAAATTGTTATTAACAAAATATTTGGAGGAAACTTGATCAACGTATTTTTAGGAACAAACTTTAATTTTGTTACTCCATAACAAGAGTTCTATTATGATAAGATTACTAATTGGTGAGAGAAGTTTTAAACCATTGAATCTTTTTGAAAATCAAGACTGTTTTAATAGATTTCTAGCAAATATGTAATTAATTGTTAAGGCAAGAAAATCTTACACTGATTTTCCTAAAGACCGAATCCAGCAAATAATTAATGAGATTATCAAGATAAACAAAAACCAGCAAGTAGAATGACTTCTAATGGTGTTGCCCACTAACAGTAATCACACAGAAAAACTATAAACAAATAACAATTCCACAAAATCCCCAAATGGTTCATAGAGACATGTATCGTCCCCAAATCCACTTCTCAGTCCCCAACATACAAAGAATCTAATTAAACTTTATTTACAACTGTAACCCCAACAATTGCAGAACACGCACAAGAAAACTAATTTAAGGCAAAACTTTCGACAGAGATTTCAAGAATATATCACATTCAGAACTCCAAACATGCATCCTGATATTCCAAAATTTGGACTTCAAGTATAATACTGATAGAACCCAGGGTAGTGTGAATCGCTGAATATTTATTGAGCTCATGAAAACATATCGGATCTACTTCACCAATAAACAGTTACCCATTTTTTCAGTCAATCACACTCGTAAAACTAGTCGCTTATCAACCCAAAAGGAAACCGGCAGAAAATTTTCAACAGCAAAGGTCATTTCAGGGGTAAAAGAAGAATAGCCAATTAGCCACATAAGAAAATGTATAGAGATAGGGAAGAGTAAGCGAGAGAAAATAGAAACCTGCTGAGGGACAAGCGGTTATGGAAGAGAGTTCCAATTCAAAGTTGGAAGCTGGGTCTGCACAAAAACAGAGTCTAAAGAATAAAGAAATGGGATAGGGGTGGGAAAATTAATTACATGAATGAATGAATTACAAGGTGAAAGGATGAATATTAGCAGAACTCATCTGCCACACCTTCACTGATGCCGTCACACTCGCTCCTCCTACCGTGGCATTGTTAAACAGGAATAATTTTGCTGCTCCATCTATTGCTTTTGTTGGATACACTTGGGATGTTATCACCCTTCTTCCTTCTTGAGCAAAGCTCTCCACTATCGAATGATCAACCTGCACATCCAATACATATACATTCATTGAATCAAAATGTGCTTCTGGGCTTGCATTTTTCTGCAATTATATATATTTGGATAATCAGTGACTCTCGTATTATCAGCCAAAATATATATATATTATAAGCTTCATTGACATTCTTGTCCTGCTCCACTTCATAATAATTAATGAAGATTATCATTTATCAAGCCAAAAGAAAAGGGAGATTTTCACATACCAATAACCTCGTACATAATTTTTCATCATGGACCACAGGATGGGTAAATTGATGCCCATCCCTTCTTGAGGTCAGTTGTTTTCACCAACCCAAATCAAGCTCCGGGTCATCAGGAGTCCATTTGTTCTTTATCGAGTCATAGCTTCCAATTGCGTAATAATCCTGCATGTATTGATCCAGTGGCGGAACGAACAAAAAATTGAGGGGCCAAAATTGAGAATGGGTTCGGAAAGAAGAACGCAGTGTGGTAAATGCTGAAAAGAGGTCCCACTCCATAACGTTTCTATTGCTTCTAACTCTTTTCTTTATGAGTAATCCTATATAATTCTAAAAAATAAAAAAATCCCAATTACAAAATTTTAAAATTTTAAGGGAATATTTTTTTTTCATGTTTATTATATTAAATATATTGAGTGTTTAATTTAGGTAACATAATATTAGTGATGTTAAACTTAAGGTATTATGTCATTTTACGCTCTCATATAGAAATTAAAAGTGTAATTTATTTATTGTGTCTCGAAAATCGTACATTAAATTTAAATACTACTCTTTTTTAGTTTCAAAAACAATAACGATATATTAAATTTTAAATTGATGCAATTTAGTTAATTTTAATTAATATAATTATTATAATTGTATAATATATAAAATTATATTAATCATAAAAATAATTTAATTTTAAATTTTTATGAATCAAATTAATTTTAAAGTTTAATTTAATCTCTAATTTTAAAATAAAAGAGTATAATGAGTCATTTGGGAATTGGGATGTGGATTTTACCTTATTGGGGTTCGTGACTTTATCTCACAAATTTCATGATTAAAAGATTTGAAAAATATTCTTCTCCCATACCGCCATACATGTCCATTAAAAAGTACTACCACTACCACTTTAGTTTACAAAAAAAAAATTAAAAAGAAAAAAGAGAGAGCGACGCATTTCAAGAGCTCACGCCCACCGCCTCCACCATTATCGTCGACTCCTGGCGAACGACCTCCACCGCACAACCCACCATCAAGACAAGCGACGCCTCCGTGGCACCAAGTGCCTCTTCACCATCCACCATATCATCAAGTCACGAGCCTTTCATCCTCCAAGACCCGTCCACCGCCACCGCCTCGCTTCCCTTGGCCTACCAGCCGCTTTTGTTCTCGCTCGAATCATTATCACATGGGGCAGATGCCCTCACTACAGTTCCGCCTATACCGATCTAAACTAGACTGCAAAAATATAGTTATGGGTTGGTTTGGTTTTTAAAATATGGTTAACCAACCATTTAAGAACTAAAACCATATTAACCATTCGACGCCCCAAAATTAAGTATACATCACCCATCTTGGATAATCGACATACGTAGTATGTAATTTAAATACAACTTACTAATATAACTGCTGTGGTATAATACGACATAATCGTGAGTTTGAATACAAATATTGTCTCTTAGATATTATACAAACTCGAAAGAGTCCTCATTACAATTATTATCACACTATTTCACGTAATAGTGAGGACTACTAATGCTATCCTCTCGACCATTACTCCGCTCCTCGACTCGTCTCAAATTTATGTTTCATTTCCTCGTTAGAATGAAACGAAAAGAAAGGTGAATTTCAACTAAATAGCAAGGTGAAATATTATGACTAAGATAATGCGAGAATAAATTATCAATAGCCTTCAACATTGTTAAACCGATAAAATATAATAAACATCAAGTTTAATCATAGCTGAACAATGATCCATTAAAAGAGTCAAGTAGAAAATAAAATCTACTATCTTTTATGATTTAAAAGGTTTTTCATCATTGTTATATATTAGACTCGACTTTAATAAATAATCCACATCATCGAATCACCCCGCATTACGGTTGAAGGATATTCTTTAAGATTCACGACTACAATTATTCCCCGCACTCACGCCTGGAAGAATAATTGTGTATTCATTAAATTAAATGATCATTACGCTAACAATCGTTCCCATCAATGCACTACTTCTACCATCGAGGACTTTTACCACATCATTTGTAATATTACTACTATGATTACAATCAATAATCCTCATTATAATCATACCAAGTCCATCCACGCCTTCTGCCACGTATGAATTTTAAAAAAATATAAAACATGAGGATGATGACAATGAAATAAGAATTCAATAAAACAAGTTCAAAATTAAGTTATTCAGAACTAATAACATCCAAACCGTCAACACGATCTCGCCAGTAAAGTAAAATTCAAGAATGATCGGAAGAATATTTCCATGAAAAGATATTTGGATGAAACGCAAATATCGAGGATATTCTACTAATTTCATGGAGTATAAAATCAAAGTTTTAACCAACCGTATAATAAATAATGGAATAACAAAAGAAATCACCACGCACGCGATGTAATCGCATGCATGTGTTATTCCAATGAATAATAAATAATCTAAACCGAGTCGTGAAATTCACAATCGGCGATGTTCCAACAGAAATAATAAAGATGGAGCCGGATCCGGTCCTAAAAAACACACGATAGGATATTCCAAATGTAATGATAAAATCGGAACCAGTCCCGGTAAAACACACGAATGAGGATGTTTCAACGAATAATAAAGATGAAACCGGTCCCAGTAGAAACACACGCATGCGATGTTCCAATGAATAATAGAAAATGGAATAAAAGAAGAAGATCACCAAGTATAGGGATTCCGCGTATGATACAAGTTATTCCAATGAATAAATAAGAATGAAATAACAAAAAGTTCTTCTTCATGAATACAAAAGAATAACACTTTACGATACAATAAATAATATTCCCTACCTGTAAGAATCAATATTGGCGAAAGTGAAGTAGCGAGAATACTTTTTTTCTTTCTCTCTATAGTTTCTCTCTGAGAGTTTCATTGAATTGTAAGAAAATAATGAAGGAATGAGCTTCTATTTATAGGAAAATAAAATGCATAAGAATTAATCCATTTAATTCATTCGTATTGATTTACTTTTAATCTCGATCATCCATATTTAAAGCAAAATCTTTTAAATAAAATATAATATATTCTATTTATATAAAAACATTTTACTACGCAAACACTACGCAAAAACACTATGCGTAATAAAATATAATATATTTTATTTATAGAATAACTTTAATAAAGTAATTGCTTTATATAAAAGATGTTTCATTTTATTACGTTAATAATACTGAATAAAACAAAACGTCGTTATCGCTATAATAATTCATATTATTAATCGATAATAATAATGGAATCAAACCGGTGTGACTTCTCACATAAAGATCAATAATCAATATCATGTCTACTACGCAACGTACCACACGTATTCGTATTTTTTACTACTGAAAGTAGTTTCAACAAAGATCAACCAGAAAACTTCCGCCGTTATTTCAATAAAATATTTTGTCGCTTTCAATAATAATTTTGTAGGGGTCCACCAATGATTGAGTAGTTGTATTTAATATTCCCTCGCTAAACCAATATTCCCCACCAATTAATCGAATATAATATAACCACTGCATGACTTTCGTAAAATTTATAAATATTACCCACAACTATAACATTATATCAAATTATTCCATAATATTCAAAAATAATATTTATAGAAAATTCATCTTTATTTATAAAAAGTTTGGGGTCTTACAAAACATTTTTAATATGGATAATGTGGGTTGGAACTATATTAAGTTATGGTTAAAAAACCATATTAACCATATTAAGATGTTTTGACTTTTAAACAAAATTTTTAAAAATGAAATTAATATATACTATAGATAGAGAGAGATATAAGGGGTGGGTAGGGGTAGGGGTAGGGGTAGAGGGTGTGAGGTGTATATATAATCGCTTAATATTAATTTTTTGGGGGAGTGGTGGGGGTGGGGGGTGGGTGGTGGTAGGGTGGGGGGTGTGGGGGTAGGTGTGGAGTAAGGGATTAGGGGTGGGGTGGGGTAGGGGTAGGAGTAGGGAGAGGGTGGAGTGGGGGTGGGTGGGGGGTGGGTGGGGTGGGAGGGGATGGCGGTAAGTGGTGTATACATAATCACATAATATTTTTTTGTGGGGATGGGTGTAAGACCCCGAAATTTTTTTAAATAAAAAGGAATTTCCTTTATTTATTATTTTGAAATAAGAAGGGTTGATTTGATTAATGTGGATAGTTAAGGGTTAAATACGCAAATATTTCAAAATAAGCAAGTGGTTATAAAATATTCATTGTTGTTTGGAATATTCGTTTGGTCGTGGAATATCTAAATCTTGTCGGGGAATATTCGTCATGACCACAAGAGCTACCAATGTGTGGGCCCCATAACTAAAAAGCGATTGGATGAGGAAAACGCACAAAGTTTGGGTGGTTATAAATAACTGCCAGAGTTGTTATTCAAGTTAAGACCGTTGAATACCCTTGGTTAAAATACAAGAATACGCTGCGCGTCGGAAGACACCAGTATCGGATAAGATTATTGAATTATCGATTCGCACGTAAGATGGCACTACTCAATAATTTTCACAAGAGTTATCGCTCAATATTTTATTTTATTGATTCAATAATTGTCTTTGCGTTGATATTTTATATTATCATTGTTCAATAATTGTCATCAAGCACAAGATTTCCCATTATCGATCAATAATTCATATTATTTGAATAATATTATTAGATAACATTATTGGCAATGTCTAGAAAGTTCTACTCTCCAGGAGAGGTTTGGTCACCTAATCAAGCCGCCAAGAAGGAGAGATCCTTATTGGAAAGCCCTCTTCCTTTTTAATGTTCTGGTTGTTATAAATGTGATTCTCGTAATATTATTCATGAATAATTAATTATTGATTCATATGATAAGGAAATATTTATTTTATGTGGATATAAATGATGGATTTATTTATGTGGTTATTAATGAAGGAATTAATGTTGAGGTGTTTTATCAAGATTTTATCTGGATTGGAGGTATTAAAAATTAAATCGGGGTTTCAGATATATCATGGGGTTATAATTTTTAATCCGACCGTTGATTGTAGTAATTTTTGGGTATGTTATACATACATAAAGTTGAGTATATGTCCACAAATTTTGAACCATTAAAAATTCACGAATGATTTGTTGTGAATTTTAAGAGGTTCGATTCTAAATTAGGGTTATAATTGATTTTGGTGAAAAATTCTAGAATTGAGTGGGCCCCACTTGTGGTTGGTGAAGAAATGTGCTGAATTTTATTTCAAATGTGCCATGGTGGCAATAGTAGCGAGTAAAGCCATCGTGAAGAGTCAAGTCTCGCTTGGTACGGGCTAACATTTTCCTATAAATAGAGGCTAAGTTAGAATTGAAAATCACACCGTAAACAAAGTTTTTCTCTTTCTCTATATTATCGAAATGATTTTGTGAGTATTTAGATACTTTGAGAGTTCTTCAAGATCAAGTTTCATTCAAAGATCACTTCCGACCTTTCCTTCCAAGACTTGATTCTTTGAGGTAAGGGATGTTATTTTATTCTCAAACGATATTATTTCTTCAATATCATTATCTTTGAAATATTGGTTTAACTTTTTATCAAATTTGGAACTTTTTATGTCGGGATTACTATTCATGAGTTACTTATTCACGAGTTACTTATTCATGAGTTACTATTCACGAAAGACTTATTCACGTAAGCGTGAAGATGTTTTTTGTGAAATTTCTATCTTTTGGTGTCGGAGTTCTTATTCACGATACTCTGAGACTATTCACGATATCTGACTATTCAATTTAAAAATGAAAATTTTTCTTTTCGTCCAAAATATCTATTTTGGATACTAGCTTTGATTAGATCCACGTTTTGATCATTCTTGAATTTTACACCACTATGATTATTTTTTTGAGGTATTGTTGGGCATGGATAAAACAAAGCATTTAATCCTTAATCCTTAATCCTCATGTCATTTTGTTTCACCTTCGGATTCGTTTCTTTAAAATATTTTTTCATCATCCCTACCGTCTTAAATGATGATATTATTGAATATCTTTGGCGCAGTAGTCAGAATGAATGATTTCTGAAGAATATCTTTGGCACCAGAATACAGTCTTTGAAGATGCGTGTTTAAATGAGCATGTGATCGTGATGAATATCTTTCTACTTTAGTCAAAAGATGAGCAGTGTTGAGATGAACACGAATGGATTGATGAATATCTTTGGCGAAGTGCTGAATTTAATATTTGATTTGAGATGAATATCGATTGATGTTACGAGGATAAAATATTGATGATGAATCGTTAAATTCATAGATTATAGTAGATTTCATTCTCTACGTAACTCTTATGAATTATTATTTCATTGCGAATATTGATCTGAAACTTGTTGCCTCATCAGATTCTATCGATTTTTCGCATTGAGACTATCGATAATTGTTGTATATTATCTTAGTCATAATATTCTTTAATTTGCTAGTTGAAATTCACCCTTTTCCTTGTTGTTCCATTTTTTCTTCCTCGGGAGGCGAGAATGTAGCGATCTTAGTCGGAATATGGAATGAAGGTTAGAGAGAGTTGTTTAAGTAATCCTCACCATTTTGTGTAAAATAATGATCAATAAATGTGATGAGGATTTATTTGAAATATAGATATTGCCTGAAGATAATATTCAGATTTAAACTCATTATATATATCATCAGATTTCACACCCACATTTGTATTATCAAGTTGTAGTTTCTTGCAGATCACGATTTGGCTATGACCAGAATGGGTGTTATTATACCTACCTATTTAGGCGTCATGATAAAGTGAGGGGTGGGGGTGGGTGTGGGGTAAAGATACATAATCACATAATAATTTTTTGGTGGGGTGAGTAGGTGAGTGGGGTAGGTGGTGGGGTGGGTAAGGTAGGGGGGGAGGTGGGTGGAGTGTATACATAATCACATAATATATTTTTTATGGAGGTGGGGTGGGGTGGGGTGGGGTGGGTGGGGTGGGATAGTGGGTGGGTGGGTGGGTGGGGTGGGGTTGAGGTGTATACATAATCACATAATATATTTTTTATGGAGGTGGGGGTGGGGTGAGTGGGGTGGGTGAGGTAGAGGTGATGGTAAGGGTGTATACATAATCACATAATATTTTTTTTAGTGGGGGTGGGGGTGGGGGTGGGGGTGGGGGTGGGGTGGGGTAGGGGTGGGGGTGAGGTGTATACATATGTCACATGTATTTTTTTGGGGTGGGTGGGCGGTGATAAGGGGTGTACATAATCACATAATATATTTTTTTTGGTGGGGTGGGGTGGGGTGGGTTGGGGTAGGGGTGGGGTGGGGTAAGGGGGTGGGGTGAGTGAATGAGCTTATTGAATCTATCTAATGAAATCTGAATGATTTTGAATTTTCTTTTCATTCAATAAATTATCTGGTTGCTCAAAGTTTGAGATAAATCTCATCATACATCAATACAGACACGGGAGGCAAGTATAAGAAGTATGTAAATATGGGTGGAAAAACTTTTGATTTGAATTTGAAATAAAATATGGGTCAAAAAATGGTTAACCTATTGGACTATATTTCTTTTTAAAAATATTGGTTCCAAACTTTAACCAACCCAAATAAATAAAAACAGCTTAACCAACCCATTTTGCCTTCAAGGTTAATATGGGTTGAATTAACCAACTATATTGTCGGTCTAATCTAAACTTTGCTTTGAAAGACGTCTTTCATCTATCGTCGATGTCGTCGATCCATTTGAAACCGTGTAAAGTCGATACATTCCCACATACCCGCATCTTTAAACACATGTAGTAATGAATCTCCTCCACCGAGGAGCGAGAGGATCGAAAGATTGGGAGGATATGCAAAGTTTTGCAGCCTCGATAAGATTAGTGGCATGGTCTTTACCGTTGGTAGAAACATTCCGTCCGGAGGATGGTGGCCGACGAATGCGGTTTATGGTTCAAATGCGGTCAATCAATCAATTCACCCAATTTTTTGAGATCACTCAAATTTTTTATCACACTCGATTTTTGCGACCCCACTCAATTTTTTCCGCCCCACCAAAATCGTGAAATCTCAAATCTTTCGTTTTGGTGGAGTTTGAGTTTCGTGTTGACGGCCATGAAAATGGAAATGGAGACCTGAATGCTGAATTCTTATATCTAATCTCAGAACCTTGTCTTTTCAGACATATGTAAATTACTCTCTTCAATATCTCAAATCTCGGTTTTGTTTTCATAAATCAATTGTGATTTTTCCCTTTTGTTAGTATTATTAAATTGGACATTTGGATGTATTTGTTGAACCCAAAAGTATAAATTATTTAAAAAAAAAATAGGCTACGATTAGGCGTTCTTTTGACTTCTATAAAAATTTTATAACTTATTACTAATTTTTGTTTCATTACTAAATTTTCGTGATTTCGCCATTGGTGGCCGACCCGGTCCAGACGACAGTGATATCATACCAACTGTCGGGGGTCATTGCAAATGGGAGATGGATAAGATCGTTGGATACAGCATGGCCATTGGCCCCATGTGATGTTTCCCCATATCGCAGAATTGAATGGTACCATCCCATGTGTAACTGCAATACCATTTTATTTATTTTTTTACTAGTTACTAGTAAAACAGATTACAAGTTGGCTCTCTATTCGGAGCAGAACAATAAGAAGAAAGAAAGAAAGAATATTCAAGAAATTATGTTCTAACATAATATCCTTTGATTGATGTCAATTTAACTAGTCTTATTCAATCAATCGGTCGGTCCCCACATGACATGGCCAGATAAGAATTAAGATGACAGCACATGCCAAATACACAAAAATGATTGCAAATACGTGGCTAGATCCAACCTTTATCGCTAATTTTTAATCTACTCTAATTTCACTGCTAACTTTTTCTTATGCATGCTATATATGTTTCATCATTACATTACATGTAACAAATAATCACTATTGCATGTGGCTGGCAACTTTCAAGATTTTAATTAAAATTTCACATTTTGAATAAATCTATTAAAAGGTTTTAAGTTCGATTCCCTTCAAATTAACAAACAAAGAAATTAGAAAAAAGGAGCAATGAAATTCCCACAAAAAAGATTGGATCATTAAGAATGAAATACTACGTACTCAAGAATGCTATCGTATCGGTGCGCAAGACAGCATACCATTCATCCAATTTTTTTGAGGTTGAAAATGGTAGGAACTTCTTTGCCAGGACAGCATACCATTGGTCCAAGGGTACGACTCACCGCATATTCGTCGGGAAGTTTCCTCCGACACCCCTATCGCCGGTGCCTCCAAAGTCAAAGGTGAATAATATGACTTTTGTAGATCATCACTGCCACTTGTAATTTTGGGTCCACGTGGCCCTTGTTGGATCAAAACTATCAAAGCTGACAGAAATAGTAAATAGCAGAGACCCTTTATGTGTCGCCGGTGACCCGACGGCAGGGGACTGTAGGAAAGGTCGGTGATGGGATCCATTGTAGGTGTTGACCGGATGGAGAAAATGTAATGACACACTACATTAATGGTGAGAATTGCAAGATTAACATGTAATAGGAGATGAGATTGACGATGAAACAGGTGTAGTCAAAGTCAGTATTGCGTGGAAGTTTTGGCAAACAAAAAATGGTGGCCCACCTAATATTTAATGGAAACAAATACGTGGATATGAAAGTGAAACTATATCTAGTCGGTCAACCTTCAATAATTCCAATAATTATAGTTATAGAGATTCAAAAAAACATTATTTAAAAAAATAAATTACAAGAATATGAAATAGAGTGCTTCTATTGTTTCGTTTTCAGTTCAATAATTAATGGCACTCTATTGAAACTTATTACTACTACTATTCAGATAAGAATAGAATACATAAACACTTGGTGGAGGATGGATGGAGATGCCTATTTCTCTAACATTGGAATTGACAGTCCAGCTCCAGCATACTACATAATAAATAAATAAATAAATAATAATAATAATAATAATAGTGCTATAAATCACATTTGCTTGCTGGCCGGAAGACTCTAATCATTCATTACCTTATCTTCCTTCAATTTTCGTACAACCAACCCAAAAAAAAATGATATATACCAGGACGTTTCCATTACAACTGGTGATCGTTGAAGGGGAAAGGTTGAATGGTAGCTGAAGCCATTTGCCATGCCTTTACTGATGCTGTGACACTCACTCCTGTGGCATTGTTAAATAGAAACACTCTCGCTGCGCTATAAATTGCTCTGGTTGGATAAACCCGCGATGTGATCACTGTCCTTCCTCCTTGAGCAAAGCTCTCCACGATGGAATGATCAACCTGAAATCCACTCTCATAACATTATGGTATGCATTGTTGTACTTGAGCATATAATAATAGTAACGACGACAGCTAATGATGAATTTCAAACCCAAAAGGGGAGTAGTGCTCCACATACCAATAACCTCATAGAAAATTTTTCACCATGGAGCACAGGAACATCGCTTCCATAAACCAGTTTTCCAACATCCGAAGCAGTTGATGATCTGTGCATTAATTAGATAATTAATATGGATTATTAAACAATAAACATCATATATAGAGAGTCGAGGGAACTAAATAAGAATGTAATTATCAAACAGGAACAACTCCGCGCTTTAAATATTAAGTTGCATGGGTCACATATACTAGTAATTTTTCTATAAATTAGCATATCAGGACGCAAACCTTGATTGATCAGCACAAAAATAAGTTTTAGCACTCCCGTCGGTGCCTTTGGCAATATAAAAATAAACAGGAGTTAACTCAGAGAGTGAATCATCAGCAAGAACCAAAATGCCAAATGGTCCCAAAACGCCTCTACCAGCAGCACCGCCACTATTGGTGCAATTGTAACCCACAACAGCTTCGACTGTCCCTTCCAATGCCTCTTTATCTACTTCAAAAGTCGCGACTATGTCTAGCTGTTGCCATAGTCAAACAAATATATATATAGATGTTAGGATATGTTAAGAAATTAAAACGAATACAGAAAAATAGGACAAAGGATTGACACGGGTAGTCCCTGTCTTTAAGGTGTTTATTGCCTTCTTACCACTAAGCGCCATAAAAAAGCTACTAAAGAATATACCTCCGTGATTAATGTCACAACCTATTTTTGTTTTTAGTGATAGCAACTCACTATAAACCTCAATATATGCTACTTTGTAAAGATGATAGAAGGAAGAAGATGAAGATTTTTGAGTTTCAGAATCTGAAATGTGAGTTATGAATCATTTGTAATATAAATGATATAATAATCACATATCAGTTTTAGATCCCATAATGATTAAACAAAAACTGCTTAATCATTAATGAAGATAATTGATCTGATTAAACAAAAACTGTTTAATCATTAATGAAGTTAATTGATCTGGTTCAATGCAAAAAGAGGCTCTTGGCTCCTAGCGACGATCATTGACTTTTGCGACCCGCACACGGCCCCCGGGTTGTGGGACGCGCATGGAGGTGGTGCTTGCACCATGTCATTGTGACCAACCCAAAGCCTTTCCTTTAAGATTACTTTAGTGAATTAAACTATTCCACATATACTTATAAAGTATTAAATAGCTTTTATTCCTACTCAATCGCTTGACTTAAAAAGAAAATAATTTTCTTAAACAACAATGAACCTTTTCATGTACTCCACTTTGGATAATAATTAAAACATAATATATAATTCCTACTTGAATTATATATTTAATCTCCTTGTAATAGACTATCAAATGCACTTTTAATTTTATATAAATTCAATCAATTAATGGGTCTAAATTAATCCCCAAATTGATCAAAACCCATAAAAGAAAAGGTGCAATTAACAGGATATCACATAGAAACTAACTAGTAAACAAATTTAGCAATAGAGTGATAGATAAACCTGTGTAGCTGAGCCTATCTTGAGTGGAACGAGTGATCCTGGTTTAAGTTCCACCTTATCAAACTCATTACTTTTCGATCTCAAGCTCTCCACCTCCTTGACTGGCCACTGAAGTATATTGGTTCCAGTTTTTTTATCAAACACCACTGTTCTTGGAATGCTCTGTAGAATACAACTACAAGTAGATCAAATTTTGGAAGAGCCATCTAGTACTAAAATTTGGAGTAATTAGGATGACCAAATTTTATATGCAATAATTGAACAGAGAAGATGATGTAAAGTAGAGAATACCTGAACAGATGACCAACCCTTAAGGATGTCAGTAATTTCACTATCAGTTTCACCAATCCAACCCCAAAGTAGCCTTCGTTCTTTATTCTGGTCATAAAATGTTTTGATGCATAGTATTTTCCATAATCCAACCTCAACCCTATACCCACATCTAACTCAGGGTCATCGGGTGTCCACTTGTTCTTTATCGGGTCATAGGTACCAATTGCATAGTAATCATGCTTATCGTCGTCCAAACTTGATTTCAGTACGTGCTTGATGCCTGGTCCATTAACCGATGTGTCCAACCCATTTGCACCGGTGGTCGATACCGGGTAAAAGTCAACACATTCCCACATGCCCGTACCCGGAACCGTATGTAGTAACCCATCCAACAGCTCATAGCTTGTAAAGTTTGTTGTTTGATATACAAGCGCTATACCCGTGGTATTTAGCTTGGACCCAATTGTGATCCGCCACTTTCCGTCTGGGGCAAGCCAGGCTGTGGTGGGATCCCTGAAGTCTTTTGTACCAACACCAGCTGGAGGGAGCAAGATCGGGTTACCCGGATACTTGACCCAATCAAGAAGGAGAGGATCAGAAAGGTTTGCAGGATAGGCTAGATTTTGCACTTGCACCAAATCATTGGTGTCCCCAGTGTAGAGCATGACAATGTTACCATCCGGGAGGATAGTGGCGGAGCCAGTCCAGACACCGTTGATATCGTACCATTGATCGGGCACCATTGCAAATGGTAGGTGAAGCCAGTTGATAAGGTCCCTTGATACGGCGTGGCCCCATGTGATGTTGCCCCAAACTGCGGAATCTGGGTTGTATTGGTAGAAGAGATGGTACCATCCCTTGTGGAACAATGGACCTACAATACAAATGAGATTCTCTTAGTTTTTTCATATAAAAATTAAGAGCTATAATGAATATAGTTTTCCACGATTTTGACCAGTACTTGATATATGCAGTATATATCCGAACGCGGACCTAACGTGCACGGCAGCTTATTTCAGAAGTCCAGCAGACAACACCAGGAAGCTAATTTCCAATGCAGCAGGCTCAATGAATTGAAATATATTATTGAAGAAAAGTATGAATTTCCCATTAGATAGTACTTACTTGCCGTGTTGTATTTTCAGTGAACCAGGAAAGGGTAAACGATTCAAAGAGTTGGTTCAAAATATATTCATAGTCTTTTGAGTAACAGTGCTTCTCGATTTGTTGGTAATCAAAGACGGACCACACCCAAACAAAAACTTCCTGTTCAAGGCTATAATTATTCCATCCTACTACTACTGCTACTTTTTTGTAAAAACACAGCAGCTTATTGGTTCTTGTTTTAAATGTTTGAAAGTTAATAAATTGACCAATAGAATATTCACCAGCATTGAGGTGATCACCTCAGTTATCGATACTGTATTGATACATAACCAATTCAATATTTTTATTTTCGTATTTTAATTATGGAATGAAAAAAGCTCGATTGTAATTTTAAAAAAATACAAACATTAAATGATTGTTAAATTTATTTATTTTTAACGTTGATTAAACTATTCTCAATTAAGAGTGATGGGCTCAATAATTAAATACCTTGATGGATTTTCTATATATACATGGATATCATGTCATATAATTGAGGTGAGATTAGCCTTTTTTTCCTTTTGTGCTGCAAATTACTCCCTCCATTCCAAAATAAGTGACGTTTTGGAAGAAAAATTTTGTTCCAAATTATCTGTCGTTTACAACTTTCAAGGAGAATAAATTATTTACTTTCCTATATCACCCTTACTTTCTCCCATTGTCCCAAGAAATTCTCACACTTAGGATTAATAGTTTTCAACTTCCCATAAAGGGGTAGTGATAGAATTTCACACAGATTTTAATTATTAAATGATAGTATTAAATGACTTTTTTAATCCATGTACAAAAATCTTAAACGACACTTATTTTGGAATGGAAGGAGTATTAAAAAAGTTTCCATTATTTCAAAAAGGCCAAGGACAAATTATTTAATAAGTTTCCATTATTTCAAAATGGCCAATGACAAAGGTGGGACCCCTACTGTAATTACATAATTTTTGGTAAGAATTTCATGTTTTCATTGGTCCATAACTACCGCAAAAGGCAGACCAAAACGCTTTTATTTGAAATAATTGCGATTTGTCTCAGAGATCTTGCAAGCTAGTCCTAAATCACCACGTATACACACATGTAGTGGAGCCCCCTAACCTTTATAATAGGCCATATGATCAACATGATCATGATGTGAATATTAAATAAATTAGTCGCGCAAAATAATTTTAATATAATATAATATGCAATCATAGACATCTAGGGTGGACTTGGGCAATTTAATTATCTTCAACCTACTACTTTTTTCATAATTCTTGGTGAATCTTCCTAATTTTATCAAGGTTGAAGAATTATTTTGGCAGTGATACTCTTGAGCTTTAAATCTCAAGTATGATTCTTACTTAAATAAATTTATTTTGTTCCATGATGTGAAGTGTTTCTTTTTGTGAGACTTGTTTGTTAGTAACTTATTTCTTCCTCTTTTAATGAGATTTAGTTAGTTAGTAATTATACAATTATATTTTGATTCTAATTAATTTTTTAAATTAAAGAATTTAAATTTTGATGTAAAATTATTTTTATTTTTGAAATAATAAGTTTGTACTTAATACTAGTTAAAATATAGCCTATTGTACTAATCGATTTTTTTTTAATACTCCTATTAATTGTAAATTTTAGATTTCTAAATTGATTTAAAAAATTCATATAAGACTCTTTTAGTAATAGAGAGAGAGTAATAATAATGCTATAAATTAAGAGTTTTTTAGGTGGACATAGACATTGGACATCAGTGTATAATTTTATCCACCTTTGAGGGTCAAAATATAATTACGTAAAATTTAAATACATTCATGTTTAATTTTTATGTCGGATAGAGTTTTTGCTAAATTAAACGATTAAAACAAGATTATGCAAAAAAGTAGAGGACCTACCATTAGGATCTGCACCAGATGTCCGATTCCCCCAACAAAAGCAGCCCATGAAAGTATCCGCAAAAAAGTTTTGATTTGTAAGAAATAAACTAATTAGATGCTAGTAATATATATATATATATATATATATATATATAGAGAGAGAGAGAGAGAGAGAGGGGGAGGGAAGGGGAAGGGGGAGGGGGGAGGGGGAAGGAAGGGGGGGGGGGGGGTGGGAGAGATATATATATAGAGAGAGAATTTAAATAAATAAATAAATAAAGCAATAAAAGCTTAGGTAAACGAACCATTCATCCAATTTTGCTGGGGTTGAAAGTGGAAAGAAGTTCTCTGCCAAGCCAACATAGTATTGGTCCAAGGATACACCGGCTCAGCTGAGAACTGCCGGAAAGTCTTCTCCGACACCCCCTGAGACACCCCTCTGGACGGTGGCTCCAAGATCTCCGGCACATGTGAAGATTTTTTTAAAACATCGCCGTCTCCATTAGTAGTCGTACCTGCTTTGGGTATTTCTTCTTGTGGTTGTGGATTCAAAATCAGGACAATAACAGATGAAAGAAGAAGTGCGGAGAGGAAGATAACGGATAGTGCCTTATCGGGTCGCCGGTAAGACGATGGAGAATTGACGGGTTGGGATTGGTCCGGCAGGGGAGTGTAAGAATTGGCATGTTCAAGATCATGGGTAGGGAGGAAATGGGTGGTGTCCATTGGTTGAGAAAATGGGTAAAACTTAAATGCTGAGAAATGCAAAACTTCCATATTTATAGAAAGAGAAATGATTAGGTGGAATTTGACAGATGGTGTAGTGCTTGGTGCGTATGGATTGGCCGGGCAGATATGGTCGTGGGGCTGGGGCGGGTTATTAAATGACTTGATAGTTCTGGTCGTGTGCTGTGGATAACTCTAGCTTACTTGGCATTATGTTGTAATACGCTCTCTTAATTTATTCTTATATCCTCTCCATCTTTTTTCAAAATTAGAAATATAATATTACTTTTGATATTTATATATTGAATTTTAAAATTTATATGATTCCTAAAAATTTAAAATAAATTAAATTTTGTAATTAGTAATTTTTTATATATATTATATAATTAAGATAATTGTAATAACTAAAATTAAATATATTTATATTAATTTTAATTTTAATACGTAATCGCTTAACCTCAAAAATCAAATTGTATTTTTAATTTCAAACGGGATAGTATTCATAAAAAACCTTGTAAGCTAATGAGATTTTAAGGCATTGCAATCTTTAAGTCTCAATTTAATTCTTATTTAAGTGAGTTTATTTTTTCTCTATATAAATTATGTTTCCTCTTTTTATGTGAACTTTGTTTGTGATTTAATTTTTTTTCTTCTATTGGGATACTGGACCGGTTTGTTCTTCCCTTGTGAGGAGTAATAGTGATGATGAAATTATATTATTATACTCTATAAAATAAAGTTTTTAAAATAAATAAATAATAAGAGACCTCTCAAAATGAATGACTCCTAATCCATTGGATTGGATTGGATTTGGTTTAGTTATAGTCTGCTCTTGGTTGGTTACTAATCAATTAAAGACAAATTTTAATTTTATTTATTTAGAGGATTCGTTAGTTTGAATTTAGCTTTGAAATTTAAACAAAAACAGGTCGAATTAGAATTGCTTTTGGTAAATCCAAGTCCGAACCTAGAAACAACTTAACATGGAAGATATATTAATATTAATAAATGAGAGGAAATGGTCCATCTTAAATTCGTGTCTCTGACCTGTTAAATAATTGGTAAATTAAAAAAACCTCACTAATATATATTACTTGGAGTGAATACATTCTTAAAAAATTGTCGTTTAAATTTAAGATTTTTATATAAAATTAAAAAGTCATTTAATACTACTCCCTTCATTCTTAAATAAGTGTCGTTTAAAGTTTTTACACATAGATTAAGAAAGTCATTTAATACTATCATTTAATCATTAAAACCTGTGTAAAATTTCATCATTACCTCTTTATGGGAAGTTGAAAACTATTAATATAAGGTAAGAATTTCTTGGAACATAAAAAGAAGTAAAAGCGATATATAAAAATTAAATAATTTATTCTCTTAGAAAATTGTAACGACAGATAATTTGGAATAAATTTTTTCTTCTAAAACGTCACTTATTTAGGAATGGAGGGAGTACCATTTAACAATTAAAATTTATTTGAAATTTCATCACCTTGCTTTTGCTTAGAAATTGAAAACTATTAATCTGAGGAAGAAAATTTCTTTAGACGAACGAGAGAATGTAGAGGTAATATATGAAAATAAATAATTTATTCTCCTAAAAATTATAAATGACAAATATTTTAAAATAATTTTTTTTTTTAAAACGATAATCTTTAAAGCTTAATGTAATCGGATGAGGAGTACATGACATTATTGGCTCATAAACACAATCATTAGTAGAAGCGTAAAAGTCTCTTTCTAAAACATTGACTTGATTATGATCACTGACGTCATCCATATTTTGTAAAATATTTATTAATTATAGATGACACATTATTTTGTAAGTTGGTTTTATAAGATTTTATTGTTTGTGGAGAATATTCACGTAAAAAGTCTAATCTCAAATCATATACCACTTAAAAAGATTTTATTTTATTAAATATTCCTTAATACCACTCTCTATTTTTTCAAGAATCAAAGTATTATATAAAAATTATTTTGGATTTTTATATTCAATTGAAGACATTTTCAGTTAAAATTTCATACACTAACAGTATATATACAAACAGTGTTAAAATTATGACAAATCATTAATGAAATACTTTACGTTAAACAAAATTATCCTTATAATGACACTTTATAAATATATAGTATAATATTTATTTAATTAAATAAATATTATTAACAATTTAAACTCGTTCAATTAAACTTGCTATAAATTTGTTTAATTATAAGCGATTAAAATTTATTATTTTAAAATGACTCATATCAGTATATAGTATAATATTTAAATTAAATTAAAATGTCAACGGAATCAAGGAAGATAAATAGTAATATTATTTGATAATACACTCTGGGAAGTCGAATAAATAACTCAATCATTAGACCTTCAATTATTATTATAGTTAGAAAATTAATAAATTTACAACACAAAATAATATTTTTATCGTCGTTATATATTTATAATCAAACTTTTTATGTAAAAATATTATAAAAATATCAATTTCCCTATTAAATTTTAACAATGAATCAGGACAATAATACGAGCCCAATAATTTTGTCAATCAATTTTAAAAATTATTTTTGTAATTTTCTGATAATTTCGGTTGGCCCGGTGGGTGGTGGGCGGGCGTGGGGGCATGGCTTGAACTTTCCAAGCAATCAGACTCACATACATACAGTATATACTTACTAAGTATACAATCTACACTCATCTTTCACGTGCCCCATGTTGTGGGTCGTTGTTATTATTTTAATAGTCAGACACGTAACAGTGGGCCGTGGGCCTGGGACGGCCCACAATTCACATATATCCGGTAAACAAGATTAGTTTGGTCTTATGTCAATATTTTGGTGCTAGTAAAATATATCTATTGTGGTAGATTACTCAACCAATTCCTATATTCGTAGGCAAATGACTAGAGTATTTTTATGTGAAAATACTCTATATAAAAAATTGTGCAATAATGTTAGATTTTATATAGTGTATATTAATTAAAGTGTATAAATGAAAATTTATTCACGTTCCTATTTTTTGTATTTTGTTATATTATATATATATATATATATATATATATATATATATATATATATATAATTTATGTTCATAACATTACTCGATTACGATATGGTCTGTAAATTACGTAATTTTGAGGAGCAAGTGTTTGACTTATACTTTCACTTTGTCCAATCTAAATTTAATGTTATCATAGTCGAGTTTGGTCTTAAGTTTTCTAATGCTCAAGAAATTTTTTCCAAGCGTCTTTTTTATACAAATTAAAACAAAAAATAAATAAATTATCAACTAATTATTTTATTAAAATTATAAGAATTTATAAAAGATAAGAAAAAGAACACTTTTGGGCCTCATTAAAATCTTATTTGGGAAAAAATTCAATGGGACAAAACCCCAAATGAAGAACAAAAACTCATTTTGAGCATATTTTCTTCCACTTGAAACTTCAAATTATTAAGAACAAGAATCCCAACTAAGTTTTTTGTTAAATCAAATAATAAATAAGAAAAAGTCAACAAAGATATGTATTACAATTTATAAATTTTATACATCTAGATTCTATAGGTATCTTTAAAAAAATTACATTTAAAGAAAGCGACCTGGCAAAATTTAGATGATTTATTTTCCAACTTTGTTGGAGAAGAAGAGAATCACCGGGAAAAAAAAAGTCTTTATAGCCGTATATTTGAATCGAGATGGTCAAGGGTTTTTGTGGGCTAAGAATTGCTTTTTGATTCCCCATATTTAGTGATTTGTTTTATATTATATTTTTTAATTAATATGAGACTTCCTTACTAAGTACTTTTTTTCTTGAGATTGAGTATATATAGACTAATTGGATCGACTGACTTCACTTTTCATTAACAAGTACAAACGATAATTTTTTTTTATACACATAATATATACATAAACTTATTAAAAAATTTTGCCCCAAGGCGTTGGGCCGACACTAATCATAGTTATATATTTCAGATGTCCACAATATTTGTCATTTGCGAAAACTATTTAACAAATAAAAATTGAGAATTGACATTATTTTACCGTAAACAAAGTCTATTTCACTTGTAACTTGCAATGGATTATAAACAGTGAAAATGATATGCATTTGTCATTTTTCTAAAATATTCTGAACCCTACAATTTATTCTGAAAATGATAAGTATTTCTTTTAACTAAGATCTCTACTCATTAAAAATACTTTTAAAGGATCATCAAAATTTAAAATGTTTTCCTCCTATTTGATATCCTGAAATTGTAGAGAGAAAGAAAATGGGCCGTCAATAATTTGTAAACAAAGCCCAGAAAAAGAATATATCAAGAGGCCGACCAGCTATTTTAGGGCCAGTGTTGTTGAACATTTGGTATGGACAATAAGGAAGATGAGTGTAAAGCCTCTCCTTCTCAGGCCACTGGATTAAGACTTGGGCCACTGGCCTTTGGACCAAAAGAGCATTTTAATATATTTTAATTGAAAATACTATACAAAGTAGGGCGATAATAAAAGGAAAATTAACAAAAAAAATTAGGGAGTTTTCTATTTTCTTTGAATTTTAATTTTTTATAAATTTATTTCATCTCAAAATAAAATCTTTTGAATTAGATGGACCGATAAACTATATTATGGGTTCTTTAATAAAATAGAAAACTAAATTATACATCATGTCTTAAAAATATGAAGGTTTAATCTTACAAATCTTTTTTATTTTTCTAATATTTTATGTGTTCTAATCTTTAATTTAAAATTATATTATAAAAAAGAATGCTATTAAGTAAAATTGTAAAAAGATAACCCCTTGGGCAACTAAAATTAATGTGAATATGAACAATTAAATGACAGAAAAAGAAACATATATTGTAATTATGTAAACATATATAGATATAAATATTTTAACATCCCCTCCCTCTTCATCCCTACGTATTCGGTTATTTTCTCCATCTCTACATACATACATGCTCATAACATGAATGAATGTTAGCAAGAAGTGGTAGAGAATTTGGAATTTACATTATTGTATGAGGCATGAGGCTTCAGGCATCAGGTATCCTTGGTGCCAAGAATGGGAGTCTGTAAAGAAAAGGATTTACAAAGGAAAAGCTAGCTCTCAGCAGAACCAACCCCCACCCCACCCCATCATATCATTCTTGTCAACAACTCAAGAAGGCCTCCCTCCCTCCCTCTGCATTATCTTCCTACAAAATAACTCAAAACTTGTAGTATATGAATAATTAATAATTGAGGACATCCATCCTCCTCCTTATTCTAGACCACTTGCTTTCTTCCATTTTACCAGAGACTTGAGGAATTCCATTACCTACAGAAAAAGTGAATACAAAAACTCAAATGAAGGCTATTGTTTTAGTTAATTAATTAAAGAATGACACTTGTACCTACCTCTGATGGGTCCACGAGAGAGTAAAATGCATTGCTTTCCTTTGGCGCAGAAGACACTAAGATACCATAGCCTCGATTACCCTCTCTCAAAACCTGTAAACTTTTAATTCAATGCATGCCCTTAAAGATATGTGATCTGATGAGAAAGCTAAATTATTACCTTAAATGCATCTTCACACCGATCATCTCCAACATATATTGGGAGCACATTGTTACTATTACTTAACCCTACATCGGAGGAGCATTATCATCAACACCATTATTTGGTTGTTCAAAAAACAGAAGATAATCATCACTAGTCTCTATAACTAAATCAGCAATTTGTTTACTCACCAAGGATTCGAGTAAAACTCCACAGCTTCCCTTTATCCCAATTAAGCACAGGCCGGACCTCTAAAACCTATACATATGGAAGGATGGACCAACCAATAATAATAAGGGAATGCATAACATATATACCCAGAGTAACAAACTTAAAACTGAAAATATCCAACAATTCATTCAAAAGCTGGCTTAGAGGCACACCTTTAAGCCCATGGGTTAATCGTGAGCCTTGGGTAGTTCTTCATAATGTCATGGACACATTGTGCAACTGTTGTCCAACTCTAATAAAATCAAAAAAATATTATGGTCAATATCAGTCTTTACCAAAAACAAAACTCTCAAAATCACTCCTCTATCTTTTAGCGCTCGGAAAAACCCCAACCTTCTCATCTACATTACAATAATGCACAGCGACACAGAACTTATTGTTCTCAACTTTGGCTCCTGTTATTTCTTTAGTAATTTCAACAAGAGATCTAAAACCTGCTCAAATAGAAATAATTCAGAATACTTTTTTATCATACAGAATGAAGATTAGGACTAAATAATGCACCAAGTCATATACTGTACCTCATCAATCATAGGTAAGAATTCACTAGCAGGCTGGAACAAGATAACATCCTTACCCTATTACCAGAACAAATATAATTACTTCATCAGCATGAGAAAAAGGAAGATAGGTTTCTTAAGATAATCACCTGCTTGTTAGTTGACCTAATACAGTTATTATGATCATTAGTAATGGGACGAATAGGATCCATGATGTCCATCCCATGGCTCCCAGCATGGTAGAGTTCTGTTAGTCCTACAAACTCATGTACCTGTAGGGAAATTGTAGCATGTGTCAATAGACTGCAAATAAAGCACAGTATTGAAAATGGCTAAACAACACATTAGCATTTGAACAGTGACCTAGCAAGTACCTTGTCATGGCTTCTCCCACTAATAATAGCTGTTGGAAAGTATTTCACACATTTTAAACAGCAGAACGCATCTGGAAATGTCACCCAATATCAAGAAGAATCCAGGTGTGGGTGAATTCATTTTATTTTTTTATTGATGCTTATAAATACAGAAAAAAAATAAAAGGAAAATAGAATAAAACAGTAAATTCACACATGATTAGACATGAAGGCTTGATCTGGGTTGTCTACTATTGGTGATAGAGTCCCATCATAGTTCAGAAACAACGCTACTCTCTTGCCCTTGGCATAACTTGTTATTTTCTCAAAAGATGCAAGTGCAGATTGGATACTTGAGCTGCATAGAACCAGAAGAGGAAGTTAGGTAAACATGGAATTTCGTAGTGCAAATTTGATTGTTGACCAAAGAAAGAGAACTATATGACAACGTTACCATCCATTTGAGATAAACAATATCAGTTGGCTCCGTGCTGAAATCTTTAGTTATTTTCTTATGAGTGGGAGATGAAGATTTCATGGCATCCAACCAGCAGGTGGACCGAACATCGTCAAGTAGGCCAGGCTTTTTCCTTGGGATTGTCAGAAAGAGACTTGAAGAGAAGACTGCATTAGGTGGAGAATATGGAAGCAGAGCATAATGGAGGCCTAATCTCGAGTTGTTCATGGGGGCAGAATCAGTGAGAACTGAAGCATTGTGATTTGATTTCAATTCCATCAGATCCATAGTTGTTGCTTAAAATTTATGAAGTTGATTTTGTGGCAGCTGACAGTTCTATCAAAAACAGGCAAATAGGTGGTTTGAAACCCAACCTTAGATAATCTTTTCAGCCAACCCCCTTGTAAAAAAAACCACCTCTTCAAAGTCTTTTTGTCACTGATGCTCTGATGACAGTCCATCAAGCAGAAGACTCCTGTAAACTATTGATCATAAAGTCTTCAGTAAAGGGACAAAAAAAAGGAGTGAAGAACAGAGATTTATTAAAGAATCCATAGTTTAGTCTTACTTGTGCATCCTCTCTTCCTCCCCAGCAACTCCACTCCGTATAGATCAAACAACAGAGCAATAACTGCAAAAAGAAAAGGTATACAAAATTGGAATAACCATGATAACAAGATTTCTCAACCATATAAAATTTCTGCTTATTGCATCTAAAAGCTGAAACAGACTTAGTGACGTAAAATCTACAAAGTTTCAGTTGTTGACAACATTAAAGCTGCACTATGATGCTTGGTACCAAACATTAACAATATATATTTCACAGCTCAAATAACGAATATGTAGAACAGACTTGCAAAAGCTGAAGGCACGCATTATTTAAAAGAAAATGAAGTAAAAATAAAATAAAATAAAATAAAATTGCACTAGAACTCCTGTACACTGATATGGAATTCAAACTAATGTGATACTCGACCTTCTCTCCTGGCACCGTGATTGGAAAGTATTTGCAGTTTTTAAAATGCCACAAGCATAAAACTGCTGAAATCTTTAGTATTCTTTCCCGATCCCTCTCACTGCACATTTCTCAATAGGATATATTTCAGGCAGGTAATCTATAAAAATCTTACAATTAACTGGCGCAAAGATCTGTTTGTAATTATTTAATTCAGAAGTATAGTTAAACTAGAGTACCTGCTATGGCCCTAAATCCTAATATAACAATACAAGCCCGGAACAAAGCTTTTCAAGTACCCCTCAAAGGGTGAGAGAAATGGCCAGATGCCTTGAGGACTAACATCAAGGTCATTGGTTTTGACCCCATACATGGGCCAAAATTACTCAATAATAATAATAATAATAATAATAATAAGATTTTCTTTTTCTGCCATTCTATATAATGTACCAATGAAGATTTGCAATAGTTTATATTATGCTTTTCAGATCTTTTCAGTATCACAACTGTCAAAAGCATAACAAACATATTATACATAAAGATATTTACTTTGAAAATACTCAATTTTTAACACTACATGTGCCTAACAGTGGAAGAATGTGAGAGCATTAATATGTGCACATAAGAAATTCAGAACATGTAAGGCTCAAATCAATAAAGATTTAACAAAACCACAGTCCAGACTACAAGTATATCATCCTTCCTTTTCGTCCAGGTAAATTACAATTGCATTAGACTTTGTGAAATGTAATGATTATGATGATAATATTAATATAAACCAGTTACAGAATGCATTACAGATGCTCAAGGGGCATGCAGCTAATAATAATTTCGTGAAATGCACCATTAGGTTCTTGTATCATCTTAATGTACATGACTCTTGTAAGTACTATGAGAAAATAAGCTGGTGCCGCAACCAATTTATCATATTATAAAACAAATCAAATAGTTGTAAAGATAAGGGGCAAGGTGTGTGTGTGTGTATATATATATATATATATATATATATATATATATGGGGACATATCTAGCGTTGTAAGGATACAGTTATCTCTTCAACAGATCTCACTTCATCATTCGCTCATTAAACAATAAAATAGATCTCCGTCTACGCTTTTAAAATGGGTGATATCACAGAGTTAATTCATGGACGGAAAGATATCCAAAATATCCCTCCAATATAAATTCCCTGCCCAAGAAATTAAATCTGCGCTTGCATTGGAGTATGGACGGCCCTTAAATGATGTCATTTTTATTTATACAGTCCGTTCAGTAGCTTTAATTCCAAATGGCGCCTGCTTTTCATATAAATTACTGTCAACAAAACTAAACTATGGTATCACCCATATTAAACTGAGGACGGGGATCTATTTTACCATTCGATAAACGAATGGACGACTGAGATATGTTGATCTGTCCCCTACATATAGGTAAGATTGCCTTTACAAGGGGGAAAAACTTATATTAACAGAAGTTGATCCGAGAATTCAGAAGACACATATTTCAGTCTATGTGAGAGTACTTCCAAAAACAGCGATCATAATTAAAAAATTGGCCCACAAAACCAGATACTTGGAAGAGAAAATTTTGGCAGCCAGTAACAGCATCTAATAAAGTATTATAGCCCACATAGTGACATAGGGAGAGGAAACAAAAGCATATGCAACCACAGATCATGGGCCTACACTAAAGCATGGGAAGAATTAACATATGGAACCACCAGAAAAATCTTAATAGCTAAAAGAAATAACATATGGACCATTTAATAGAATCAATTTCTCCATACTACCGGTTTTTACAACAAATATTTCTAATGTCTAATTATGGAATAAATGTTAGTAATTGTGAAAGATATTTATAGGTAACTTCTTCGCATCAGGAAGGTGAGAGTGACATTACTCTATAAATAGTTGCAGGAAAATTGAAGAACAGCCAGCCAACTCTTGAATAAGCTAGTAAATGATATGTGATTTTCATTTCATCAATTTTTGTGGGGGCAGATAGAGAACATGAACGATTAATCATCCATGACGAAGAAAGTTATTATTAGGGGCCGGGGGGTGGGGGGGTGGAGTTGGGGAATAATCAATTATATATAGAAACAGAACTATTGATTTAATTAATATATACTAGCTATTGAACATAAAACTGAATAACAACAAACCTACATACATGGAAAATAGTCAAATCCTCTAATTGTTCCAACAGAAACTGAAACCTGAATATTCCTTCCCTTCTGAAAACAGAAAGAAAGTAAATTGACTTGACACAAATAGGGAATTGAATAATTCGTTCAGATAATCAGGAATTATGATAAAAGAATCTAGGAGATAAAAAATACTGCAAGTATATTAAACTTTATCAATAAAAACACAATTTCGATTACAATAAATTCGTTATCAAACATAAATTGCACGTGTGTATCAATATGAATGTTTTGTATGTGCGCAAAAACAAACGGAATGAATCAGAATAGAAAGATTAAACAGCAAAAAAAACATATATGTTTGTGTAAATATGAAACCAAATTAGAGAGCATTGCATCCCCGTACACCTTATACGATTTTTTAAGAGAGATGTATATTGATGGCGGCGCCGGCGTGTATAGCAGACTGACTAGCTCCCAATGCGAAAGACGAAACGAGAAAGAAACGTTTGGCAAATGCAAGTAATCAGTTCCGAAACCTTCAAAAAGAAAGAAGAAAACAACCGTCAACGAACGACAACCAAACAAGGCATTATAGTTATAGATTATGGAGCCAGAGCTCAAAGAACAATAGGAGATAAAGAAAGCGAGATATGACATCACCTTCGGGCCGGCCGACAAACACCTGCGGTCGAATAACCTAGAAAATAGATACAAAAAATGTATATATATCTCTCAAATTCAAACGAATGCTAGCTATTATAACCCGATCGAGGACAGAGAAAAGAAAAGAAGAGAAGCGAGTTTAGCTAGCGGGATCAGGTTTATATAGAATTTCGGATTCGATTAGAGAAGTAAATTTTGGTTGTTGAATGCGGAAACAGCCGCTGAAATATATAGCACGAGTAACTGCTAACAAGCAACCAGCTTCATTCTCAAAATATATCAGTTTCCTAAATTCTTTGTCTTAAAATGATTGTATTCAGCTGTTTGTGTAATATGCATGCTATATATAATACTACTACTATCTTATATAACAAGTGTGTTTGAATGTCTCTTGCCTCTTATTAGTTCAGAGGTTAAACCTGTTTGATAAATAGTTTTTTGCCTCTTTAATCAAAAGAAGATACAAAATTAAATCTTAGCTTATTTAAAGAATAAGACATCTGTATTTAGTTTATATTTTTTTTGAACAAAAATAACCTCTTTAATATTATAAAATTCCTTTTATATTCCTCTAATAAAATATTCAAATTCAAATTAAAGAACAAAACAAAGAAACAGAAGCCAGATCAGAAGTGATGGAGATGGGTCTTGGCTAAAGGTCGATTTCGATGACTTTTCTTATTTGATATAAAGATTGAGAAATCAAGGGTAATCAAAATCAAGGAGGGAAATATGGAAACCCAAATCACATCAACAATACATCCACAGGACGATGATTTTACATTATGTATAATTGGAAGCTTGTTACATTGATTGATTCTGCAGTCGTGCGCTGGGCTGGGAAAGAGTGGCCAAGCCCAGCTGGCAGAAAAGTAGTCGGTCAAATAAGATTTGGAACAGAGATTCATACGCTAGTAAGGGCATAAACGGAAAGAAAAGTCTAGGGTGACCGGGATTTTCTGACCGGGGTAGTGACCGGCCAGTTTTTTTTTTTTTTGCTTTTGATTAAAATATTAATGAGATTTATTAGAATCGAATTTTAGAAAATGCATGATGATGTATGTATTATTTGGATAAACGTAAAAAACAGAGTTATACAGACTGTATAACCTTGTTTGTTACGTGTATCCAAAAAGACACTTAAATCACTGCATTTTGTAAAAATTTCAATTCCAATAAATCACATTAATTATTTTGTAGTCAAAAGCAAAAAAAAAAAAATTTAATTTCCGGCCGGTCACTACCCCGGTCGGAAAAGGCCGATCCCCCTAGAAGGACTCAAATGGAAAGTAGGACTGATCCAGTGGTAGTTATTTATGGAAAGTAGGGCATAAATAAGTACAGTGGTAATTAGTTTAGAGTTTTTGTCGGTGGATTATAATTGTATATTTTTTTTACTAGTTTTAAAGGGAATTTAATATTATTGTTGTCGTCAATAATACTCCAGATTCAAGACTTCGTACAACCAAATTCTTATGAGTAATTTTTTTAGTATTGAATCATTAGTAACTTGGTGGATTAAATTGTTCTTCATACTATTAACATATATATTTTTATTTATGAGATATCGGCAAGGATCAAGAACAGACTGATCTGTAAACGGTTCAATTTTTAACGACAAATATGTCCATCGTTAAATGTTGGTCGACCTCAAATTTTAATAGAAGTATGTAGGATCTTATGGTTGAATTTTGTTAAATAATATTTGTCGCGTTACTTTTTAATATGGTGTACCATGTTAGATTCATTATTATAATTATTAGAAAATCAATAGTATTTGTTACACGAATATGGTATCAACTTTTAATGGGGGTGAAAATTCAGCTTTGGCTTGAATCTTGAGGGAATTAAATAGATAAAACCCATTCATGCAAGCAACATATATATATTCAACACATGAATTTGTTTGTGGCCAACTACCAACATAAATATGAAGATACTCCCACCTCCCCTAATTAATGGAGATCTATTATTTTTCTAGAAGCAGAGAGAAATTTAAATTTAAAAGAAAATTATGCTTAGAAGTTTCAATTCTCTTTTACTGGACTATTATTTTGGGATTATTATATCTACAAACTTTAGAAGAAGAATTTCAAAACTTATTTATTTATGCCCTGAGCTCTAGGCTCTAGCTCTTTAATTAAACACATCATATTAAATATATTTGAAATTTGTCCCAGTCATAGGTTACCTTCTCACCCTCTGAACGGGATAGTAATTTTACTTATTGTTTTGTGGTGCCTACAAAGAGGTTGGCTGACTGGTTATATATGAGTTCGATTATTTGGAGAAAGTGGGCAGTTGGAAGGTCCATTCTTAATGGCTAATACTATAGTGTGTATGGCTGAACAAAAGAAAGGAAATCGGATCATAAAACTTATTTTAGGAGTTAAAAATTAAATATAGTTAAGAATATTATGTTCCTCAAAAAATTTCAATTATCCAAAATAGACTCCTACATGGGAAGACTCCGACCCACCAAATCATCCGGACCTAAATATATATAATCACACGAACAATATTCTTACCAAAAAATTAAAAAAAAATCTGGAGAAGTTACCTAACGTCATCAACTTGACGAAACTTGTTTAGGTAATTTTGAGCGTTGAATTTTGTTATTTTAAACGTGGTCTTATTAATAAAAATAGATTTATTTAGTCAGTTGTAGCTTAGTCAAGAAGTATATATTCCTGTCAGCTATGAATTTAAAGTTTTGAAAAATACTATATCAGTAACCCCATGGCATGCAACGTAACAATGAAGTAATAATACTAATAAATAATCAGTTTTATAAGGGTGATTATACATATATATTCCAGTGACAATTTCATTTGCCTGGGCTGGTTACTGGTTACTGGTTACTGGTTACTTCAGATATAATTTGTCATTTGGGGCTACGTGAACATAATTTTAAGAAACCCTTCCCCATGAAATAAATTAGCAAAATTGAATAATAACGATGATAAAAAATAATCCATTTGCAATTCATGTAAGCAGTTAAGTCATGGCACTGTCAGTATCAGAGGTTATATTTTCCCGGATCGGATGTTTTCTAAATTACTCCCCTATTAAGTAAAACGTTGATCCGGATAATTTATACTACTCCCTAATCATTCAATTCAATGAGCATCTTGTATTTAGCTTTAATCCTAGTTTAATTTATAAAATCTTAAAATTCAAATTATAATGTGAAATTTATTTTCACTTTTAAAATAAAAATTTATACTTAGAAATATTTTATAATTTTATTTCATGATCAAAGGAATAAATGAGTTATATATGAAGAGAAAGTGAGATGGGTGGTCCATGATCACCACTTGTTCAATTCCATCCCATGGATATATCCCTCCTGGATTTTTGTTGAGTCATAATTTTTTTATTGTCAAGGGATGTATTCCGATTCTTCATATATAACATATTTGAAAGTAAAATGATAGTTATAATCTAGCTAGAACAAACTATTGTGAATTGGTCTCAAGTCTCAACTCCCAACCCTAGTCGAAAATAAAAAAATAAATTTCACATTTTCTTGAAATATGTTTACAATTCTTTTGTAGCACACAAATGTTCTTAACACTGGGATATACATGCTCTTGTTTAATTGGATTGGATTATTCAAATGTGACAAGGACGTGACCAATTAAGGCAATTTCAAGTAATTGCCTTGTGGAATTGAGGCAGGAGGATTACTAGTGAGTTTCATCTGTGAGTTGTGGTGGTCAATTTGGCAACTTGGGGTTTGTCTGCTTATGTTGGCACCATCAAGCAAGGTAGCGGTTTGATGCCACTGAAGGAAGGTCTCTTTCTTAGGTTTTTGTCTGCTGGCCGTGTACGTGTTAGTCCCTTTAGCGGGTTTACATGGAGTTGGCATTCTCAATGGCTATTGGCTAGGCAGCGTGTTAACACTTGATCTTGACACACTCAACTCGTGTGGGGCAAGGCAACTTTGACAATCGGCCTATTTGGATTTTCGTGTGGCTGGATGGACAAAGTATTGAAGCACATGTTGGACAAACTCGTGGGCTGAGACAACAAAGAATGTGCCCCGACTTCGAGAGCTAGTTGGATTAGCGAACTGGAGCAGGAACCAAATTAGTGGGCAGTTGCCGACTTAGCCAACCTCCACACACATACTGACATGTCTTAGATTGGGATTGCAGAACATAGGTGCAGCACATTAGCAGGCAGGTGTTGCTAGCGGGCAGTTGCACATTTGAATGCTGAAAGGCTATTTGCCAAGAAAATTATAAGCAACTGGGGATGTTAATTGTTGCCTAATTTTGTATGCTTTATTTATATGTTTTGCTGGGGCTTTATATTGGCACTGATCAGTTTGTAGACCTTGTGACACCGTGACTATTAAACTTGTGTTTTTGAGCTTTATTTTGGAGAAGAGAAAATTGGACACTTTCTTTTTAAAAAAAAAACAGAACCCCCAAACTCACCATAGAGAAGGATTTGATACATGGTATATTGGGCCACAAGTATAATAGGTTAACGGACTTTGTATGAGTTGGGCTAGCTTGGACGAGAGAGAGCCCAGGACTTTTTTTGAATTTTGGTTCTACTTTTATCATAGTTTATATAAGGAAAGACGCCTATGTGGTAGTATTTGTTTACTCTCCCATTAATTTCCTTTTTCTTTTTGGGAATTACTGGGCTTGTTTGCTCGGTTAGAGTCAGCTTCGGAGTATTATTAATTTGGGTCCTTTACATAAATATACAACAAATAAAAAGATATTACGAGAATAAGACACCAATTAAATAATTACAAGAATAGTGTAATAATATGTAATAATATCAATAGTAGTAAGAATACACGTCACGTAACCCAAACCAACAAAAATAAAACACCTCGATTCAAAGAGAAACTATTCCACTTTATGCGGTCCTCCTCCTTCGCCTCTTTCTTCGCTCTCCTTCATCGCATGCCACGATCTTGTAAGTCTTCTTCTTCTTCTTCTTCCTCTTCCTTCATTCACCGCCGCTTCAACACCTTGAAAAATATGTAGATCCGTAGATCTTGAAGATGTAGCCGCCATGGACGCCTGATCTCCTCATTCATTACGGTCTGCCACAACCGCCATTATATCGCAGGTTGCCGCCGTGAAAGAGACAGATTTGGTCGTGGTTTGGGTGGGATGGGGACTGAACGAGTTTGGGGTTTATGGTGCCATCAAGGTGATGGATTTACGGGAGGTGACATCTTTTGTGGGAAGCCTTCTGGAGGTGTCATTACATTGCATAAGACTCGATGACATTGTTGTAGAGGAGAGGTTGCCTTTTGATGCATACTGGAACAATTTTTTAATCGGGACACCGATTTGTAGTCAAACAATTTTAGAATGCAGTTGGTAGCGAACATTTATACAAAGGTAACCATTTTAGTTTTTGTGGGTAACAAGATAAATTTCAATTACTTGGTAACCAAAACTTTCATACAAAGCGTAATAATTTTAGTTTTTGTTAAGTTACATTTGTATTAAGGTTTATTATCAATCAGACTATTATAAAAAAAATCTATAATAGATTTTTAATAATTAATTAGTAACCCAATAAACCTAATTGGTTTCCTTTGTATTAAGGTTTGGCTACCAAGCTGTGATATATAAAAAAAAATCTACAATAGATTTTTTAATTAATTAATAACCCAATAAACCTGAATTGAATTACATTTGTATAAAGTGTTTGGCTACCAATCAGATTATTAAATAAAAAATCTATAATAGATTTTTAAAAATAAATTAAGAACCTAATAACACCGAATTGGTTACCTTAAGTATGAATGTGAGAATTCCTGTTTTATCAATAAAGATTTAAATTTTGTCGAAATAATTTTTAATATTATGGTGTGAATTTGAGATAAATATTATAGTTGTGGGTAGTATTTATAAATTTTGCAAAGTATGCAAGTGGTTATATTATATTCGATTGGTCTAGAATATTCTTGCTTTAGCAGGAATATTCGCATAACTACTCAATCATTGGTGGACCCCTAGCAATGTAATTATTGTTTGGATCGAGAAAGCGACAAAAATATTTTATTGAAATAACGACGGAAGTTTTACCGTAGTTCTTGTTGAACTACTTCATTAGTAAAAAGTACAATGAATACGTGTGGGTTGCATAAGAAGACGCTAGATTGATTATCGATGCTTATGTGAAAGTCACCGGTTTGATTCCATTATCATCGATTAATAATATGAATTATTATAATGATAATGACGCTTTTGTTTTATTCAGATTATTAACGTAATAAAAGCGAAACATCTTTTATATAAAATAGAATACTTTATTAAAGTTTATTCTATAAATAGAATATATTATATTTTATTACGATAAGTTGCGTAGTGTTTTGCATAGTGTTTTTGCGTAGTATTGCATAGTGTTTGCAGAGTAAAATGTTTTTATATAAATAGAATATATTATATTTTATTTAAAAGATTTTTCTTTAAATATGGACCATCGTATTAAAGTAAATCAATCCGGACCGCTTCATGGATTAGGCTTCTTACGCATTCCATTTTCCTATAAATAAGCTCATTCCTTCATTATTTTCTTACGAATTCATTGAAACTTGTAGAGAGAAGCTATAGAGAGAAGTTATAGAAAGAAGAAGAGTATTCTCGCTACTTCACTACTTCTATATTCGCTTCTTTTACTGTAAGGTGTTATTATTCTTTCTTCGAAGAAACTTCATTATTCCATTCATTATTATTCGTTGGAATAACCTCGTAAAAGTGGCATACCCTATACATAACTCAGATATGTGATACCCTATACTTGGTGAAATCCTTTATGTTATTCCATTCTTATTTGTTACATTGGAATAACTCAGATACGCTGATTTACCTATACTTGGTGACATTCTTCTATTGCTCATTGGAATATCCTCATGCGTGTGTGTTTTACACCCACTGGTTAAAATCTTTATCATTCTCATTGAATATCCTATCTCATGTGTTTTTACACCGGATCCGGTTCCATCTTTATTATTCTCGTTGGAACATCCCGCTTGCGTGTGAATTTCACGACTGGTTCCGTTATTATTATTATGTTGAATAACTGCATCTGCAAGTATCTGCATGCATGGTGATTTCTTTTGTTATTCCATTCTTTATTATACCCAAATGGTTAAAACTTTGACTTCTATACTCCATGAAATTAGTAGAATATCCTTGATATTTGCGTTTCATCCAAAGATCTTTCATGGAAATATTCTTCCGATCATTCTTGAATTTTACTCTTAAATAAACAAGATGTCATGTTGACAATTTGGACGTTAATAATTCATGGATTAAATAATTCTTGAACTTGTTTTATTGAATTATTATGTCATTGTCATCATCCTCATGTTATATTATGTTATCTTCGAACTACGCCAAGATAGATGAACTTAGTATGATTATGACCAGAGGATCATTCGGTATAATCATGACGATTGATATAAATGATGTGACAAAAGTCCTCGGTGGCACTGTAATGCAATGATGGATAGTTTTTGTATGATTATGACGGGGTGATTCTAGATAGTCACGACCATTGATAATTTGATGAAAATCCTGATCACAGTGGTGCGAGGATGATTAGATGTGGTGGTTTATTTATTAAAACTTCGAGTCTCGTGATAAAATTGATGAAAACCTTTTAAAACCTAAAAGATAGTAGACTTTATTCTCTACTTGACTCTTTAAAATGGATTCTTAATTCACGTGCAGCTTAAACCGGTTTATTGCCTCATTGTATTTTATCGCTTTATCTTTGTTGAAGGCTAATGATAATTTATTCTGCATTATCTTAGTCATAATATTTCTTCTTGGCCTAGTTGAAATCACCCTTTCTTTCATTGTTCTCTCGAAAAATGAGAACATAAATTTGACGACAGTCGGGGAACGTAAGTAATGGTCCGTAGGATAAGATTAGTAGTCCTCACTATTCCTACGTGAAATAGTGTGATAATAAATTTGTAATGAGGACTCCTTTTGAGTTTGTATAATATCTAGTAGACAAAATTTGTATTCAAACTCGCGAGCTTTATGTATTGTATCACGCAGTTATATTAGTAAAGTTGTATTTGAATTTATGTACCATGTAAGTGGCGACCAAGATGGGTGGCGATATCTACTAATTTTGGGCGTCACATATATATTTTTTTTTGTAATTATTTTGTTTGTAGACTTTTTATGTAATTATTTTTTAAAATGTAATAGAAAATGTAAATGTCCCTATTAATTTTATACAAAAAAAAATTAAAAAAAAATCAATGAAATGACTTTGAAGCCTCACTCTGTTGCAAGTAGAGGGAGAAAATGTATAACCCAAGTTTAAGCAAAGCCCAAGTACACAATGTCGCCTTAACCCAATATTAAACTTGCTGAGGCCCAGTAACTACTTCTGTTGACCTTGTTCTTCAACCAAAGACTAAATTTAGGACAACACCATTTCCGTATGTGTTTTTTTTTATATACTCAGTTCTTATATGACCCGCTGTATATTTATGTAAAAAAATAATATAAAAATATCAAAAATACATACCAACTTAAATTTATTAATCCCGAATTTTAGGAAAGACAATAAAGATAAAGACTGAATTTATAAATACCGAGTGTCAGAAACGACAAGAGGGAGGGTAAAATAAAGATTTCTTCCAACCAGACCAGTCAGAGTCGGTATAAAGGAAAGATGAGATTAGAGTATTGAGATAATATCAGTAAAACCCCAACCAATGTTGTTATAATGGCAGAATGAAACTGGATTCCAAGTATCCTTGGATCATCTATATTTTCCCAAAAGGTGAAGAAACTACTCCTATCAAGAGATTACAACACCAGCCAAAACCCAACAATTAGAACATTTGCTAATTTTTAAAGTGCTACAAGCATGCTTCAAAGGTTTCAGTACCACTGCATCTGCCTCTTCATCAAGCATTTGAACCAACAGCTGCAATTTCCTTCTGAATGACACCATCAGGCATATCAAATGTTCTCTTCCTCGCCGAAAAAGATCTGCCTTGGGGCTGGGGGTCAACCACATCAAACATTGCTTCCAGTTCATCCACCATAGACCTTTTTGCAGCTCGCACCATCAAATCAACACCCTGAAACGGTAATACTGGATTTTAGTTCCCTTGTTTAATATGGATATTTTGGCAATTGAAAACAAGCATATTCATACTGCATTCCCAATGTAGACGTTAATGACAATAAAAGGCACTTTCCAGTTTCCACTAAACATTTAAGACATTGAGGTGCAGTTCAGAGACAGCTTAAGTTTGATTATTCTACCTGACTCACCATATGGATCTTGCAGTAACGAACATAATGTTCAGCCTTCAGAACACGGATAGGGCGAGAATCAGACCGAAAAATGAAGCCAACATGAATTGTTTTATATCTTCTCTCAAAAGTATAATTGGCTTAAAACATTTTCCAAAATCATTCAGTATGACGAAAAAATAAAGGGTAATACATCAATCTTAACCCAATTTAAGTGGTAAGAAATTTCTGTCCCTAAATAAATACCATCAAAAGAGAGCAAAATACTTTCCTCCTCCGTGAATTAATTAACAAAATAAATATGTAACAAGGGAACAGCCACGGAACAACAGACGTCAAGAGGCAGCATATAATATTCCCTAACCTATCTAATATGCAGAGCACAGACATTCTTATGGATATTACAGTTCACAATCAAGCTAATAAAGAGCATTAACATACAATCCACATCAGTAAGTGATCACCCTTTTTTGGCATATGTTATGAATCACAAACAACCAGAAACTAGAAAATCCACCATCAATATAGTATGAAATCCTAGTAATCGTGAAATCATTAACGCAGTACTAACATAATAACACAATCAACATTCCATAAAAATTCTTCATTCCAAACTCTCTCTCTCTCTCTCTCTCTCTCTCTCTCTATATATATATATATATATATATATATATATATATAGGGCTTATTGCACACCCTTTACCTCAATTGCATCAACACTGAGAAGGAGAACAATGATCCTCTCAGAAAACTTCTGTTTCTCTTCCGCATCATGAGACACACGACGAAGATACGTGAAATTCTTAAACAAGGCCCTGATTTCCTTAAATTTAGCCTTGGCCACTGCCAGGTCCTGCAGTGCACGAAGTGCCTGAGACCTCTGAATCAAATATGCCTGAAAGCCCACCTGTATCATCATCGCTGCATCCTGCGGTGACAATTCCTTCCTCTCTCCTTGCTCTTATCTGCAGCTCTCTTCGCAAATGCCTACACCATCATGACAACTTATCAGTTTAGTAGTTCATGTACAATTAATGCATTTTGAGGAAATTAAAATTGTAGGTATAGATCATGTATTAACCAAGTATTCTCAAACAAGTAACAAATGCCATGAATCCTACAATAACCACTTACATTGATTTTTCTATATAAAAAATAAAAATTATTGGCAAACGACATTTGATCCAAGCTCAATCTTTTGAAGAAGAACCAAACGAACCTGTCTTAAAAGACAATGCCATGGGCAGTTGGTTCTTCAATCTCAACCACACGATCTGGACTCTCTGCTTTCTCACAACTCTTCTTCTTCTTAGCAACGACGTTCTTTTCTTTTCTTCTTTGATCCGCTACGGTCACCTGCATTGCCACTTGATGCTTCATATGTATACGTCCGGGAGATCGGAGAGTCCTTTCCTTTCCCTTAAACTCAGCCGTCCATTTATAGGTCTTTTCCTCCTCCTTTCCACCTTTGATCTCCGTCGTTAATTTGTACTTCCGATCTAAACCGTCCTCCGAAGTTTTAATCTCTGTCGTCCAAGTGTACTTTCGATCTAGCTTGGATGGTTTGGGTTTGAGCAGAAAACGGTCAACGCCGAGCTCGAGCTCGGAGACACGGTCAGAGAGAGACTGAAGGTACAAGTCTGTTCGGAGTTGTTTGTCTAGTCGGCGTTGTAGCAGTTGGGTGGAAGTGTAGAAAGGGTTTAGATCGAAGTCGTGGAATGGCGAGGTGAGAAAGAGATCGTCGGGAAAGAGAATGGGGTTAGGGTTTAAGAGATCGAGAGCGAGGTCGAGCACGTCTAATAAACATGGGTTTAGTGTAGGGGCTTTGGGGGCGAAGGAGGAGGAGGTTTCTGTGAGGAAGAGAGATGGGGTGGGTTCAATGATCTCAAATCTCCCGACCCTGCTCATTGTTCGTTGATGATCGACGGTAATGTAAGTGTGTATGTATATATGTAGAGAGAGAGAAAGCCTTAAAAAGGGTTTAGCTGCAGAGAAAAGGAGGAGATGGAATCGTGGGAATGGACGAGGGACGAGTCAAAAGAGGATGAGTGGCAGGGTTATGATTGGGGAGGAGGAGCTGCCGCTTCTAGCGGTAGTTTTTGGTAAGGATCGCCGCGTAAGTGAGAGGAATTAATGGACATAAATAGACGGAGACAAGGACAAAAGTTGCATAAACAAAAGAATATGTGGATAAGGACGGATTTGATTGCGAAAATGGCCGAATGACACACTCGTCGTCTGCTATAATAATATAATATTACGCACGTTAGTATGTGATTTCCGGCAATGCGGCACCAGAAAAGAAAGTCGCCGATCTTCTCTCCTCTCCTCTTGCTACCATCATTGTCTTTTAAGGGATTTAAGTAAGTTAGTTAATTGATCATCTCTTAGTATTGTATTGATCCTCGTTTAAGAATCCCCATCATTATCACTTTCCTTCCAATATTATAGTAGTAATTTAATAAATAAAATTAGTATTTTCACAATATTTTTTCATATTTCCGTTTCTATAACGACCAGCCAGCCGATGACTTTTATGTAAAAATATCATTGTTAACGCCAGGATCTTTCTCCACGTCCCAATCACCAAGACGCCGTCCCAATATCCCCTGCATACCAACAAGTCAACACAAAAAGCTTCATCTACCGACCAGATCGAGGATAGCTCTCGGCGTGAGAGTCGTCTGATGCGATCACAAGGTCAACAATGGAGAGAAAAATTATGTCAATGTCCGAGAGAGATAGAATAAGAATTCTAATGAAAAAATATATGTATTCTTTACCCTCTTATGTGATCTTAGCCCCATCGTGCTCCACTTTATCCGGTTCTGCGTGCCACCCACCACCTTTTGACACCTTTTTCCTTCTTGGGTCTTCACTTAAAAGAAAGTAAGCGATCTACTTTCATCCCTCTCATTCTTTTGTTTGTTCTGCCCAGGTCGTTTGAGTCCCATCCTCATTAATGCCATGCGACAAAGTGGCGGAACACAATTGTCAAATGTCATTTGGCATAATGATTCTTGGTCGAAATTGGGATTAAGTGATAATTTGTATAATGGGCGATATAATGACTAAGCCCAAATAATAAGAATGACCCAGTGACGAGATCCAACCATGACTTAACATAACATGATCCAGGGAGAGCCCAATAATTTCGGTCCCATAAGAAAAGGATTATGTCCCAACATTTACCCCTGTCTTACATTAAATGGGGTGTTTAATGAAAGACTATAAACAATATAGGCCCGGGGCGTAATTATCTATAAAAATCATAAGAGAACCCGGTGATACTTGCCAAAGCCCAAATTGTTATCGAATGCGAAGTGAGAAACCCAATAGATGCTGCCCACGAAAGTGAAGATATTTAGGTCTAAAAGCGGACGAAACCCTTCCCATTCATCATCATTGCGAGTGAATTAAATGTGCGCCCTTAATTCACCGTGCAAATGTCGATAAAAGGTAAACTTTACCAATTACGGCGGTTTTACTGCTAATTCAAAATTTGAACCTTAGAGCTTTCTTCTTTTACGCAAATTTCTTTCTCTGCTTCACAAAATCGAAACAATGGTGGCCAAACTTCTAAGCGAACTCCCATTTAAGGCAACTCCCATCAAAGATCGTTTCTCCCAATCCAAACCTAATCAAGAGGTTCAAGCTCTCTAACCCTCAATCATCTACTATGGGAGGAAACCCTTCTTTGACTTCCTCCACTTCGATTTCTTCAAAGACGGGAACAATTTCTAATGCCAACATTCGTTCCTCTGTCATTTGAATCGGAAATATGCCTCTTTCGAGAGTCGTTATCGATTCACGACATGTATGCAATAAGGGCTCCTGCTCACGAAGAAGCGTATGTACCCAAATGACAGACGGTTGGGTCGCCGTCATGGGATTACTCTTACGGAGAAGGGGTTCGACTCCTCTTCGTGTCTTCATCATTACCCTTTTAGGGTTTATAGGAGTGAACTTCACCCGAACTAGTGCCCAACTCCTACATCCACATCTTGGCATTCATTGCCTTACGCCATGAACTTGGGATTACTCCCTCTCTGTTGACATCTTCTTCACCCTCTTCTCTCTGCTGGGTAGGTCCAGAAAGGGGCTTCAAAGTATTGAGTAAGCAATCTCCTCGACCCAACACTAGGTTCGAGAGGAGACCTTTGATGAACACTCCTTCCAATGAAAAGGTTGGCATGAAAGTGGTTTTTCATCACGGGGCACTGAGATTTCTTCCTTCCAGATGGACCACCTCGACCCAAGTCTCTGCTGACTTGGTGATATATCAGAAGAAGCGGGTGAGGAGATGGCGGACTTTTTGAGGAAAATTCCTCCAAAGGAATGGAGTTTTACACTTCTTGACCAAACAAGCTTGGTTATATAATCACAAATGTAAGTTTGATTAATTACTGCAATATAATTTTTTGAATTTGTATAGGTGATATATGTTACGATGTGTGGTTTTTGCGGTATCTACGATTAAACCGAGCTCCTCTTGGAGGTGAGAGACACGGAAGATTTTTTGGCGGGGAAAATCTTGATCTGAAGTGAAGAAGCACCCCCGTGAAGGATCTTCCCGTGTTAACCCTCCTACTTGTCGATCCTCCAACTTCTTCCCTTCAAACCCAGCGAACCTCGAGCAGCGAACCTAATATTCCCGAAGAAAACCTTCGACCTCGTAGAAGAAAAAGATCATGAAACGAACCAAAACCACCCAACCCGAAGCAAACCACGAGCGGTGATCACAAAACAATCCCGAAGCAACCCCCAAACAACTTCAACTAATCCCAATCCCCCGAACCTCCGAACCTATCCCCGTTAGGAGAAGTCTTCTCGATATTCCTTTGCACGATCGGGCTGGAGGTCCTTCGTGTAAAAAAAATAGAACTAAAATAACTCCTTTGATGCAGAAAGAGCTTGAGTCCCTACTTCTTCTTGGTTGTCGTTCCTCCAATCATATCCACGAAACCCACATTCACGATAATGAACCAATAAAACCAACCCACACGCCTTCCCGAAAAAGAAAAAACCATCATCGACATTCACCTGGTTCATCTCCTGTTCCTCGCCTTGACTCCACGAGCATACGCCTTTCTCGATCTCCTTCTCCACGAAACCATACCGTAGACCCCTCACCTCTTAGCGAAGAACCTCCACCTTCCCACCAAGAACAAACCACCGAGATTGATCGGGAAGCCATGGCCTCTCCAACAATGTGGCCCAGACTTCAATGCTCATTTTCCATTCCAACTGCTTCAACACCTTTGTTAAGTGAAAGCCGAGCGATCATCGATTCGGGAATAGTTCGAATGGAGATCTACTTAGTGAAGGCATGAAATTTACTTGGCGAAGGTAAATGAGTATCTTCTTTATTTACGAATTTATCTGTATGTTTATATATTCGAAAACTAATCAAATGATATTGAAAATACAGGCCGGTCACGGTGTTCGGACGTCTTACGTCCAAGATCTCTCGGTGAAGCGAAGAAGAGATCTTGAGGAAGGAAAATGCCATCTTGAAATGTCTTGCTTGGCGAAGGAGAAAACTTCAACATGAATGCCTTCTTCATACAAACGAAGGTCTTCAAAGAGAGTTAGCCCAAGCGAAAGGAGATGTGAAGGCCTCGAGGAAGAATTAAAGTCGACCAAAGCTCGTACGAGGAGATCGTGAAAATGAGCGTTGACTTGGTTCGGAGGGCGAGATAAGGATGGAAAAGATCGAGGAGCTAAAGGTTGATGCAAAGATCTTGACCAAGACCATCCATAAGTTGGAAGCGTGAAAAAAATCGTCACGTGAGTAGGGCTCAAACTTGAGGAAGAAATCCAGAGCTCGAGGTTCTTGGGACCTTGGGCCTCCATTAACAAGCGACCTTCATAAACAAATATCACGAAAATTACTGAACTCGGATGAGATTAATGGAGAAATAATGAAGATATATTCAGAGAGTTATGAGCTTTCTTAGAAAGTCGTGTAGCAAGAGAAGTTTGTCTGCGGCCAATCTGGATCCATCCTTTCTCGATTCTTGAGACGAAGATGGAGTCTGAAGTTGATGTTTCTTTGTTTATGTTTTTTACGTCTTTAATTTACAATATCTCGTAAAAATTGTCAATAGTGTAATTAAATTAAATATTTAATGAAAATAGTTTCATTCCTTATGACTTCGGTTTATTATCCGCGATACTCCAATATTTCATTAAGTGAAAAATGCACCAACCCTTCATGGGCTAAACTCGAATTGTTAGTAACAACTAAACATGCCATATAACGAGATGAAGTGTAAGAATGAAGCTTCACGAACTCAACACTTAGAAAAATTTTTAGGTAATAAAATAAAGGAATACTTATTAGTTATCGAAGTGTGAGACATATCTGCTTCCCATTTAGGAATTTGTTTACCCACAAAGGCCTAACAAAACCAAAAGATGACATTTACCTACCACGAAAGGATGACAAAGTCGAAGGATGACACTTTGCCTACCACGAAGGGCACAACGTCTTAAAGATGAAACTTGCCTACGAAGGTCTAAGTGACCACTATAGAAGAGGTGCCATGAATGGCCGGTGAGTCCACGGAACCTCCTAACACTCGATGACGTTTGCCTACCACGAAGGGCACTGACAAACTCATAAGGACCACTTTGAAAAATTTGCCATGAATGGCCATGAGTCCACGAACCTCCCAACACCAATGGCGTTTGCCTACCACGAAGGGCACAGACAAACTCATGGGACCACTGAGAAAAAGGCGCCGTGAATGGCGGTGAGTCCACCTGAACCTCCCAACACGAATGGCGTTACCACGAAGGGCGACAAACTCATGGGACCACCTGAAAAGGTTGCCATCGAATGGCGGTAGTCCACGAACCTCCCAACACCAATGGCGTTTGCCTACCACGAAGGGCTGACAAACTCATGGGACCACCTGCTAGAAAGAAATTTGCCATCGAATGGCGGTGAGTCCACGAACCTCCCCAACACCAATGGCGTTTGCCACCACGAAGGGCTGACAAACTCATGGGACCACCTGCTGAAAAGCGTTTGCCGTCGAATGGCGGTGAGTCCACCGAACCTCCTAAACACCCGGGCGTTTGACACGAAGGGCGACAAACTCATGGGACCACTGCCAACCTCCAACACGATGGCGTTTGCCACGAAGGGCACGACAAACTCATGACCACTGGCGAAAAGGCGTCATCGAATGGCCAGTCCACGAACCTCCCAACACCAATGGCGTTTGCTACCACGAAGGGCTGACAAACTCATGGGACCACTAAAAGAAAAGGCCCATCGAATGGCCAGTGAGTCCACCGAACCTCCCAACACCAATGGCGTTTGCCTACCACGAAGGGCGACAAACTCATGGGACCACCTGTAGAAAAATTTGCCATTGAATAGCCCGGAGTCCACCGAACCTCCCCAACACCGATGGCGTTTACTGCACGAAGGGCACGACAAACTAACCACTATTAGAAAAGGCGCCATCGAATAACGGCGAGTCCACGAACCTCGTGGCGTTTGCCTACCACGAAGGGCTGACAAACTCATGGGACCACCTGCCAGAAAAGGCATGCCATCGAATGGCGGTGAGTCCACCGAACCTCCCAACCCGATGATGCGATCGTGATGAAGAAGAAAAATTTGTTAGAGAAAAAGGAACTTTTATTGATGATGACATAAATATTCTGACCTTCCGTATACATACATCATTTTTCTTGAAAGTACTTTCTAAGCTTTGCCCGGTGTGCAAGTATTCTTAATTGGCGACCCATCTAATGCTTTCAATCGATAAGTTCCGGCTTGACGCTTGATTTATTTAATACGGTCCTTCCGGTTTGGCATCGACTTTCCTATATTACGAGGTGTAGATGCTTGACTTCTCGAGGACAAAATCTCCCACTTGAACCTTGACATTTCTCTCCATTATTATAGTGCTTAGCCACTCTTGTTTGATAAAATTTGCCGACTGGTTAAGGCCATTTCTCTTTCTTCTTGAAATAAATCGAGGTTGGCCTTAAGCCGCTTCCTCATTGTAAATTTCTACGAATTGGGTGACGAAAATGGGAGATCGATTTCAAGCTGGAACTAAGAGCATCGATTACCATAAGCCCGATCTAAAAGGTGAATCCTCTGTTGTAGTCCTTGGAGTAGTTCGATAAGCCCACCGACACATTAAGTAGCTCCTCGGCCATCATACTTGGCTTCATTCAATCTACGACGATCCCATTCGATGACGTTACATTTGGTCACTTCAACTTGTCCATTTATTTGTGGATGAGCCTTTGAGGTCTTTACGTGTTGAATCCTAGTTCTTTCAAGAATGCCTCAAATTTCGATCCCTGGCTTGGCGTCAGGTTGTCGATATCAACACCTTAGGAATCCGAAGCGAAACACCACGGACTCCTTTATAAACTTTAGGCATTCTGTTAAGTTATTGGTAGAAGTGGTTTTGCCTCCACCCACTGAGTCGTATAATCAATAGCAACTATAATGAAGACGACGACCTTTAGCTTTGGTAATGGACCCGATATATCAACCCCAGAGACGGTGAAGGGTATAGGAGATAAGATCGAGTATAAGCTCTTACGGTGGTGATGTGAGATCGGATATTGATTGACATTTCTCGCACTTCTTGACATACTCGGTTGCTTCTTTAAAGATGGTAGGCCATAGTATCCTGACGAAGTACTTTATAGGCTAATGACTTAAGCTTAGTATAGTCTACAAATACCTTCATGTACTTCCGAAAGAAGCGTAGTCGACTTGGATGGAGTCGAAGCATTTCAATAGTGGAGATGAAAGCTCTTGAACAAATCTCCATCGATTAGAACAAAATTAGCACTTTTATACTTAACTTTTTGGCGAGCATCCGTCCAGAAGGTAAGGCGCCATCTGCGGATACTACATATATGGTCGACCCGGTGATTGGTTGATCGATGCACATTCTGGATTCATAATAGACACTAGGATGTTGCAAAGTTTGTAAATAAACCGACCCATCAAAAGCGTTAACATCTGTAGTGGCTAATTTGGAGAATCATCGGCTATTGAATTGTTATTACGCTCGATCCTTGAAACTTCATAGGATTGGAAATCTTGAAGTTGCTCCTTGATTACATTAGATATTTGATCATTTTGGGCCTCGAGCTTCGTATTCCCCGAAATTTGCTTAACGATTAGCGAGAATCACTAAAGATAATTATTCTTTGCACTTGAGACTCTTTGCCAAAGTAACCTGCAATCTGTACGCTTCATACTTCGACCGTTGTTTGTTGCTTTGGCTAAAATCGATGGCTGTTGTACCTTGAATCCCTCGGGACTCGTCGAAATAACACTGCTCCACGGCGTCAGTGGTAGAAGACCCATCTGCATCTGGCGTCCACGAACTACTTACTACCTGTTGAAGAAGCGCAAGCTGCTTCTGTCCAGATCCTTGACCTGCTTCTGACTTCATCGACTTGAAAATGCGAGCATTCAACAACAAAATCGGCGAGGCTTGCCCTTTGATGGCGATTCGGGGATGATATTCAATGAAAAATTGTGACAACTCCATCGTCCGTGCATTAATCTCCCGATACCTCGGGTTTGCCCATAATCTTCTTTAAAAGGTGATCTGTATATCTTTATTACCAATCTACCACAGGAAGTATTGCCTAAGCTTTCGATTAGCGGTTATTAAGCGAAAAAAACTTTTCAATATTGGGTACCTTGTTTGACATCCAGAAGGACATGGCTTACATAATAAGCGGGTCTTTGCTTACCCCCGACTTCACGCACAAAAGCGCTCCTCTTGCCCGATGAACTAGGCTGCTAAGTACAAATATAAAGGTTCGGCGAGGCGGGCTTCACCAACAAAGGTCTTAGAAAGATAAATAGGACTTGATGCTCTGAAAAGCGTCCTCACGCTCCAAAGTCCATTGAAGCGTCTTTGCATTCTTGACCCTTTCAATGTATCGAAGAGCGGTAGACATCTTTCCGTGAGCTTGGACATGAACCTCCTTAAAGGCTGCAATCCTTCGATCGAGACGTTGAACATCTTTAAATGGTGAGGAGTCTTCATGTTCGAGGATCGCTTGAATCTTCTCGAGTTGGCTTGATTCCTCTACGGTGACAAGATATCGAAATTTGCGACTCTGGGCCAAGAAGGTGCATTTAGTGGGATTCGATCTCAAATTGTCTTGTGAATTATGCGAAAACATTCTTCGAAATCATCCGGATGTTTATGTACCAACATACTTTTGACAATCATATAATCTCTACGTACACCTCCGTATTCTACCTTGGTGATATCGGAAAACATGGTTCATCATCCTCGATATGTGGCTCGGCATTGATGAGTAGAAGGTCATTTCTTATAAGCATATCTTAGAGCGATGCGTAATGAGCAGCGAGTCTTGGTATATCTTCTTCTACGTGGAAATTTGATGATATCCGGAGAAGAATCGTCCATGAAACTTAATAAAGCGTACCGAAGTGGCATCGATTAGTTGGTCGATGTGGGGTAGAGGTAGAAATCCTTGAACAAGCCTTATTTAAATCGGTATAGTCGATCTTGGACTTCGCCGTTTACCATTTTGTACGTACCCGACACCACATTTGCCATCCATTGCGGGTAGTCGATCTCGAAGATGAAATCTGCTGCGCTATGATTTTGCAATCTCTTCATCAATTATTCGGCGTTCGGTGCGAAAATCCTCCTCTTCACATCGGATGGCTTCTTGACGGGTCTACCTCCGGTAGATGCTCGACAATATCCTACTTTTACCGGCGTATCCACGAGGCTCCCGGTGAAAATATCAACATAGCTTTGCAAGAGCTCCGTGAGGTTCGTCCGGAAGGTTCCGTGGAACCGAACCTATTTTCATAGTTTTGTTTGCTTTGCGGGATGAGCTCTATCTCCTCCGTTTCTTCTTGGTGGCATGACCCGATGGTTGAGAACTACTTTCGTGAAAGGTTCGATCTCTATTGCCATAGCATGCTTACGCTTTGATATTCCCACTCCCGAAGTGATCCACGACATTTCTATAACATCTTACGGCGAGATCAAATCCCCCTTCACCTCATGAGCCCGTGGTAGTAGGAAATTTAATTTTGAAATGAGGAATAGAGGTCAAACTTGCAAAGCAATTAATGAGCCTTCCCAAAATAGCATTATAAGCGAGAATCTACATTTACAACATAAAATTTGCAAATAATTTCTACATTGAAGTAGTTCAGAAGATATTTGGCGATTCAATAGTTCGACCACCTTAGCAAGGGTCATTACTAAAACCATATAAAGGAGCTTCTGTCCCACTCCATCTTCGCCCATCTAGGTGCATTCTTTGATAAGCGTGGGCATCTGAAATATCTCTGAAGATCCATTATCCACCATCATCCGTTTTCATATCTCTTGAACCCACATGTGCGGTCGATACCAATGATCCCTCGTGCGGTTCGATAATTTCGAAGGTAATCTTCATCGATAAAAAGAGATTACCGAACTCGGATAAAATCATCGGGTCTTGAGGAGGTACACTTGTGTCGTGGCCAAGAATCGAAGTAACCAGTAGCTTTTTCCAACAAGTTTGCGAAAGTACCCCGATGATGACATCTATCACATGCCTTGCGAGGTTTGTTGAGGAATGGGTAACACTTGTTGAGCTGGTTGAGCTACGAGAGCAGACCCCTACTGTCCTGCTTTGTTGATTGGTTACAGCGACCATCATCTTGAATCAAAGCTCCGCTTGTACTTTCCTTTCAATAAAGTCTTTCAAACTAGCCTGATCGTTTGTATATCGTGACCCGAAGCTTGATGATAATCCTGAATACTTACGAAATTCCCTTTTCGGGCTTAATGTTATCTCGGCGGTTCGAAAATAGGTTGGTTCTTAATTTGATCCAAATAACATTACATGCGTATTAAGTGTTGTGTATACGTTCTATTCACTTTCGTTGTCTTTGGAAGCGGACGAGCGTCCTCCACCACATCTCCAATTATTAAACTTTTTGATCCGCCCTCATAGCGGTCTTTATTACCATCGTTCTTTCTACGATCTTTATCGATTTACATCCGTCATCTCCTTGGTAAGTCGGTGCAGGCGGGGCGTTTAAAGAACATCCATAGCTTCCTCTACCACGATATAACCTTGACTTTGTCAAAGGCCTCGTGAAGACTCTTGGGTGATGAAACATCAACTTCTTCACTAACTTTTACGATTTGACGGGATCTAACCCATTACGAAAGCAGTCCAATGACTTGTAGATCATTCAATCTGTCACACAGACCTCTTGCTTCACGAAATCTCTTCACATATTGTCCCAAAGACTCGTTCGAAAGCTATCGAACTGAGCGATGAACGATTGGTTTTCCCTTCTTTTTTGCTCCCAAAGCGAGCATGAAATTTCTTGCACATATACCCCCAGATGAAATTGAATTTGAAGGCAAAGTCCCCATCCCTTTTCGGGCATCCTTTAAGTGTTGTGGCGAAAGTATGACACTTAGCGACATCGCTAAAGTCGTAATAATCCATCGATCGATTGAGCGCTTTGTTGTGGTCATAGGATCCCCCGATCCATCATAACTCTCCGTATGGGCGACTTCTTGGTGGGGTCGACTTTTCTCTAAGAATCTCCATGGAAAAAGGAGATTCTTTCTTTCCCGAAAGTGTCCTTCGTCTTTTCGTGCCTTGATGGCTTAGAAGTTCTTTTAACTCTTTAACCAAATAATCTACTCCTTACGGTTGAGGCGATGCTTCCTTTTCCGATGATTCCTTTCTCCTATGGTAGGCCAGGTTTCTTACTGTGAGAACCTTGACTCTAGAAGGACTTCTTGATGGCCGAGTGTCTGGTGGTGTACCCTCGGTGAACTCTCGGGAGTACAATCTCTAGATATGCTTCGTCTTTGTGCTTTCGAACCTTGAGGCGAGAATGTCTGACAACAAGGGCTCTCTTTGTGGTTTGAGAATGCGATCCTGGCCAGACCCCTTACGTTCCCTCAGGCCCTGCTCCTTAGAATCGATGGGGTGATGTACCTCCTCGATCTTTGAGGAGTAGGGCTTGAGATCTTCTTCTTTCTCGATTTGGCCTCGAGACTCTCGTCTGAATGAGCAGGTTCTTTTCCGCCCGGTGTCCTCGCTCTTGGTTGATTATAAGCGAGTTCTCTTCATCCCTCGACTCTGTCGTTCGGACCATCTGTTCATATATATCACATCGTTGCTTCACAAGTACTTCCATAGCTTTATCAAACTTCATCGGCCGTCTTGGCTGAATCGTGAAACCTTTTCATCTTGGTCTTCTCGGTATCGAGTTACAGGCGAAGTGCCTTCTACTTCGTTTAAATGTGTGGCGGATCTTTGTCGATGGGGTAGACTAACCTACGTTTAACCTTACCCATCTTCTTGATTGAAAATCTTGAGGATCGTTTGAATGACTGTCTTTGCATGAACACTTATTGCGGGTCCCAAGCGATCATTATGATTTATGCAGGGGTGTCGATTCCTTTGGCGACCCTCGGTACCCCTTGAATGTAGGTGTTACTACTTTTCACCGTAAATATTGGCGTAAACGAAACCACGGTTTGTGATTGAAAAATATTGGGACACTTAGAACTCGACCCTCCTTACAGCGCCCGATATTAGCGGCCAGATCTTTCTCCACGTCCCGATCACGAAGCCGTCGATATCACCGCGCGATTCAACAAATCGACACCAAAAGCAGCGGCTGGCCAGTCGAGGATAGCTCCGTGAGAAATCGATCTGAGGCGATCACAAGTCGACAATGGAGAAAAAATATTGTCTAATGTAGAGAGAGATAGAATAAAATTCTAATGAAAAAATGTATGTATTCTTTACCTCTCTTATGTGATCTTGCGCCCGTACTCCACCATTGCTCAGGTTTCTGGTGCCACCCATACCCTTCTTTCACCCTTTTTCTTTTCTTGGGTCATTTAGATAGAAAAGTAAGCGATCTACTTTCATCCCCTACATTCTTGTTTGTTCATGGAGGATCGTTTGAGTCCCATCCTCATTAATGCCGTAATGCGACAAGTGGCGAACCTGATTGTCGAAATGTCATTTGGCATAATGATTCTTGGTCGAAATTGGGATTAAGTGATAATTTGTATAATGGGCGATATAATGACTAAGCCCAAATAATAAGAATATATATGAGTGGAGAGATCCGAATGTGACTTAACATAACATGATCAAGAGGAGGGCCGATAATTTGGTTAAAATAAAGAAAAGGATTATGTACATTGTTTTAATTCCCACTAGTTTAAATTGCTGGCTGGGTCTAATTGGTGGTTGTTTTTCTGGTCTGTTGGGACTGGGAACTTGGGGCCATCATATATGCTTTTGTTTTTGACCCACAAAACATCTAGTAGGAGTATATATTAGGCTATAAATAAATTAATCTTATTATATTATATTTGTTTATTAAATACATTATATATATACATATAAGCATCGATCGCTTTGGCGTACGTTGTTAGGCAGCTCATTAATTCCAACTAATAAGTTGCATGATATGATAGTAGTAGTATCTAATAGAGTAATTACATACTCCTATATTATACGATTTCAATCTTTTATATAGGAGTATAAAATTGATGGATATGCTAACATACATGCCTAGTACTAATTAATTGGTCGGATCTTGATGTTTTCATATGGGTATATTTCTAAGTTTTAACTTGGTAACTAATTCTTTTCCCTTTTTAATACTCACTTCATCCAAATACCATAATATATGATGTTTTTAGATGATTTTATTTTTTTCAAATTATTTGACGTTTTTAAAATAATCTGTAGAGAATTAACAATCTTTCTAAATTACCCTTAATGAAAATGTACAGATGAGAGAGAATATGAGATAAATATATAATAAATGGTATGATAGATAATTAATAATATATTTAATACTATACAATTATTTTTTAAAATTTTGTACATAAATATAAAACGTCATACATTAAGTAATTAAGAACTAGTCTCAGCTTGATCATCAATTCAGGAGAACAAAGTATGGTCGCACCAGCTTGATGTTATATGTCGGTTTAATGCAACCCATTTATTTATTTATGGAAAAAGTTAGGCACGCTAGTTGAACTAAATTTGTTTGAGCTAGGAAATGAAATTGCATTAACAAATAGAAATAAAATAAAAATAAAAACATAAAATACAAATACTATTATCTCAACATTTTTTTTTTTAATACAAATAAAATTGTTGTTTTAATAAGAAAATAATTTAATCTAATTATAATTAACTAAAGTGTGTGTTATGAAATGATATCTTGTTCAAAGCCTACGCAAAAAGATAATTGAGCAATTTATTTTCTTTTGGGACCAAAAACTTCAAAGAAAAAGGAAAAGTAAGCCAAAAGGACATTTTGCTACTTTTAACTTTGAGCTCCAGCTAAGGTTTGGCCATTCTAACAGCAAATGCAGGGCCGTACACGTGTTCGGCGAAGATCGATACGCACGTGTGTGTAACGGAAAATGATCGTCACGCTAAAAAGCGAAACGGTTTACTACGCATACAAAATCAGAAGAAAACAAATAAAAACAGAATAGAAAAACTCATCCATGCATTCAATTCAATACAATATAAAAGCTTAGAGTGGGGAAAGTGGTCAAAACAAAAAGTTGCATCCAACTGTGTACTACTACTACTACTGCTACTTTTCTTTTTTGAACTTTTCTCTATGAACATGATAATTGAATAATTTTATTTATTTATATATGCTTTTTAATATAAAATATAAATAAATAAAATTATAAAAGACTCATCTCCAATTTTTATGTTAGCATAAATTTTTTCCTTTTTTCTATCCTATTCAAAAAGCATACATTAGAGCATTAACTAAAACCGTTCCTCCCGTCTAACGTTTACTCTCTCTAACCATATACTCTCTCTCTCATACGTAATTAAAAGTATGTTCATAATATATGTTATATATCTTAAAGGAAATTATATATATATATATATATATATATATATACGTATATATAAGAAATGATCCATAGTAAATATTTACTATGAAGAAAATTAGACAAATAACATCATAACTGCTCATTAATTTAGGCTCAAATACGTATTAATGACACTACATTAATTTAGGCTCAAATTACCAACCATATATATATATAAAATTAAAAAATAACTAAAAATTTAACCTAATTTATTATATTTTTAATATCAATTAGGGTTTCACGTTATTCAAATATGTCATGAAATTTATCAACTCGAAGTTTGTGAAAGTATTTAGGCCGAATTTAGACAAATTTATTATAGTCTAAATATTTTAAAATGGGTTAGAGCTTGAACAATCTTAAACTCGGTTCACGTAACCTGATTAACAGGGCCATCGATATATATAAATCTGGGGAGACATCCAACTATTTTTTGAGAAGCTGATGTATTACTACAGTACTACGTCAAATTTATGCATACAATCATTTTTATCTCTTTATATCCTAGTAAATATGTATTTTGATATTTTATATGAATAATATTATAGACTAACAATTTTACAAATTGTAGTTCATAAAATATTTATAGAATAATTTTTGTTTCTAGCATTATTCTTTTCACATAATACTTTCACATTAACAAACAGTAAATTTCATTTTATATAAAAAAAATAATGTGAAAATATCAAAAAAATATGTAAAAATAATTATCCCTTCTGACTTCGATTCTAAAGTGTTATAATCATTTTTAGGATGCTTTAGAACTTTGCACATATTTAAACATCGAGCTTGGTAATACTCCTAATTAATATTTAATTAAAAATAGTGTTATTTATCAAATGTTTTTATATATTTTATGAAGAGTAATAAATAAAAAATAATATCATGTTTTAAAATTTATCATCATAATTTCTGTGTCACCACTACAAAAAATATTACTTAATTGTAATAAAAACATAAACCAAAACTAGTTACATCATCCTGAAATATAAATAGTAGTAGTACTACAGTAGTCTTTAATTCTTGTAGAATGGAATGTGTTGAGCAAATTATTATTTATTACTGTGGGTTTGCTTTTTGGTTTTGGGTAGTAGTACTGCTGTACTGTTACTGAGATTCAAGGAAATATATATATATATATATATATATATGGTGCCTCATACATTAAAGAATCGGTTGTTGGGAAGTAATTTATTTTACCAAATGCCGTTCTGAACTCTGAAACATAAAAAAAAAAAAAAAAATTGTCCAAGGCGGAATTGGAGAATGGCGGTATTAGCTAAAATGGGTTCTTCTCCGACAATGGGTTCTTTGTGGATGGAGACCCTATATATATAGGGATTATACAAATGGACCCATTAAAACAAAGAACCTGATTTTTGGCCAAATTACAACTTTACTGCCCTTATATAAATTTTTTTTTTTATAGCGCCACAGTCAGAATATGGCAGTATTACTGGCAAAAATAGGTTCAAGCCCCAACAATTAAGTTATCATGGATTTAATTTATATATATATATATATATATATATATATACCCTCTCCTCCCTCTTTCTCTCTCATTTTCTACTGTTTGTTTTACTTTTGCAACTACTTTACTTTTTTTTTTTGATCATCATCTTATCTATGTGTTCTTATTTTAATTTTTTAAAAAAAAATTCATTGCTTTAAATAATTTCTTTTGGGATAGATAGATGGTCATCGTCATCTCTTTTCTTTCCTTTCATTAAATCAGATAGCTTTATAAAAAGACTATACTAGCTTCTGTGACATTGACTCTAGATGGCTCTAGTAGCAATGTATAGTCTCTGCTTTGACTACAGTGCCATGGAAATAAAGCAGCTGCCTGAATACAAGTAATCAGAGGAGTGGACATTTTAGAAACCTAAAACTACAATCTCCTTTAGTCCAACTTTGTTGATTTTTATCCAAGAAAAACAGGAGCTGGATATTTCAATGATTCATAATCTTTAAGCGGAAAAAGTTTGAAGAAACTGATCGATCGGATATGGAGTAGTAGTAGTGTTATTATGAAGCTACACAATGTATAGTATTGATTGATATATCCACGCATGCCTTGTCTTTTCCAATAAGAATTCACTCCTCCACCTGATGTGAAATGATAAACAGCTTCAAGTTGAATTAATTCAGGCTCAAAATATAAATGAGTACAATATGAAATAATTTTAAAAGTTTCGATAAATTATTTGAATCTTCTCAAATTATAATTTTTATCGATACTTTAAATCGTATTCGTTTCAAAAAATTAAATTACAGGTTAGATTCGAGATCGAATTCACATTTCAGTAGTAAGCGAATCTCAATCAAATTTTATTTTATACTCGGTATATTTTACAAATTAAATTTGAGCAACTCAATACTCGACGGTCAGTATCGGTTCATTTACACCATTACCTCACTATATACTTTAGTCTCTAAAATCACGCATGACTTGAACATAAATTTTTCAAAAATTTAAATTATATAAAAAAAACAGTATAAATATATTTTTATTTTATCCTTATATTATTGTTACGTGTGTGTTAGTTGCTTTAATCGACTCTTAAATTTGTAAAAGAGAATGAATTAATTTAAATTATTTATTTGTAATGCGATTGATTTATTGTTTGGCTAAAATATAATATAATTAAGGATAAATTAGTTAATATAAAATTTTATCAAATTAACTTGTGTACTTTTAGATATATATTTTTTCCACTTAAACCATCCTTTTAAAACGGACACAGTGCTTCCTTTTTGAAAATACATAAACAAGGACATATCTTTATTAGTAGACATAATTTCCAGTTAGGTGTGGAAGCGATATTAGTCAATAGTAGAAATTTGAAACAAGTAATTAAATTGGAATCGAAATCAAATCGATTAAAATCGCATGAACCGCACTCAATTAAAACTGCACAACCGGCCCTCAGATGCGTGTGGTTTTTAGGTGGGTTGAATAACAAAATTCTGGGTTCGGTTTAGTTCTTAGCCAAAAACCGCATGCGTAAAACCCAAACCGCACTTGTGTGTGTGTATGTATATATTATCTCTAATAAATTAAAAAAGTTATTTTTTCACTTGAACAGCGCGGAAAAAACTTCATGCTTGCATTGTCATTTTTCACCAATTGAAAGAAGATGTTAGGGTTATAGAGTCAAAATTAAGCAATTGGGTTTGAAATTTTGAATTTGTTTGATGCGTTATTAGAGGGCTTATAAATTTGAGAGCTCAAGCACTTGATGCATTAGTTAATGTCAATGCTATAATAGTAATAATCTAATAGATTATTTTTCAAATTAAGTATAGTTAGGATTATATTCTATAAGTCCTCCTGCAATATATGAGATAAAATTTCATTCTATCTTGGGATATATTTTTAATTTTAAACTAGATAAACATTCTTACTTGTTATCGAATATATGGTCTCCAGTTGTTTTTATATATAAGCGTATGTTTTAGTTTTAAAAGCATGCTTGATATAATTTCCATTCTTGATCATTACTAACTTAATTGCTCGATGTAAGTTTTATGTTAAATTTTATTGAAGCTTAGACTTTTTTGTTGTTTCAATTAATTTTGAACCAAACCGCATCAATTAAAAACCATCACTTACTTTTAAAACTGCATCACACTTTGATCATGAAATAAGCGGTTTGAGTTTTGATTTTAATTTTTCAAATCAAAGCCAGCGGTTTTGAATGCGGTTTGACTTTAAACCGCACTAAAACCGCACCACGCTGGCACCTAGTCCAATAATACTAAAAATATAATAGTGTTCGTATTTTTTTAAGTTTGTCATATTTTTTCTATGATGAACTTGGAATAGTCGATCAAAATGACTAATATACTAATAGTATTACAATAAAATTGAGTCTTAATTAAATAAATGCATGTAACTAAAGTCTTGGCCATGGGAAAATTAAGGGGTATTTGTTTAGAAATTTGAATGAAGTTCGAATGGTTGAATCCCGGTTGAGACGTTTGTTTTAGTCCGAATGGTGAATCGGTAAGATGACGAAATGAATGACTAAGGGATGTTTGATAAAAAGTGAATGAATCTGAATCGAGAATGCGAATGAGTTGAATGGGATCCAGAATGAAAAAAAGCATTTGATAATTGACGTTGTTGAAACATCTGAATAACAAAATTTTATTATTTTACTCCTCTAAAAAATTTATAATTATTGTAAATTTATTTAATATTACTTAATATAATAATAGATAATATTTTTTAATTTTTAATTTTTTTTACTTCATTCGGTAATTCGGATAAAAAAACCTAACTTAGCCATTCACTTCGCTCATCTTACCGATTCAAATGATTCGGACCAAAATAAACGAATGGAACCGATTCAGATACGATTCTATTCAAATTTCTAACAAATAATCCCATTTTTTTTTTTGAATGAAGTAAAATAAAAAATTAAAAAATATATTAACTATTATATTAAGTAATATTAAATAAATTTACAACAATTTTGAATTTTTCGGAGGATAAAATAATAAAGTTTTGTCGTTCGGATGTTTTAGACATGTCAATTAGATTGATTCAACTCATTCAGATTGATTCATTCGATTTTTATCAAACATCCCTAAACTCTACATTGTATTAGTATTAGAGCATCTTCAAGAATAATAACAAAAAAAAATAAATTTAAATTGAAGTTTAATTGTTGACCTACATTAGCAATTTGAAGAGTTGTTTGTTATTTTTATATTTTGTGTCTTATCGAGATATTCAATTCATTGAGTTATACATCAAACCCATCAAGTAAAATAAATATTTTTAACATTTTTTATATTATTTTGATTCTCCCAAAAATAAAATAAATATTTTAAAGAGAGAGAATGAGTTGTAATTTGGAGAGAGAGAGAATGAGGTTGCAAATTTGATGACTAAGAGCATCTCCAAGAGTAATAGCAAAACAAACTCTTCAAATTTATGTTTATTGACTTATGTGGCAATTTGAAGTATTATTTACTATTTCATATTTTATGTCTCATCAATCCTTGATTTAATGAGTTATACATCAAATTCATCAAGCATAATAAATATTTTAGCCTTTAATTATAAATTTAAAAAGATAGAAAGCGAGGTTACAAATTTGAAGAGTGGGAATAATATTTGTTGGCTACGTAGAACGGTTTGACGAAATTTTGTTGAAGAATTTTTCTCTTATGGCTCACCTATTTGAGTATCCCAAAGTGATTGAAGAGAAGTATTGGAGATGCTCTAAGGTTGAAAAGAGATAATTTTCTTATGTGACTCGCCCATCATTTGAGTATCCCAAAGTGGTTGAATAATTTGTTAGAGATGATCTTAATGCTAGAATCATAGTAAATTGATCCTCAAGAATCGATTGGATCGAGTGGTCCGAACACATATATAAATCATGTATTCCAATATACTACTTTCTCTGTTTCTTAATATAAGTCGTTTTAGAGTTGTGCACAAGTGTTAAAGAAATAATTGTATAGTATTAAATATAATATCAATTGTACTATATTGACCTTGTATTGGGAAAAGATATTGTTATTTATTGGACAAAACATGTTGAGAGAGAACCAAATTATATTTATTATTTGGGGTAATATTGAAAACTAAGCAATTAATGCTTGCTTGGAAATTTTCAAACGACTTAATTATATTAAAGAACAAAAAAGCGATTTATATTAAAGAATAGATGGAGTGTGAGACCCCAGATTTTATGAATAAATATTTGATATAATGTTATAGTTGTGGGTTATATATATAAATTTTACAAAGTACGCAAGTTGTTATATAATATTCATTTGGTCGGGGAATATTCTTTTTATCGGGGAATATCCGTACGACGGTACAATCATTGGTGGACCCCGCAACAGATTTATTGTCGGATTGAAAAAGCGATAAAATACTTTATGAAAATAAGCGGCGAGAAGTTTTCTTAGTTAATCGTTGAAACACCCTTGTTAAAAGTAAAGAATATGCTCTGGCGTGGTTGCGTATTACACTGCGGTATTGATTAGTGATGCTTATTGAGAAGTCACCAATTATACTCAATTATTGCTATAGTAATTCTTTGCATCATATCTTTCATATTATTGATTCAATTATTGTTACAGTATCATCTGCATAATATGATATATTATTAAATCAATGATTGAGACGGCAAAGTTATTCATATTATTATTTGTAATATTGACAATGTCTAGAAGTTGACAGTTGACTCTTTCGAGAAAAGTCAAACTTTAAAATTTCAAAATTTATATTGTTGATAAAAATAGTTTCATTATGTTGGAATTGGTCGTGTTAGTGAAAATCGACATCTATTCCGATGATAATTGATGTGCGGGGGTTATATTGATAAATCGTATAATTTATCGGGATAAATGAGCAATTAATTGCTACTAATTCACATGCTTATAAAACTATTTGTTCACATGTGTGTACTATTGAATCAAATTCTTGTACTATTAGGGGAGTTGGTGCAAAATTGATAATACTTGCATGACTAAGTTAAAAATAGAGGTATAGATGGAGGTACTATACTGTAATTATTTTTATCACATGATTAGAACTATTGAGTCACATGATTTACTATTGATTCACATTATTTACTATTAGGGGAGTTGGTGCAAGTTTGATAATACTTGCATAGACTAAATTAAAATGAAGAAAAAGAGGAAGGTATTATAACGTAATATTTTAAACCCCAAAACGCGTAATTATCGAAACTATATTTTCTATAAATAGAAGCTCATTATTCCTTCATTTCTCACCAATTCACAAAAGTTTTAGAGCAATTATTATAGAGAGAAATTATAGAGAAAGAAAAAGAAATCCTGCTACCTCACTATTCCAAAGATCCAGCTTTTTTTAAGGTAGAAATATTATTTGTTGTATCAAATAAGTGTGGCGCCCCAAAATAGTATACATCACCTATTACGAGTCGCCAAATACATGGTACAGAATACAAATACAACTTAATTATACAACTGTCGTGCAAAGTACGACAAAACATAAGCTGTGAGTTTTATTTTCCCACTATTTCACTGAATAGTGAGGACTACTAATGTTATCATCCGTCCGCTACCCTCCATTCCCCGACTAGTCCTCGCTACGTTCTCATTTCACGAAGAGAACAATGAAAGTAAAAGGGTGAGCTCAACTAGCCCAAGAGAAATATTATGACTAAGATAATGCAGAATATATAATCATTAGCCTTCAACAGTGTTAAACTGATACAATATAACAAACATCAAGTTTAAGCTGCGGTGGAATAAGCAATCCATTAAAAGAGTCAAGTAGAAATAAAATCTACTATCTTTATGATTTAAAAGGTTTTTCATCACTTTTATCGGCCGAGACTCGACAATAAATAATCTACATCATCGAATCACCCCCGCATCTATGGCCAAGGATATTCTTTAGTATCACGACCACAATTATCCATTGCCTTCTACGGGCGAAGAATATTTGTGTATTCATTAATGGTCATGATCATACCAACAAGCATCCATCGATGCATTGCACAACAATGAGGACTTTTACCACATTATTTGTAACATTACGATTAAAATGATTACAAGAATAATCCACAGTCGTAATCATACAGAATCCAAATCCCACATACTTTCAGAATTGACTTTCAAAAATAAATAAACATGAGGATGATGATAATGATATAAGAATTCAATAAAACAAGTTCAAAATTAATTTATCTGAGGAACTAATAATGTCAAATTATCAACGTAATCTTTGCTTTGTAAAGTAAAATTTAAGAATGCTCGAAGAATATTTCCATGAAAGATCTTGGATGAAGCCTTGAAATATCGAGGATATTCCACTAATTTCATGGAGTATAGAAGAAAACTTTTAACTTATTTGAGTATAACAAGGAATGGAATAACAAAAGAAATCACCGAGCATGCGATAGGCCTTGCAGGCGGAGTTATTCCAACGAGAATAATAAATAACGGTCATCGAGGTAAAGTAAGCAGACGAGCGACATATTCAACGAGAATAATAAAAGGCGGAATCAGTCCGCGTAAAAGCGCCTGAAACGAGGATATTCCAGCGAGAATAATAAAAGCGGAACCGAGTTCGTGAAAGCATACTGCGAATAGGATGTTCCAGCGAGAATGATAAATAATGGAACCCAAGTCGTGTAAGCAGCGAAGACGGGATGTTCAACCGAATGATAAAGAATGGAATAACGAAGAATTTCAACAAGTATAGGGTAGGCCGCGTGTCTGAGTTATTCCAATAGAATAATAAAGAATGGAATATGAAGTTCTCTTCATGGATAAGAAAAAAATAATACTCCATTCCTTAGAAAAATTGGATCTTGGAATAGTGAAATTGAGACTTCTTCTCTTGCTTTCTCTACTATAATTTCTCTGTATATAATAATCGCTCAAAAGCTTTTGTGAATTGGTGAGAAATGAAGGAAGAATGAGCTTCTATTTATAGGAAAATATAGTTTCCGATAATTGCACGTTTTGGGGCTCAAAAATTACAATCACAATACCTCGACTTTTCTTTCATTTTAATTTAGTCCTCCAGTATTATCAGGCTTACCACTCCCCTAATAGTAAATAATGTGATTCAATAGTATACACATGTGAACAAATAGTTATATAAGCATGTGAATTAGTAGCAATTAATTGCTCATTTATCCAGATAAATTACAGATTTATCAATATAACCCTGAGATCAATTATCATCGGAATAGATGTCGATTTCCATCAACACTAATAATCGAACCTGATAGAACTATCAAAATTTATTTTAATTAACTTGACACTCATTCATCATTAATATTATAACTCACAATATTTAACAACGAGGTTATTCCGGGAAAGAGGGGCTTTTTCAGATAAAATTTCTCTATTATTGGTAGCATGATTAGGTGACCAAACCTCTCTTGTCGAACTTACAGACATTGTCAATATTGCAAATAATAATATGAATAACTTTGTTGTCTCGATTATTGATTTAATAATATAAAATATTATGCAAATGAATCTTGTGTGACAATAATTGAATCGATAATATAGAGAGATATGATCTGAACAATTATTGTGGCAATAATTGAGTATAAGCGAGTGACTTCTCACGTAAGCATCGATAATAAATACTGGTGTCTTATTTAATGCGACCCTGCCGTATTCTTGTATTTTTAACCTTCTTTGGGTGTTTAATTAGCAGTAAAACTTAATTTTCATAAAATGAGTTTTTTGTCGTTTATTCGTAAAAGATTCCATTAATGAAGTCCACCAATGATTTATGTAGTTATCACGAATATTCTTTATTAAAAGCAGAATAATTTCACATTATTCCGATATTCTAAATGATTTATGAAAATGGCGGGAGTTTCTCAGAATATTCTGATGATAAAAAATGGTTTTAAAATAAAATCGAATATTATAAAAATACTTTATGAAAATAGCGATTAACGGGGAGTTTTATGCACTATTTGTTCATATGTGTGTGATAAAAATGAGTGATTGATATCACATGATATTTATCTATTGTGGTTGTTAAAAAAGTTGACAGATTGATAATACTTGTATTTAAATAAGTTAAAAATAAAAGTATAGATGGAGGTACTATATCGTAATTAAGTAGTTTTCACATGATTATACTATTGATTCACATGATTGAACTATTGTTTCGCATTATTTACTATTAGGGGACGTGGTGCAAGTTTGATAATACTTACAGGACTAAATTAAAAATAAAAGAAAAGTTGGAGGTATTGTACTATAATTTTTCGAGCCCCAAAACGTGCAATTATCGAAACTATATTTTCTTATAAATAGAAGCTCATTCTTCCTTCATTTCTCACCAATTCACAAAAGCTTTAGAGCGATTATTATAAAGAGAAATTATAGAGAGAAAGAAGAAGAAGTTCTCTAACTACCTCACTATTCCAAATCCGAGCTTTTTCAAGGAAGGAGTATTATTTCTTTCTTATCCATGAAGAGAACTTCATTATTCCATTCTTTATTATTCTATCGAATAACTCAGATACGCTGAGCTACCCCTATACTTGTTGAAATTCTTCCGTTATTCCATTCTTTATCATTCATTGAACATCCTGCATCACATGCGTTCTGCGACCGACTGAATTCCGTTAAAATCTTTATTATTCTCGCTGAATATCCTCGTCACAGGCATTTTACCGAGGACTGGTTCCATCTTTATTATTCTATCGAATATCCTCCGTCATGCATGCTTACTGCAGACGCACTGATTCCGTGCTTTATTATTCATTGCTGAATATCACCGCATGCATGCGTTTCGCTTAATTCCGATTCCGTTATTTATTATTCTCATTAGAATAACTTTACTGCAAGGCCTATCGCATCGCGTACACGTGATTTCTTTTATTATTCCATTCTCATTATACTCAGTTAATAAAGTTTTGACTTCTATACTCCATGAAATTAGTGGAATATCCTTGATATTTATGCTTTCATCCAAAGATCTTTCATGGAAATATTCTTCCGAGCATTCTTGAATTTTACTCTACAAAGCGATATCATGTTGACAATTTGGACATTATTAGTTCCCATAAAATTAATTCTTGAACTTGTTTTATTGAATTTTATATCATTATCATCATCCTCATGTTTATATTTTTTTGAAAGTCATCCGTGGCTCGTGTGGTGCATAGATGGACTTGGTATGATTTATGACTAGGGATTATTCTATTGTAATTGTAACGCCCCAAAACAGTATACATCACCCATCTTGAGTCACCGAATCATGGTATGTAAATAAATACAACTTCAAGAATATAATTGTGCGTGCAAAATAATGACAACACATATATCTTGTGAGTTTGAATACAAATAATGTATACTATAGAGTATACAAACTCAAAAGGAGTCCTCATTACAATTATTGATACACTATTTTAAAAAAATAAATGAGGATCGCTAAACAACTATCTTGAATCATCACTACAAACCCATTTAGTTCCTCGCTAAATTCTCTCCTCCCCGAGAAGAACAATGGAACAAAAGGAAAAGGGTGAGCTCAACTAGCCCAAAGAAAGAATATTATGACTAAGATAATATACAATAAATTATCATTAGTCTTCAACAGGAAAATCGATAAAATATAATAGATGTTAAAGTTTTAGATCAACAACCGCAGTAAAACAATAATCCATTAGAAGAGTCAGTAGAGAAAGAATTCTACTATCTTCTAAGATTTAAAAAGTCTATCATCAATATTTTATCCTCGTAACATCAATCAATATACATCTTGAATCAAATATTCATCTTTGCACTACATGCCAAAGATATTCATTTATCACCAGTTGGTTATGTTCATCTCAACACTGCTCATCTTTGCACTACTGGGCCAAAGATATTCATTAGTAATCATTCATCTTTGCACTACGAGCCAAAGATATTCAATTATATCATCATTTAGGACCGAGGATGATGAAAATATTTTAAAGAAAATGAATCCAAAGAAGATAATAGAACATATATTAGGGATTCAGATTACGCTTTATCCAAGTTCAATAATACTCTAAATAACCAATTTTGAAGCGTAATTCAAAATAATGATCAAAACATGGATACAATCAAAGATAGTAACCATAATAGACAAACTTGGACAAAAAGAAGAAAATTTTATTTTTCAATTGAATAGTCTTGATTCGTGAATAAAGTATCGATATCGTGAATAATCTGATCAGATATCATGAATAGTAAATCCCTACACAAAAAGTTCCAAATTTGATAAAAGTTTATACCAATATTTCGACATAATGATATTGAAGAAAATATCATTTTAAAGAAGAAAATAACATCCTTACCTCAAAATAACTAGATTTATTTGAATTTCTGGATATAAGTCTTGTGAAACTTACAATTTGAATAACAACTCTTAAAGTATCTAAATACTCACAAAAACACGCTCGATAATCTGTAGAGAAAGAAAACTTATTTCGGTGTGATTTTCAATTCTAACCTCATCGCTACATTTATAGGAAAATCTTTGAAACGCCATAGGAGACTAAATAATAAATTAATTATATTTATTTTTCTTCATTTCTACGCCTCCCACCAACCAAGACCAGCCCACCTCTTTTGAAACCAAATTTAGCAAACACATGCTTGAAATAATAGTGGGTCCCGCTCAATTTTAATAAAAATCATTTTATTTTCTCTCGAAACTTCAGTAATTCATAGAAAATAGGAAATAATAGTGTTTTCCATAGGAAATTTAATTATCTACAACTTTAAAAGTTTAAGTTTTTCCAAATTCCAAACGAAAAATGCCCAAATCCACATACGGATGATTTTAATACCTCCACAATTTATAAAAATAATCGATAAAACACCTCAAAGAATAATTTCTTCATTTTTATCCACATAAAAATAAATATATCCATCATTTATATCCACATAAAATAAATATTTCCATATCATATAAATCAATAATTTATTATTCATAAATAATATTACAGAATCACAATTATGACAACCAAAAGTAGCTCCTGTGAAAGAGGGGCTTTCCAATAAGAATTTCTCCTCATCGCTGCGTAATTAGTGACCAAACCCTCCTTAATGAACTTTCTAGATATTGCCAATAATGCTATCTAATAATATTATTCAAATAATATGAATTATTGATTTGATAATGGAGATGATGTCAAGTGACAATTATCGAGCAACAATAATATAAAATATCAACGCAAAGAATTATTGAATCAATAAAATAAAATATTGAATGATAATTCATCGTAATAATTATCAGTAGTGCCTTCACGTAAGAATCAATAATTCAACAATACCGTCTGTAATACTGTGCTATTATTGCAACCACGCGTATTCATCGTATTTTAACCACCGAGTATTCCAACAAGATAATCTTGGTAACTACGCCAGTTATTCAATTTTGTCGCTTTCTTCATCCCACCGCTATCCGTTATGGGGCCCACAAATGGTCATGCGCCATTGCATTTAATATTCCTCAAATGAAAGAATATTCCACGACCAAACGAATATTCTAAACAATTGAATATTTTATAACCACTTACTTATTTTGAAAAATTTTGCACATTTCACCCATAACAAAGTATTATATCAAATTAATACCTTATTATTCACAATAATAATTAGAGGAAATTTGATTTTATTCATTAATAAGTTGGGGTCTTACAACCTCTCCTCCTTATAAAATTTCGTTCTCGAAATTGATGTACGTACTGCGTGTTTCAAAAGGTGAGGATACCTCGCTTTCATTTCGATTCTAACTCCGTCATTTATTCAATAAAGATGGTTTCTCCACAAAACCTTAACTTGTGGTATAACCTTGGTGTGACATAAACTTGCAAGACCGAATAAAGAACTCTCAAAGATCGTAATTTACTCCTCGTGACGTTAAATCTTGACTATCTCTCGTCTGTTCTAACTCAATAATGTGGTTTGGGTCTTTAACATATTTACTGAAGCATAGATATGTGAAAAATATTATGAACACGTAGACATACTTGGAGGTAATGCGAGTCTATAGGCCACATTTCCTATTCGGTCAATAATAATTTCAAATGGACCAACAAATCGTGGATTGAGCTTTCTCTCTTCCCAAATCTTGTAACTCCCTTCCACGGTGCGACACGTAACAATACATGATCTCCAATATTAAATTCCACGTCCTTCCGATGAAGATCCATGATAACTCTTTTGTCGATCCTGCCGCTTTGTATACGTTGTCGAATCGTTTGGATCTTCTCTCAGTAGTCATTCGTACTCAACTTTGGTCCCAAACAATGTTGCTTCACCTACCTCGTCCAAAGATACTTGTGGCGCCTCCAAAATAGGTATACATCACCCATTTTGAGTTGTCAATACATGGTACAGAAATAACTACAACTTTATTATTACAATAGTAAAACTGTGAGTTTGAATACAAATATTATCTTCTAGACAATATCTATACCCAAATAAATCCTCATCACATTTATTGATACATTATTTTACAAAATAGTGAGGACTACTAAACAACTCTCTCTGTAACCTTCATTCCATACCCCAGATTCTAAGATAGACTCGCTACATTCTCTCCTCCCGAGAAGAAAAATGGAATAAAAAGGAAAAGGGTGAGCTCAACTAGCCCAAGAAAAGAATATTATGACTAAAGATAATATACTGACAAATTATCGTTAGTCTTCAACAGGAAAAAATCTAAGAGAATACATTAAACAATAAGTTTTAGAGCAATATTCGCAGGAAAATATTAATTCATAGAAGAGTTACGTAGAGGATGAAATCTACTAATATCAATGAATTTAATAGTCCATCATCATTATTTTATCCTTGTTACATCAATCAATATTCATCTTGAATCAAATATTCATCTTTTGCTACCACCCAAAGATATTCATCGATCGATTATGTTCATCTAAACACTGTTCATCTTTACTCTACTACCAAAGATATTCATCAAGAAATCATTCATCTTTGCACTACTGAGCCAAAGATATTCAATAATATCATCATTTAGGACTAGAGAATGATGAAAATATTTTAAAGAAAACGAATCCAAAGAAACAAAAGAAACAAGTATTAAGGATTCGTATTTCGGCTATTTCATGTCCAAAATACCTCATAAATAATCATAGTGGTAAAAATTCAAGAATGATCAAAATATGGATACAATCAAAGCTAGTATTCACAATAGATATTTTTGGACGAAAAGGAAAATTTTATTTTTTACGTGAATAGTGCCATATTCATGAATAGTGTATTATCGTGAATAGTGCCAGACATCGTGAATAAGAATCTCCGGCATAAAAAGTTCCAAATTTGATTAAAAGTCCAGATCAATACTTGACATAATGATATTGAAATAAATAATATCATTTTAATAATAATATCCCTTTACCTCACAAAGATTTTGCTTTCGATTTGAAAAGCTGGATACAAGGTCTTTGAGAGGAACAAGACCAGATAACAACACTCAAAGTATACTCACAAGAATACGCTAAATATATCGAGAGAAATAGAGAAAACTTGGGTTTACGGTGTAATTTTCAATTCTAACCTAAGCACCCTATTTATAGGAAAATGCTTAGAACACCAAAGTAGAAAATTGAATATAATATTAATATATTTTCACATTTTCCTTAGCCCACCTTGATAAATGACGATCTCAAATGCATTTTGAATCACATGTGAGGCCAACTTAGTTGCAAAAACGTGAATAATAATTATATATCGTTGAATAGTAACTCCGCACAAAAGTTCCAAATTTGATTAAAAGTCCAGATCAATACTTGAAGATAATGATATTGAAATAAATAATATCATTTTAATAATAATATCCCTACCTCACAAAGACAGTTTATTTTGGATCGAAAAGCCTGGATACAGTCTTTGAAGGAACTTGCACCGTATAAGAACACTCAAAGTATACTCACAAGAATACGCTAAATATATCGAGAGAGAAATAGAGAAACTTCGGTTTACGGTGTGATTTTCAATTCAACCCAAGCACCCTATTTATAGGAAAATGCTTAGAACACCAAAGTAGAAAATTGAATATAATATTAATATATTTTTCACATTTTCTTAGCCCACCTTGCACAACCGATCTCAGCCCATTTGAATCACATGAGGCCAACTTAGTTGCAAAAATGTTTTCTCAAAATAATTAACTAAAACTCCCAAAATTAATTATTTCGAACTTGGTATTTCAATAATTCATAATAAATGTCCCTTTTATCAGAAAATTCAATCTCGCAATTTTTATAGAAATTCAATTCTCTACAACTTCATAGAAGAAAGTTTTTCAAATTCCAAATGTAAATTGACCAAATCCACAAACCAAGCATTTTACAAAGTTATAATCAAATTTCTAATAATAATTGTATCCACCAACACACAAAACATGTGTTAAACATTTAATGCCACAAAAATACTCTTCCTCCTCATATACTCATATATCCCACATTCATTGTAAAATATCATCGTTAATATATTATTAAAATAATATATTTAAATGAATTATTTTATCGTAAAAAGATTAAATATTAATTTTCAACAATTGTCACATTAAAATTTTCTCCATCTATATCCTCATAAAATCAATATTTTTCTCATCATATAAATCAATAATTAAATATTACGTAATCACATTATCGATAACCAGCAGCTCCTGGATAGGGCGCTTTCCAATAAGGATCTCTCTTTTTCTTGCGCAAGCAATTAGATGACGAAACCTCTCCTGTAGAGCGTAACTTTCTAGGCATTGTCAATAATGTTATCTAATAATATTATTCAGATAATATGAATTATTGCTCAGATAATAGAAAATAATCGTAATGACAATTATCAAACAACAACAATATAAAATATCAACGCATCAATTATTGAATCAATAAAATAAAATATCGAATAAGAATTATCGTAACCATTATTGAGTAGTGCCTTGAATAATTGGTGCAATACTGTGCCATGCTTCTTGTCTGACAACGCGATTATTGTGTTTTAACCAAGGGTATTCCAACAAAGTGTTAATTGTGAATAACTACGCCAGTTATTTTTAAACAACTTATATTTGTCGCTTTCTTCATCCAATCGCTTTTTCGTTATGGGCCCCACAACAAGTCAGTACCGTCAGCATTTAATATTCCCAGACAGTAGAGAATATTCCACGACCAAAAGAATATTCCCCGACAAAAATAAATATTTTATAACCACCTGCTTATTTAAAATATTTGTGCATTTTACCCATAACTAACCACATTAATCAAATCAACCCTTACTAACTAAAAAAAATAATAGAGGAAAATAAATTTCATTTATTAATTATTTGGGATCTTACAATACTGGAGAACGACATTTTCTTCCATACAACGCCTCAAATGGAGCCACATATACTTGCTTGATAATCATGTTGTTGTAGGAGAATTCCACCAATGGTAGTATTTATCCCAACTCCTTTAAAATCTAGGACACGAGTCTTAATAGATCTTTAAGAGTTTGAATAGTCCTTTCGATTGTCCGTCTTTTGAGGATGGTATCTTTTAATCAATCAGAATCTGCGCTAATAGCTTTCTTCTCAAGCTAACCCAAAATCGTGAAGTGAATCTTGGTCACGATCCGAAACTATGGATACCGGCATGCCATGCAATATTACAATCTCATTTACGTGCATACTAGCAAGACGCTCAAGGAATAAGTCTCACGATAGGCAAGAAATGGGCGACTTGGTTAATCTATCAACAATAACCCAAATCGCATATATGCCTTGAGAAACCTTAAGGCACTCGTAAAATCGAAATCCATAAAGAATGTGTTCCCATTTCCATTTCGGAATATCAAGTGGTTGTAATGGACCCTTTGGCATTTGATGGTCCGCCTTTACACGTTGACAAGTTAAACACCTCGAGATAAACTCTGCGATCTCTCTTTTTATATTGGTCCACAAAAATGTATGCCAAAGATCATGATACATTTTGGTACTCCCAGGATGGATTGCAAACGGTGTGTTATGTGCCTCCATCATGATTCTATACTTCAAGTCAGAGTCGTTAGGAACACAAAGTCTGAAGTTGAATCTAAGTATTCATTCTTCATCGATTCTCGCTTCTGGAATAGCTCATTCTTGCACTTTCTTCTTCATACGTATCAGCTCCATGTCCGTAGCTTGAGCAGCTTTAACTTTGTCGATTAAAGTCGGTTCTACTCGTATGTTTGATATCATCACGTGGGTATTTGGAGCCTTCATCTCTATCTCCATCCTTTGTAAGTCATACAAAATGGGCCTTTATGTTAACAACATTGCACTCGTGCATCGTATGATATGATCTTCACTCAACGCCGGCCACCACACATTTTTTTCTAAGATGATATTGGATGGTATGATCATAGTCTTTCAACAGCTCGAGCTAACGTCGTTGCCGCATGTTGAGTTCCTTTTGGGTGAAGAAATATATATTTGAGGCTTTTATGATCTGTATAGATCTTCACTTTCTCCCCATACAGGTAGTGTCTTCAGATCTTCAACGCGAAAATGACTGCTGCCAACTCGAGATCATGAGTAGGATAATTCCTCTCATATTCTTTGAGTTACCGTGAGACATAGGCTATGACTTTCCCATGTTGCATGAGAACACATCCTATCCCTTTGCCTGAAGCATCGTTGTAGATAACAAATCCATCCGAACCAGATGGTATTGTAATAGTCTTAGAAATGAGTCTCATCTTGAGTTCTTGAAAACTCTTCTCCCAATCCTCGCTCCAACCAAATTTTATATCTTTACGAGTTAGTTGAGTTAACGGAGTAGCAATTCGAGAAAATCCTTCCACGAATCTCCGATAGTAACCAACTAAGCCCAGAAAGCTACGTACTTCGGTCACCGACTTTGGTTGCTCCCAACTTTGTATGGCTTCAATCTTTGTCGGGTCGACAGATACTCCATGTTTTGACACCACGTGCCCAAGGAATGCTACTTCCTCAAGCCAGAACTCACATTTCTTCAACTTCGCATATAGCTTGTTACCACGAAGCCTTTGCAGTACCAGCTTCAAATGGTGCTCATGATCTTCACGGCTTTTGTAATAGATGAGGATGTCATCAATAAAGACAACTACGAACTAATCCAAATATTCCTTGAATACACGGTTCATCATATCCATGAAAGCAGCAGGAGGAGCATTAGTCAATACAAAAGACATGACTAAGAATTCATAATGCTCGTACCAATTTCTGAAGGCAGTCTTTGAAATATCCTCAGTTTTAATCTTTAGCTGATGATATCCAGAACAAAGATTGATCTTTGAAAAGAATTTTGCTCCTTGCAACTGGTCGAACATGTCATCAATGCGAGGTAGCGGATACCTATTCTTGATGGTGACATGGTTCAATTCTCAGTAGTCAATACAAAGTCGCATACTCCCGTCTTTCTTTTTTACGAATAAAACAGAGCACCCCAAGGAGATGTACTAGATTTAATGAAACCAGATGTCTAATGACTCAGAAGTTAGACTTTTAACTCCTGAAGTTCAATAGAGCCATTCGATATGGGGTTTTAGAAATGGGTTTTGTGCAGGTTCCAAGGTCAATAAAGAATTCAACATCACGTTCTGGGGGTAGACCGGGAAGCTCTTCAGGAAATACATTAGGAAATTCTCTAACCACAGAAATATTATTCAAATCTGACTTGTCTTTATTCAAATCCATAACATAGGCTAAGAAAGCTTGACATCCATTTTTCAATAAACGAATAGCTTTGTGGCTTGATATGATAAATGACTCGATTTTAGTGGTTTAGTAGTTTGAATTCGTATGTGAGGTTGGTTAGGAATATGAAAACTAACAACCTTACGAAAACAATCAATTTTAGCATGATGAGTGGTTAACCAATTAATTCCTAAAATCACATCAAAAACAAGTATTTTTAAAGAGATAAGATCAACAGGTAATGTGATAGTGCCAACTTATATCATGCAAGATTTATAAACTGTAGATGTAACGAAGGTTTCACCCAACGGAGTTTCAACAGATATGTCAAAGTCCAATTTCTCCGGAGTCATGTTTAAACGTTGAGCACAAGCAGGAGTGATAAAAGAATGGGTAGAACCGGTATCTAGTAAGGTATAAACTTCGTAAGAATTTATAAATAGCTTACCCGTGATCACCTCGTTTGGGTTCTTCGCATTTTGTGTAGTCACGATAAACGCCCTTCCAGGAACCACCGACTTTGACTTTTCCGGGACAACCTTTGGAGTCACCATCCCTGTTGAACTTGGTTTCGCAACTAGACAATCTCTAGCTATATAACCTTCCTTTCCACAGTTATAACATACCTTGGATTGTTGTGGGCGGTTGAATGATGTGTCCCTCCTTCCCGCATTTGTAACAAACGATCGATGCTCGTTCTCCTCCCCAAAAATAGTTGATGTTTGTCTTTGCGCCTTCACGTTATCATTGTTGTACCTTCTCTTCTTGAAATTTCCTCCCGACTCGCTTCTTTCTATTATCACGGCCCACGATTACCACCGAGTGGTTACTTGCTTTTCCCCAGAATGTTTTCCTCCCCGCCGATTTTTCGTTGCCTCGATGACCGCCGCCACCCAGATGACCCTAGTTGTGGTCCTCGTCGAACATACTCATTATCTCGCTTCTAATAATTGAGCCTCATTTAACATCCGAATATAAAGAAAATTTATGAGAGATAAGATATTATCAATCTCTCGGGCTTTAGACCTCTCAGAAACATCCTTGTCATTCGTTCCTCATTTTTGACCAAATGAGGTGCAAACCTGGATAACTCTACAAACTTCGCCTCGTACTGGGACACCATCATGTTGTTTTGTTCCAGTCTGATAAACTCCACCTCCTTCATATGACGAATACTTTCAGGAAAGTACTTGTCATTGAATAGTTTCTGAAATGTTTCCCAAGATATCTTTGAGTCTTGGCTAATGGAGTACGCCTTCACAGACTCCCACCAGTAGTCTGCCTCACCGCAGAACATAAAGGTGGCAAACGGAACCTTCTGTTCCTCCGTGCATCCCAAGACATCGAATATCTTGGTAATTTGCTTGACCCACATTTCTGCCACGATCGGATCCTTTTCTCTAAAATTCGGTGGTCCCAACTCTTTAATCGCTTGCATTGGGTGATGTTTCACGTATTGCTAGCATTTCCACCAGTATTTTGTGCACGAGTCTCCTCGTCTGCGGTTTTTGCATGAACCGCAAAAACTTCTAAACATCCCATCATTCATCATTTGTTCGGTGAGTGTTGTTTACAGGGAGGAATATTGCCTTCCTATTGCACGCCCCACAGGTGGTGATCAAAGGTGTCTCCACAATCGATTTACTCCATTATTAACGCTTCTCACCGCCATTCTTAAATATTTCCATAAAACAAGGGTTAATAGTCATGTCATATATTATCCCTATACTCTGATCGACCAAATAAACACCAAATAAACTTAGTCAGGTCATACTAGCGAAGGAATTCCCCGTCTCTCCCCTCCCAGTTCTTGTCTCACATCTCAGCTAGGGATCATATCCCTAAGCTCTGATACCAACTGTGACGCCCCCAAAATAGGTATACATCACCCATCTTGAGTCGCCAGATACATGGTACAGAAATAAATACAACTTCAGTAATATAATTGTCGTGCAAAATACGAAAACACATATACTGTGAGTTTGAATACAAATATTGTATACTAGAGAGTATACAAACTCAAAAGGAGTCCTCATTACAATTATTGATACACTATTCTTCCTTCATTTCTCACCAATTCACAAAAGCTTTAGAGCGATTATTATAGAGAGAAATTATAGAGAGAAAGAAGAAGAGAAGTCTGCTACCTCACTATTCCAGTATCCAGTTTTTTCAAGGAAGGGAGTATTATTTCTTTCTTATCCATGAAGAGAACTTCTGTTATTCTATTCTTTATTATTCTAGTAGAATAACCTGTATACGCGGGCTACCCTATACTTGTTGAAATTCTTCTGTTATTCCATTCTTTATCATTCTGTTGGAACATCCGTCTGCGTGCGTTTTGTGGGACCGTTCCATTCTTTATCATTCTGTTGGAACATCCTGTCTGTGCGTTCTACGCCGGACCTGGTTCCGTCTTTATTATTCTGTTGGAATATCATGTCTGTGCATTTTACGCCGGACCTGGTTCCGTCTTTATTATTCTGTTGGAATATCCTGTCTGTGCGTTTTACGCCGGACCTGATTCCGTCTTTATTATTTTGTTGGAATATCCTGTCTGTGCGTTTTACGCCGGACCTGATTCCGTTATTTATTATTCTGTTAGAATAACCTGCCTGTGCGGTCTATCGCATGCTTGGTGATTTCTTTTGTTATTCCATTCCTTGTTATACTCAGTTGGTTAAAGTTTTGACTTCTATACTCTATGAAATTAGTGGAATATCCTTGATATTTGCGCTTCATCCAGTATCTTTTCATGAAAATATTCTTCTGAGCATTCTTGAATTTTACTCTACAAAGCAGTATCATGTTGACAATTTGGACATTATTAGTTCCTGTATAAATTAATTCTTGAACTTGTTTTATCGAATTCTTATATCATTGTCATCATCCTCATGTTTATATTTTTTGAAAGTCATCTGGCCCAGAGTGCATAGATGGACTTGGTATGATTATGACTAAGATTATTCTATTGTAATTGTAACGCCCCAAAACAGTATACATCACCCATCTTGAGTCGCTAGATACGTGGTACAAAAACAAATACAACTTCAAGAATATAATTGTCGGCAAAATACGACAACACATATATACCGTGAGTTTGAATACAAATAATGTATACTATAGAGTATACAAACTCAAAAAGGAGTCCTCATTACAATTATTGATACACTATTTTATAAAAAATAATGAGGATCGCTAAACAACTATCTTGAATCATCACTCCAAACCCCTTTAGTTCTCGCTAAATTCTCTCCTCCTCGAAAGAACAATGGTACAAAAAAAGAAAAGGGTGAGCTCAACTAGCCCAAGAAAAGAATATTATGACTAAGATAATATACAACAAATTATCATTAGTCTTCAACAGGAAAATCGATAAAATATAATGTATAATGAAGTTTTAGATCAACAATGCGCAATGAAATAATAATCCATTAGAAAGAGTAAGAGAAAAGAATTCTACTATCTTCTAAGATTTAAAAGTCTATCATCAATATTTTATCCCTGTAACATCAATCAATATACATCTTGAATCAAATATTCATCTTTGCACTACATGCCAAAGATATTCATTTGTATCACCAGTTGGTTATGTTCATCTTAACACCTGTTCATCTTTGCACTACGGGCCAAAGATATTCATTAGGTAATCATTCATCTTTGTACTACAGGCCAAAGATATTCAATTATATCATCATTTAGGACTAAGGATGATAAAAAATATTTTAAAGAAAACGAATCCAGTGAGATAATAGAACAAATATTAGGAATTTGTATTACAGTTTTATCCAAGTTCAATAATACTCTGAAATAACCAATTTTGAAGCAGAATTCAAAAATAATGATCAAAACATGGATACAATCAACGATAGTAACCATAGTAGACAACTTGGACAAAAAGAAGAAAATTTTATTTTTTGGTGAATAGTGTCGTATTCGTGAATAATTAATATATACTGCGTGAATAAGATCGATATACGTGAATAGTAACCTCGACACACAAAAAGTTCCAAATTTGATAAAAGTTTATACCAATATTTTGGCATAATGATATTGAAGAAAATATCATTTTAAGAAGAAAATAACATCCCTTACCTCAAAATAACTGTGATTTCTTAATTTGAATTTCTGGATATAGTCTTGTAAACTCTTACCTAATAAGAACTCTCAAAGTATCTAAATACTCACAAAAACACGCTCGATAATCTAGAGAGAAAGAAAACTTGTTTCTGGTGTGATTTTCAATTCAAACTTAAGCGTCTATTTATAGGAAAATGCTAAAACGCCATAGGAGACTAAATAATAAATTAATAATATTTATTTTTTCTTCATTTCTACGTCTCTCCCACCAACCAAGACCAGCCCACCTCTTTTGAACCAAATTTGGTAGCCCACGTGCTTGAAATAATAGTGGGTCCCACTAAATTTTAATAAAAATCATTTTATTTTCCGAAACTTCAGTAATTCATAGAAAATAGCCCGTTTATCAGAAAAATTTGAAACTCGCGCGTTTTTCATAGGAAATTTAATTATCTACAACTTTGAAAGTTTAAGTTTTTCCAAATTCCAAACAAAAAAAATACCCGAAATCCACATACGGACGATTTTTAATACCTCCACACCGACAAAATACTGATAAAATACCTCAGCATTAATTCCTTCATTTTTATCCGCATAAAAATAAATATATCCATCATTTATATCCACATAAAATAAATATTTCCATATCATATAAATCAATAATTAATTATTCACAAATAATATTACGTAATCACAATTATGAATCACAAAGGGGGCTTTTGATAAGAATTTCTCTCTTCCTGGGTGAGATTAAGTGACTTTCTCCTCGAAGAATTTCTCATCTATCTAATAATATTATTCAAATAATATAAATTATCGATCCGATAATGGAGATGATGTCTTCGTGACAATTATCGAGAAACAATAATATAAAATATCAACGCAATAATTATTGAATCAATAAAATAAAATACCAATCTCCAATTATTGAGTAGCGTTCTTACGTAAGAATCAATAATTCAACAATAATGTGCAATACCGCATACTTTGTGCAACCACGCGCCATTCATCGTATTTTTTACCACCGGGTATTCCAACAAAGTTTAACTGAACAACTACGCCGTTATTCAATTTTATCGCTTTCTTCATCCGAATCGTTATCCTTTATGGGGCCCACAAATGGTCATACTTGTTGCATTTAATATTCCCTAGCGGAAAAAATATTCCACGACCAAACGAATATTCCTCGATAATTGAATATTTTATAACCACTTGCTTATTTTGAAAATTTTGCACATTTCACCCATAACCAAAGTATTATATCAAATTAATACCTTATTATTCACAATAATAATTAGAGAAAATTTGATTTTATTCATTAATAAGTTGGGGTCTTACATATCCCACATTCAATGCGTTTCTATACTGAACTCAGTTCCATTCTTTATTATTCTCATTGGAATATCCTCATGCATGCGTTTTACTGTGGGACCTAGTTCCGTTATTTATTATTCTGTTGGAATAACTCACTGCAAGCGTCTATCGCATAAAAAGTGATTTATTTTGTTATTCCATTCTTTATTATACTCAAATGGTTAAAACTTTGACTTATACTCAATGAAATTAGTGGAATATCCTCGATATTTAAAGGCTTCATCCAAATCTTTTTATGGAAATATTCTTCCGAGCATTCTTGAATTTTACTCTTCAAATCGATGATCGTGTTGATAATTTGACGTTATCGGTTCTAGATAAATTAATTCTTGAACTTGTTTTATTGAATTCTTATATCATTGTCATCATCCTCATGTTTATATTTTGTTGAAAGTCATCTCATGGCTCAGTAGTGCATAAATGGACTTGGTATGATTACTTAACTGTGATTATTCGGTATAATCATAACCGTAATGTTACAAATGATGTGGAAAAAGTCCTCATTGGCCCGTAGTGCATTGATGGACGATTTTTGGTATGATTATGGCTATGAATTCTCTTTGGTCGTAGTCAAAAAGATGAATTGTTTTATGGCAATGATCATGACCGATTGATGAAAATATGATTATCTTTAGCCGTAGTGCATGGATAATTAAGTGGTCGTAATACTAAAGAATATCCTCGGCAGTAGTGCGGGGTGATTCGATGATGTGGATTATTAATTAAAATTTGAGTTCCAAATGATAAAAGTGATGAAAAATCTTTAAATCATAGAAGATAGTAGATTTTATTCCCTACTTGACTCTTCTAATGGATTACTTGTTTCGCTGCAGTTAAACTTGATAGTTATTATATTTTATCAGTTTAACACTGTTGAAGGCTAACGATAAATTATTCTGCATTATCTTAGTCATAATATTTCTTACTGGACTAGTTGAGCTCACCCTTTCTTTCACTGTTCTCTTCAGGAAATGAGAACATAGCTGGGATTAGTCGGGGAACAGAGTGATGGTCCTAGATGGTGCATTAGTAGAACTCACTATTCTATGAACTAGTGTGTTAATAATTGTAATGAGGACTCCTTTTGAGTTTGTATACTCTCTAGTAGACAATATTTGTATTCAAACTCACAGTTTATATTTTGTCGTATTGTACACGACAGTTGTATTATTAAGTTGTGTTTGAATTCTGTACCATGTATCTAGCGACTCAAGATGGGTGATATATACCTGTTTTGGGGGCGTAACATGGAGTACTACTTCCGTCCCATAATAAATGACGTTTTAGTGTTGTGTACAAAAATTAAGAAATTTATTGTATAATACTACCTCCGTCCCATAATAAGTGATTTTTTAGCTTAAATCACACACACCAATACACAAGCTAAAATGGCAAAAATTGTAAGACCCCGAATTTTATGAAATAAAAGTATTCAATTTTTCTATTTAGTAAATAGTTAAATTGATAAAAGTTTAAAGTTAAGGGTGATATATATAAAATTTTCAAAATACGCAAGTGGCTATAAAATACTCATTGTTGTCGGGTAATATTCGTTTGGTCGTGGAATATTCTTCATTGTTTTGAGAATATTCGTATGCGACTACGCAAACCAAACAGGGGCCCCATAATAGAATAACCATTGGATGAAGAAAATGATAAATTTGAGTTTTTACAAATAATCTGACAGTAGTTATTTACAATTAACACTGTTGAATACCCGTGGTTAAAATCTATGAATACGCGTGGTCGCATAAAGAATAACTTGCGTTATTGCATGATATTTTGAATTATTGATTCTTACGTAAGAATGCACTTACTCAATAATTGTTACCGTAGTTATTATTCAATATTTTATTTTATTGATTCAATAATTGTTGTGTTGATATTTTATATTATTGTTATTTCAATAATTGTCATCGCACAAAAGATTTTCCATTATCGGATCAATAATTCATATTATTTGAATAATATTATTAGATAACATTATTGGCAATGTCTAGAAAGTTCACAAGGAGAGGTTTGGTCACCTAATTGCATGCCGACGAAGAAGGAGAAATCCTTATCGAAAAGCCCCCTCTTTCCTGTGAACGGCCTGGTTGTCATAATTGTAATTCTGTAATATTATTTGTGAATAATTAATTATTGATTTATATGATAAGGAAATATTTATTTGATGTGGATATAAATGATGGATTTATTTATGTGGTTATAAATGAAGGAATTAATGTTGAAGTGTTTTATCAGTATTTTATCGTATTGGAGGTATTAAAAGATCAAATCGGTGTTTTTAAAATTCTATTGCGTGAGTTATAATTTTAATCCGACCGTTGGATCATTGTGATTATTGGATATGTTATACATATAAAAGTTGAGTATATATCCACAAATTTTGAACCGTTAAAAATGAACGAATGATTTGTTATGGATTTTTAGAGGTGTTAAAAATCATCCATTTATGGATTTCGGATATTTTCTGTTTGAAATTTGGAAAAACTTTCTTTTGTAAAGTTGTAGAGAATTCAATTTCGTGTGAAATGGACATAAAATTCGTATTTTTCTGATAAACGAGCTATTTTTTATGAATTACTGAAGTTTAGAAAAATAAAATGATTTTTATTAAATTTATGGGTGAGACCCACTTTTGTTTTTTAAAACATATGGGCTGCTGAAATTTTCAGAATTGAGGGGCTGAAGATTTTCAAAGAGCATGCGTAGGAAAATAATGAGGTTATATTATATTTTATTATTTTAGTCTCCTATGGCGTTCTAGCATTTTCCTATAAATAGGCGCTTAATTTAGAATTGAAAATCACACCAGAAACTGAAGTTTTCTCTCTCTATATTATCGAGCATATTTTTGTGAGTATTTAGATATCTTGAGTGTTGCTATACGGTGCAAGTTCGTTCAGCGTTATATCCGATATTCAAGTCAGAAATACTGCTCTTTTGAGGTAAGGGATATTAAGGGATTTTAAGGGTTATTATGTTTTTCATGTTTCGTAATTTTTTCGATATTCAAAAATTTTGGAAAAATTTAAAATGATAATTTGATGAGTTTTCTTGATTGTGTCCAAAAATGGTAATTTTTGGATGTATAGATTAAGAGTTATGAATTTTATGAGAAAATACTATTTTAAAAGTAAATCCTTATAACTCCTTGTGGTTAACTCCAAAATTAGTGAAAGTTTTATTGGGAGTACATGTATATTACAGAAGTATACTCTGTAAATTTTGGAATTTTTGGACAAAAGTACAATTTATGATAAATGTTTAAATATTCGACAGTTTTGGCCATGTGAAAAATAGTAAATGAATTTTAAAAATTCCGAAAAAAATATATGTTCAATATGGGACTATATTCTGCTAAGTCCCAGAAAAAAATATTTTTGGGACTAATTTGGTATTTTTCATGAAAATGGACTAGTTATGAGTAAATGAATTAAATATGTTATGTGAAGTAAGAAAATTGGAAAATAGGATTTTATGGCTTGAGAATCCTATATGAGGTATATACAGATTTTTGATGAGGGTTTTGGTTATTGGTGATGAAATCTTATGAGTTTGGCATTTTAGGATGATTAAATGCATTATTTAGTAAAGTGTAAACAATTAAAATAAATTGTTTATAAGTTTAAGAAATGTTATTCTTTCAATATCATTATACCAAAATATTGGTATAGATTTTATTGTAGAATAGATTTTATTCTTTCAATATCATTATACCAAAATATTGGTATGTTATTCTTTCAATATCATGACACCTATCAGTTTACTATCGCTTGCATCTATACGACGTCCCCTACAGAGAGTTCTGGCTTGTGTGAATTCCAAAGGAAGTCACAAAATTAAGGCTCGTGTACCAAATTCTATAGTTGAATTTTTAACTCCTCAAGTTCAATAGAGCCATTCGATATGAGATTTTAGAAATGAGTTTTGTACTTAGGGTTCAAAGTCGATACAAAATTTAATATCGTGCTTTTTGGGAGTAAGCCAAGAAATTCTTCAGGAAATACGTCAGGAAAAATCAATAACAACAGGAATATTATTCAAATCTGACGTGTCTTTATTCAAATCCATAACATGGACTAAGAAAACTTAACATCCGTAATAAACGAATGACTTCATGGCTTGATATGAAAATGTTTGACTACAATGGTTTGATTGCTTGAATTGAATAACAAAGTTGCTTAGAATATGAAAACTAACAACCTTACAAAAGCAATCAATTTGGCATGATGAGTAGTTAACCTTAAAATCACATCAAAAGCAAATATCTCTATAGAAATAAGGTTAACAGGTAATGTGATAGTGCCAACTTGAATCAAGCAAGATTTTTAAACAACGGATGTAATGAAAGTTTCTCCTAATGGAGTCTCCACAGATAGGTCAAAGTTTAATTTCTCCGTAGTCAAGTTCAAACGTTGAGTGCAAGTAAGAGAGATAAAAGAATGGGTAGAACCAATATCTAGTAAGGTATATACTTCGCAAGAATTTATAATTAACTAACCTGCTAACTTCCGTTCGTTTCCTCGATTTTGACCACCACAACAAACGCCTTCCCTAATCGTTGACTTTGACTTTTCTTCGGGACCGATCTTTTGAGTCACCGTCCCCACCGAACTAGGTTTCGCCATCGTATAATCTCGAGCGATATGTCTTTCCTTTCCACAATTATAGCATACCTTGAATCAACGCCCCAAAATAGGTATACACAACACCCATTCCGAGTCGCCAAATACATGGTACAAAAAGCAAACTACAACTTCAATAATACAAATGTCGTGTGAAATACGCATAATATATATATCGAGTTTAAATATAATATTGTCTTCTAGATAATATCCACACGCAAATAAATCCCCATCATAATTATTGATTCATTATTTTACAAAAATGGTGAGGACTACTAAACAACTCTCTCTAAAACCTTCATTCCATACCCCGACTAAGACTCGCTACATTCTCGCCTCCCGAGAAGAAAAAATGGAACAACAAGGAAAAGGGTGAGCTCAACTAGCCCAAAGAAAGAATATTACGACTAAGATAATATACAACAAATTATCGTTAGTCTTCAACAGGAAAAAAACTGATAGTAATACAATAGACAACAAGTTTCGCATCAATATTCGCAATGAAATAATAATTCATGTAAGAGTTACGTAGAGAATGAAATCTACTATAATCTATGAATTTAATAAATTCATCATCAATATTTTATCCTCGTAACATCAATCAATATACATCCGAATCAAATATTCATCTTCGCACTATGTGCCAAAGATATTCATCACCGGGTCATGTTCATTTAAACACTGCTCATCTTTGCACTACAAAAGCAAAGATATTAATCAATCTGGCCATGTTCATCTCAACACTGCTCATCTTTGCACTACAGCCCAAAGATATTCTTCAGAAATCATTCATCTTCAGACTACATTCATCTTCGCACTACCAAAAGATATTCAATAATATCATCATTTAAGACCGAGGATGATGAAAAATATTTTTAAAGAAACGAATCCAAAGGAAACAAAATGACAAGGATTAAGGATTAAGGATTCGATTTGGTTTTATCCACGCCAAAAAATACCTCAAAAATAATCATAGTGGTGTAAAATTCAAGAATGATCAAAACATGGATACAATCGTAGTTAGTATCCGTAATAGATATTTTGACAAAAAGAAGAAATTTTATTTTTCTATGAATAAGGTCAGATATACGTGAATAAAGTGTCAGATACGTGAATAAAGGCCGTGACGTGAATAGTAACTCCGACACCAAAAGATAGAAATTCCACAAAAACATCTTCACGCTTCACTTAATAAGTACTCGTGAATAAGAATCGTGAATAAGAATCTCATTAATAAGAACTCGTGAATAAGAACTCATGAATAAGAACCCATGAATAGTAACCCCGATATGAAAAAGTTCCAAATTTGATAAAACTTCAGATCAATATTTCAAAGATAATGATATCAAGAAATAATATCATTACAAAAAAAAATAATATCCCTTACCTCGAAAGATCAAGATTTCTAAATTAAAACACCTGATATAAAGCATGACTTGACTTGCACCGTCAGATAGCAATACTCAAAGTATACTCAAAATACTCACAAGAATACGCCGATAATATAGAGAGAGAAAACTTCAGCTTCGTGTGATTTTCAATTCTAACCCAAGACCCTATTTATAGAAATCGCTAGTAACACCAAAGTTATAAAAATTTAATAAATTAATATATATATATATATATATATATTCAAATTCATACGCCAACCTTAGAATTCAGATCCTAGCATTTCCCACATGCCACCTTCTAGAAAGAAATGATAAAAAACGTTTTTCATAAAATAAATAATTAAAACTTACAAAATTAATTATTTTGAGCTTCGTAACTTCAATAATTCATAATAAATAGCCCTTTCATCAGAAAATTCAATCTCATGAGTTTTTATAGGAAATTCAATTTCTACAACTTTGCAGAAGAAAGTTTTTCCAAATTCCAAATAGAAATTGACCAAATCCACAAACGGGCGATTTTACAAAAAGCTATAATCAAATTTCACCAATAAATGGGGTCCACCGACATGTTTAACATGTTTTAAACATTTATTGCAACAAAAATACTCTTCCTCCTCAGATACTCATATATCCCACATTCGCTGTAAAATATCACCGCTAATATATTATTAAAATAATATATTTAAATGAATTATTTTATCGTAAAAGATAAAATATTAATTTTCAACAATTGTCATTTTAAAAATTTTCTCCATCTATATCCACATAAAATCAATATTTTCCTCATCATATAAATCAATAATTAATTATTCACAAATAATATTACGTAATCACAATATCGACAACCGCGCCTCCTGTGAGAAGAGGGGCTTTCCAATAAGAATTTCTTCATCAAGCCGCAATTAGTGACCAAACCTCTCCTTAGATGTAACTTTCTAGACATTGCCAATAATGTTATCTAATAATATTATTCAGATAATATGAATTATCGCTTCGATAATGAAAGATACCGTAAATGACAATTATCAAACAACAAAGAATATAAAATATCAACGCAAAGAATTATTAACTCAATAAAATATCGAATAAGAATTACCGTAACCATTATCGAGTAGTGCCTTCACGTAAGAATCAATAATTGGTGCAATACCAAGTGCTACTGCTCAACAACGCCAGACAGTGTGTTTTTAACCACCGTATATTCCAACAAGATAATCTGTGAATAACTACGCCGTTATATTTAAAAACAACTTATATTTGTCGCTTTCTTCATCCAATCACTTTCCGCATGGGCTCCACACACGGTCACTACTGTCAGCATTTAATATTCCCCGACAAAGATTTAATATTCCACGACCAAACGAATATTCCCCACGATAATGAATATTTTATAACCACTGCTTAATTTGAAATATTTGCATATTTTAACCCTTAACTATCCACATTAATCAAATCAACCCTTACTATTTCAAAATAATAAATAAAGGAAATTCCTTTTATTTAAAAATTTTCGGTCTTACAACCTCCCTCCTTATGAAATTTCGCCCTCGAAATCGACGACGCACTCGTGTTTTTTGAAAAGGTGAGGATACCTCGCTTTCATTTCCGCTTCCAACTCCCGTGTCATTTCCTCTATAAAGATGATTCCTCCACAAAACTTTAACTTGTGGTATAACCTTTCATACAGTAGGACATGCTCCTTCCTATCCAAAATCTTGACAGTACCTCCTCATACGCTAAGTCTTCTATTATCTCGTCCTGCTTCTAACTCTATAACGTGGTTCGGTCTTTCACATATTTACTAAGTACGATATGTGAAACACATTATGAACACGAGACATACTTTGAGGTAACGCAAGTCTATAGGCTACATTTCCTACTTCCTACCAAGAATTTGAAATGGACCGATAAATCGTGGATCGAGCTTTCCTCTCCCAAATCTTGTAACTCCTTCCACGGAGCAACTCGCAACAATACATGATCCCCTACATTAAATTCCACGCCCTTTCGATGAAGATCCGCATAACTCTTTTGTCGATCTTGTGCCGCTTTGTATACGCTTGTCGAATCATTTGATCTTTTCTAGAGTCATATCGTATTTAACTCTAGTCCCAACAATGTTGCTTCACCCACCTCATCCCAACATATCGAGAACGACATTTTCGGCCATATAATGCTTCAATGGAACCATGCCTATATTTGTTTAATAACTATTGTTGTATGAGAATTCCACCAATGGCAAGTACTTATCCCAACTTCCTTTGAAATCTAGGACACGTAGTTTTAATATATCTTCAAGAGTTTGAGTAGTCCTTTCTCGATTGCCCATCCGCTTGAGGATGGTATGCCAAACCAATCAGAAATTGCGTCTATAGCTTTCTAACCCAAAATCATGAAGTGAATCTTCGGGTCACGATCTAAAACTATGGATACCGGCATGCCATGCAATCTCACAATCTCATTTACGCATATACGAGAAAGACGCTCAAGGAATAAGTCTCTCAGACGGTGAAGAAATGAGCGACTTGGTTAATCTATCAACAATAACCCAAATAAGATTGATGCCTTGAGAAACCGCAGAAAGACCCGTAAATCGAAATCCATAGTAATGTGTTCCCACTTCCATTCCTAATCTCAAGTGGTTGCAACGACCCTTAGGTACAAGATGCTCCGCCTTTTACACGCTGGGCAAGTTAAACACATCGAGATAAACTTTGCAATCTCTCTTCATATTGTTCCACCAAAATGTATGTCAAGATCACGATACATTTTAGTACTTCCAGATGGATTGCAAATGGCGATTGTGCCTCCATCATAATCTTGTACTTCAAATCGTAGTCGTTAGAACACAAAGTCTCAGAGTGGACTCAAGTATTCCTTCTTCATCAATTCTCGCCCTAATAGCTCCTTCTTGTACTTTCTTCATACGCATCAACTCCGGCCTGCGGCTTGAGCAACCTTAACTTTTTCTATTAAAGTCGGCTCTATGCGATACTTGACATCATCGCACTCGCTCCTCAAGATATAATCTTCTACTCATCGCGCGCCTACCACGCTCGCTTTTCCAGATGGTACGATCGTAATACGTACCAAATGAGTCTCCTCTCGAGTTCTTCAAGCTCTTCCCACATTCCTCGCTTCCATTCGAATTTTGTATCTCTACGAGTCACCAAGCTAATGGAATAGCGATTCGAGAATATCCTTCAACGAATCTCCGATAATAACCAACTAAGCTTCTGTAAAGCTACGCCTTCGATAATCGACTTTAGGTTGCTTCAATCGCGACTCATATCCCAATCTTGATAAGACGTCACAATGACACCTATCGCTTTACTATCGCATCTAATACGACGCCCCCACAGAGAGAGTTCTCGGCTTAGTGAATTCCACAAAGGAAGTCACAAAATAAAGGCTCAGTACCAAATTTATAGTTGAATTTTTAACTCCTCAAGTTCAATAGAGCCATTCGATATGAGATTTTAGAAATGAGTTTTGTACCGTTTCAAAGTCGATACAAAATTTAATATCGCTTTGGGAGTAAGCCAAGAAATTCTTCAGAAATACGCCAGAAAAATCAATAACAACAGAATATTATTCAAATCGACGTGTCTTTATTCAAATCCATAACACGGACTAAGAAAACTCGACATCCGTAATAAACGAATGACTTCATGGCTTGATATGAAAATGTTTGACTACAATGGTTTGATTGCTTGAATTCAATAACAAAGTTGCTTAGAATATGAAAACTAACAACCTTACAAAAGCAATCAATTTGGCATGATGAGTAGTTAACCTTAAAATCACATCAAAAGCAAATATCTCTATAGAAATAAGGTTAACAGTAATGTGATAGTGCCAACTCAATCAAGCAAGATTTTTAAACAACTGATGTAATGAAAGTTTCTCCTAATGGAGTCTCCACAGATAGGTCAAAGTTTAATTTCTCCGTAGTCAAGTTCAAACGCTGAGCGCAAGTAAAGAGAGAGAGATAAAAGAATGGGTAGAACCAATATCTAGTAAGGTATATACTTCGCAAGAATTTATAATTAACTAACCCGTGCTAACTTCGTCGTTTCTCGATTTTGACCAACCACAACAAACGCCTTCCCTAATCGCTGACTTTCGACTTTTCTCGGGACATTTTTCGAGTCACCGTCCCTCACCGAACTAGGTTTCGCCATCGCATAATCTCGAGCGATATGTCCTTCCTTTCCACAATTATAGCATACCTTGAACTGCTAGGGGCGCTTGACCGATATGTCCTCTTTTTCCGTGATTTGTAAGATACGACCCGGTGGTCGCTTCTCCCTTAAAACTAGTTGCTATCAAGCGCCGACGCCTTCACATGGTCGCTGTTGAATCTCCTTTTTAAAATCTCCTCCCGACTCGCTTCTTCTATTTTCACGGGCCACGATTACCACCGTAGTGGTTACCGCTTTGTCCAGATTCTTCTTTCTCCGCCGGTTATCGCTATTCGATGATCGCTATCTTCTAGATGATCCTCGTTATGGTCCCCATTGAACGTATCGCTATCTCGCCTAACAACCGAGCCCCGCTGACAACATCCGAATAGAGAGAAAATTTACGAGAAATGAGATATCGACGATGCCGGCTTTCAAACCTCTCGTAAACATCCGCCATATATGCTCCTCATTCTCCACCAAATGAGGTGCAACTCGATAACTCCGCCAACTTCGCCGCATCGGGACACCGCCATGTTATTCTCGCTTAGTCTAATAAACTCCACTTCCTTCATACGACGAATACTTTCGTGGAAGTACTTGTCATTGAACTGCTTCAAACGCTCTCCACGATACGCCGAAAAGCAAATGATGGGTACGCTTCACGTATTCCCACCAAAGAATCGCCGCCACTTTTAATATAAAGGTGGCGAATGGAACTTTCGTTCTCCGCATCCCAAAGACATCGAATATCTTGGTAATTTGTTCACCCACGCCTCCGCCTTTAATCGGATCCGCTTTCCCTGCACTCGTGGTCCCAACTTCTTTGAACCGCTCATCGTGACCACCCGTGAATTGCTATCATTTCCTCCTCAGATTTTGAACACGAAGTCTCCTCGCCCGATTTTGCATGAACCGCAAAAAGCTTCTAAACATCCCCTCGCTCATCATCTCGCCAAGTGTTGTTCACAGAGGAACATTGCCACTGCAGTACGCGCTCTCCTCGCAGGTAAGTACAGTGCATCTCCACTGGCCTCATTTACTCCATCATTAATATTCTCAATGACATTCTCAAATACCGCATATAAAACAAGGGTTAATTAAGGAAATCAATATATCACATAATATCCCTATATATCGACTAACTAACAAATAAGCTTAGTAGACACACTAAATAAGGATTTACTCGCTCCCCCTCCTAGTTCTATTCCCCGATCTCCGCCAGAGATCATATCCCTAAGCTCGATATTAACCGCGACGCCCCCAAAATAGTATACACAACACCCATTCTCGAGTCGCCAAATACATGGTACAAAAAGCAAACTACAACTTCAATAATACAAATGTCGTGTGAAATACGCAATATATATAACTTCGTGAGTTTAAATATAATATTGTCTTCTGATAATATCCACACGCAAATAAATCCCCATCATAATTATTGATTCATTATTTTACAAAAATGGTGAGGACTACTAAACAACTCTCTCTAAACCTTCATTCCATACCCCGACTAAGACTCGCTACATTCTCGCCTCCCCCGAGAAAAAAAAATGGAACAACAAGGAAAAGGGTGAGCTCAACTAGCCCAAGAAGAATATTACGACTAAGATAATATACAACAAATTATCGTTAGTCTTCAACAGGAAAAAAATCTGATAAATACAATAGATAACAAGTTTCAGATCAATATTCGCAATGAAATAATAATTCATGTAAGAGTTACGTAGAGAATGAAATCTACTATAATCTATGAATTTAATAAAACATCATCATCAATATTTTATCCTCGTAACATCAATCAATATACATCCGAATCAAATATTCATCTTTGCACTACAGCCAAAGATATTCATCACTGTCGTCATTTAAACATTGCTCATCTTTCACAAAGATATGCTCATCTTTAAACACTGCTCATCTTTGCCAAAGATATTAATCAATCTGGCCATGTTCATCTCAACACCTGCTCATCTTTGCACTACAGTGCCAAAGATATTCTTCAGAAATCATTCATCTTCGCACTACAGCCAAAGATATTCAATAATATCATCATTTAAGACCGAGGATGATGAAAATATTTTTAAAAGAAACGAATCCAAAGGAAACAAAATGACAAGGATTAAGGATTAAGGATTCGTATTTGGTTTTATCCACGCCCAAAAAATACCTCAAAAAATAATCATAGTGGTGTAAAATTCAAGAATGATCAAAACATGGATACAATCGTAGTTAGTATCCGTATTAGATATTTTGGACAAAAAGAAGAAATTTTATTTTTCTATGAATAAGGTCAGATACGTGAATAAGGTCAGATACGTGAATAAAGGCCGATACGTGAATAGTAATCTCGACAAAAAGATAGAAATTCCACAAAAACATCTTCACGCTTCACATTAATAGTACTCGTGAATAAGAATCTCGAATAAGAATCATTAATAAGAACTCGTGAATAAGAACTCATGAATAAGAACTCCATGAATAGTAACCCCGATATGAAAAAGTTCCAAATTTGATAAAAACTTCAGATCAATATTTCAAAGATAATGATATCAAGAAATAATATCATTACAAAAAAAAAATAATATCCCTTACCTCGAAAGATCAAGATTTCTAAATTTAAACACCTGATATAAAGGCATGACTTGACTTGCACCGTATAGCAATACTCAAAGTATACTCAAAATACTCACAAGAATACGCCGATAATATAGAGAGAGAAAACTTCAGCTTCGTGTGATTTTCAATTCTAACCCAAGACCCTATTTATAGAAATCGCTAGAACACCAAAGTTATAAAATTTAATAAATTAATATATATATATATATATAAATTATATCAAATTCACGCCAACCTTAGAATTCAGATCCTAGCATTTCCACACATGCCACCTTCTAGAAAGAAATGATAAAAACGTTTTTCATAAAATAAATAATTAAAACTTACAAAAATTAATTATTTTGAGCTTCGTAACTTCAATAATTCATAATAAATAGCCCTTTCATCAGAAAAATTTCGAATCTCATGAGTTTTTATAGGAAATTCAATTCTCTACAACTTTGCAGAAGAAAGTTTTTCCAAATTCCAAATAGAAATTGACCAAATCCACAAACCAAGCGATTTTACAAAGCTATAATCAAATTTCAAATAATAAATGGGGTCCACCGACATGTTTAACATGTTTTAAACATTTATTGCAACAAAAATACTCTTCCTCCTCAGATACTCATATATCCCACATTCGTTGTAAAATATCACCGCTAATATATTATTAAAATAATATATTTAAACGAATTATTTTATCGTAAAAGATAAAATATTAATTTTCAACAATTGTCATTTTAAAAATTTTCTCCATCTATATCCACATAAAATCAATATTTTCCTCATCATATAAATCAATAATTAATTATTCACAAATAATATTACGTAATCACAATATCGACAACCGTGCAGCTCCTGTGAAAGAGGGGGGCTTCCAATAAGAATTTCTTCATCATCAAGCCAAATTAGCGGTACCAAAACCTCTCCTTAGATGTAACTTTCTAGACATTGCCAATAATGTTATCTAATAATATTATTCAGATAATATGAATTATTGCTTCGATAATGAAAGATACCGTAATGACAATTATCAAACAACAAAGAATATAAAATATCAACGCAAAGAATTATTAACTCAATAAAATATCGAATAAGAATTATCGTAACCATTATCGAGTAGTGCCTTCACGTAAGAATCAATAATTGGTGCAATACCAAGTGCTACTGCTCAACAACGCCAGATTAGTGTGTTTTTTAACCACCGGTATTCCAACAAGATAATCTGTGAATAACTACGCCAATTTAAAAACAACTTATATTTGTCGCTTTCTTCATCCAATCACTTTCCGCATGGGCTCACACATGGTCACTACCGTCATTTATTTAATATTCCCCGACAAAGATTTAATATTCCACGACCAAACGAATATTCCCCATTTATAATGAATATTTTATAACCACTTGCTTAATTTGAAATATTTGCATATTTAACCCTTAACTATCCACATTAATCAAATCAACCTTTACTATTTCAAAATAATAAATAAAGGAAATTCCTTTTATTTATTTAAAAATTTCGGGTTTAAAAAATTCAATTAGATGTCTAATGACATACAACCTCGTGTCATCATAAGATGTGGTTGTACATCCATCCACTTCTTTGAGTATATCTACGACGAAAGACCAGATAATCTTGATGTTTGGTTGAAGTATAATTCTCAATTAGAGACAATGGAGATAATGATATGGCAAGCAGAAGACTCACCATCGGAAAGAATATGATAAAGAATCTTCTCGTTTTTCTTTGGGGTCTATTATATCAACCAAGGATAATTACGTGGACATATAATATCTATCATGATTTATTAGCTCCCGTATCGGAAGGTTTCCTTGAACACTTCCCAAAGATTCTAATTTCTAAAACAGTTTTTGACTATACCTTTATGTAAGGTGCCATTGTGACATGCTATCCAAGGTTGGGATGAGAGTCACAGTTGGTATATATTTGTATCAAAACTCAAAGCATATGTGACGCCCCCAAAATTAGGTATACGTCACCCATCTTGGGTCGCCACTTACATGGTACATAAATTCAAATACAACTTACTAATATAACTGCTGGTATACAATACGACATAAACTGCGTGAGTTTGAATACAAATATTGTCTACTAGATATTATACAAACTCAAAAGGAGTCCTCATTACAACTATTATCACACTATTTCACGTAATAGTGAGGACTACTAATGCTATCCTCTCGACCATTACTTCGCTCCCCGACTCGTCCAAATTTATGTTCTCATTTCAAGAGAATAAAAGAAAGAAAGGGTGAGCTCAACTAGCCCAAGAAGAAATATTAGACTAAGATAATGCGTAATAAATTATCATTAGCCTTCAACAAAGGTTAAACCGATAAAATATAATAGACAACCCGTTTAATCAAGTAAATAAGCAATCCATTAAAAGAGTCAAGTAGAGAATAAAGTCTACTATCTTTTAGGTTTTAAAAGGTTTTCATCAATTTTATCATTGAGACTCACTTAATAAATAAACCACCACATCTAATCATCCCCGCACTACTACGGCCAAGGATTTTCATCAAATTATCAATGGTCATGACTATACCGAATCACCCCCGTCATAATCATACCAAAAACTATCCATCATCGCATTACGTGCCACCGAGGACTTTTGTCACATCATTTATATCAAGTCATGATTATACCGAATGATCCCTCGGTCATAATCATACTAAGTTCATCTATGCACGTAAGCCAAAGATAACATAATATAACATGAGGATGATGACAATGACATAGTAATTCAATAAAACAAGTTCAAGAATTATTTAATCCATGAATTATTAACGCCCAAATTGTCAACATAATACCGTTTCAGAGTAAAATTCAAGAATGATCGTAAGAATATTTCCATGAGAAGATATCGATGAAACGCAAATATCAAGGATATTCTACTAATTTCATGGAGTATAAAGTCAAAGTTTTAACTAAACCGGGTATAATAAAGAATGGAATAACAAAAGAAATCACCACGCATGCGATGCATTTCGCGATGACAAGTTATTCCAACATAATAATAATAATCTCGGAACCAGTCGTGAAATTCACACCGAATGTGATGTTCCAAATGTAATAATAAAGATGGAACCGCATCCGGTGTAAAACACACGATAGGATATTTCAATGTAGATGATAAAGATTTTAACCAGTCCCAAGTAAAAAACATGCATGTGATGTTCCAATGTAATAATAAAATCGGAACCAGTCCTGTAAAACACACGCATGTGATGTTCCAATGTAATAATAGAAGAATGTCACCAAGTATAGGGTAAATCACAGACATACAAAAGTATTCCAATGTAATAATAAGCAATGGAATAACATAAGGATTTCACCAAGTATAGGTACGCCACATATACAAAGTTATGTATAGGTATGCCACTTTTACAAAGTTATTCCAATGTAATAATAGTGAATGGAATAATGTAAGTTCTCTTCAAGAAGAAAGAATAACACCCTTACCGTAAAAGAACCTAATATATAGAAGTAGTGAAGTAAGTAGCGAGAATACTCTTCTTCTTTCTATAATTTTCTCTATAGCTTCTCTCTATAATTTCTCTCTGAGTTTCAATGAATTCGTAAGAAAATAATGAAGGAATGAGCTTCTATTTATAGGAAAATGGAATGCATAAGAATTAATCCATGAACGGTCTGCATTGATTTACTTTAATCTGACGGTCCATATTTAAAGAAAAATCTTTTAAATAAAATATAATATATTCTATTTATATAAAAACATTTTACTATGCAAACACTATGCAATACTATGCAAAACACTATGCAAAACACTATGCAACACTATGCATAATAAAATATAATATATTCTATTTATGTAATAACTTTAATAAAGTATTCTATTTTATATAAGATGTTTCGCTTTTATTACGCTAATAATACGAATAAAACAAAACGTCATTATCGCTTATAATAATTCATATTATTAATCGGCAATAATGGAATCAAACCGAGTGACTTCTCACATAAGCATCAATAATCAATACCGGTGTCTACTATGCAACCACACGTATTCTCGTATTTTTACTACCGAAAGTAGTTCAACAAGAACTACTAGTAAAACTTCCGCCGTTATTTCAATAAAATATTTTTGTCGCTTTCAATCCGACAATAATTTCGCTAGGGGTCCACTAATGATTGAGTAGTTGTATTTAATATTCCCTGCTAAACCGAATATTCCCCGACCAATCAAATATAATATAACCACTTGCATACTTTGCAAAATTTATAAATACTACCCACAACTATAATATTATCTTAAATTCACACCATAATATTAAAAAATTATTTCAACAAAATTTAAATCTTTATTGATAAAATCTGGGGTCTCACAATCTCCCCTCCTTATGGAATTTCGCCCTCGAAATTAGGGTACGTACCTGATATGATAAAGAGGTGAGGATACCTTGAATACCTTTTTCGTTGAAAACATTAAATTCATTTTTGCAATCCGGCCAAAGATATTCATTAACAATTCATCTTTGCACTACAGGCCAAAGATAACTTTTACCACATCCATGAATTAATATTTCATTCTTTGAGACTCATTTCGATAATTAATTCATATCATCGAATCATCCCCTCGCACTACGTGCCAAGGATATTCATTAAGATCACGACCCACGAATTATCCATGCACTACTACTACGGATAATCAAAGATAATCGTGTATTCATTAAGATATCCGACCATAAATTATCCATTACCATAAAAGATAATTGTGTATTCATTAAGATTACCGACCACAAATTATCCATGCATTCACCCAAAGATAATTGTATTCATTAAGATCACGACCACAAATTATCCATGCACTACTACCAAAGATAATTGTGTATTCATTAAGATCACGACCACAAATTATCCATCTACTACCAAAGATAATTGTATATTCATTAAGATTATCACGACCACAAATTATCCATGCACTACTACCAAAGATAATTGTGTATTCATTAAGATCACGACCACAAATTATCCATGCACTACTACCAAAGATAATTGTGTATTCATTAAGATCACGACCACAAATTATCCATGCACTACTACCAAAGATAATTGTGTATTCATTAGATCACGACCACAAATTATCCATCCACGCACTACTACCAAAGATAATTGTGTATTCAATTACTATTAGCATGATTATACCAACAACCAAGTCATAATCATACCAAGTCCATCTATGCACTACAGACCACGTATTTACTTTCAACATAATATAAAGAATGAGGATAATGGTATAAAGAATCAATCAAATGAGATAAAGGATAAATATTAAACATTTATAATATAATTTATCCAGATTCAAGAATATCCCCATGTTTTCAATCACTTAATAATCTCATAATCTAATAACATTAATATTATAATAATATTTTAATCACTTTTAAATTTATAAACAATTTATCTCAATTGTTTACGCTTTACCATATAATGCATTTAATCATTCAAAAATGCCATACTCATAAAATATCATCACCAATTATCAAATCCTCATCAAAAAAATATGCATATACTCTATATAGGATTCTCTAGCCATAAAATCCTATTTTCAACTTTGTTACTTCACATAACATATTTAACTCATATGTTCAGAATTAAACTATTTTCATGAAAAATACCAAATTAGTCCCAAAAATATTTCTTTTCTAGGATTTAGCATAATATAGTCCCATAATGAAAATATATTTTTCTCGAATTTTTAAAATTCATTTACTATTTTTCAAAAATCAATTTCTAATTAATTCCTTAAGAAATTAGCTACCTCAAGTTTAACTCCAAAATTCCCAAATCTTGGCAGGATCTTACACATGTTAACGTGAGCTTCTAGTTTAAATTTCATGGTCATCGGAGTTATAGAACTCCGGTTATAGCGTTTTTCGTTTAAAACCCTAAATATTGAAATAGTCATAACTTGCTCATTTTAAGTCAGAATGAGCTCATTTTTGGATAGGAGGTACTTTATACCATATACCTTCATGTCCCAAAAGGCCAGAATTTTTCTCATAATTTAAGTGGCCGAAACAGTCCCTTAAAGTTTCTGGGCAGTAGCATTTTCGAAATTTACAGCTTTGGCCTCATTTGCTAAAATCAGTCCACACAAAAATCTACAACACCTTTTCCAGTAATTCCACTTGGATTAGTTAGGTAACTCATAGATCTAACTCTAGAACTTGACCATTCTCAAAAATTCAAAATATAATAGGAGATATGGTCAATTGAATTTCATGTTACGTTTTTCACCAAAATCTGATTTTCAACTCTTTGTGATTTCTAAGAAACTTTCATGTTTTCACATACCAACCAACATAACTCATCATAAAACTTACTAATACTTCATATACCCATGATTTTTATTATTCCAATGCTTTTATTATGACTTTCATCATAAACCACGTAAACTGTTCATTTAGTTGAAGAAATATTTGAGGGTTTAAGAAATGGGTTTTTGTACTGGGGTCAATACAAAATTTGATTTTACGTTCTAGGGTAGGCTAGGAAGTCTTCAAGGATACGCCAAGAAATTTATTAATGATAGAAATATCATTCAAAATCATTATTTCTCGTCCAAGACTTGGATAAGACGTCACATTGATACCAACCGTGACTTCTATCCCTTAACCTAGATAAGATCTCACAATGATACCTATAAACTTGCCATCTTCATTCACGACGTCGCCTACGTAAAGTCCGGCTTTCGCATGCATTCTACACAAGGAAGTCAACAACGAAAGGATCGGGCTCTTTACTTATGGCTTGATATAACAAAGATTAACTTTAGGATTTGGTTACTTTGAATTCAGATAACAAAGTTGGTTAGAAATATGAAAGCTAACAACCTTACAAAAAGAATAATGAGTAGTTAATCAATCGCTTTTCAAAAATTACCTCAAAGGCAAGTATTTTCAAAGAGATAAGATAGACAGTAACGTGAAAGTGTTTATTTGAAACAACAAGATTAATAAATGAGTGAGGTAACGAAGGTTTCTCCCAACGAAGTTTCAATAGATAAATCAAAGTCTAATTTCTCCGAGTCAAATTTAAACGTTGAACGCAAAGCAAGAGAGATAAAAGAATGGGTAGAACCGGTATCTAATAAGGTATAGACTTCGCAAGAATTTATAATTAACTAACCCGTGCTAACTTCGTCGGGTTACCCACTTTTTGAGAAGTCACGAAAAACGCCTTCCTAAAACCACCGATTTTGTTTTGTCCAGTATCCGCTTTTGGTGCCACTATCCCAAATGGGACTTGACTTCACTATACGATAAAATCGAGCTAAATGACCTTCTTTCTTGAAATTTCCACTTCTATTATCTTTGCCATGATTACCAATCAAGTGGTTACCATTCTTAGCATGATAATTTCCCCACGATGGTTATCATTGTTCGATAAATTGCCACCACCAAGATGATTATTATCGTCGTTTGTTGGTCGTTACCTTTTGTTTGAACCGAATCAACACACTCATGTGCTTCATTGCTTATCTCAAAGATTTTCGGATGCCATTCTCAAACACCATCACAAAACAAGGGTTAATTGACATTTAACAAATTATCCCTATATTCTAACCGACCAATCAAATACCAAATAAACTTAGGTAGTCATACTAGCGAAGGAATTCCCCGCCTCTCCTCCTAGTTCTTATCTCATCTCTTAGCAGGGATCATATCCTAAGCTCGATACCAATCAGAACTCTGGACACCAACTTGTGTCAAGACTCTCACATTGGTACTTTATCGACTTGCCACCGAAAGAAGGCGGCGTCCCCACGGAGAGTCCCGCTTTGCATTCCCCATCAATCAGAAGTCACCAAATGAGAGGCTCGGGGCTCTTCACACTTATGGCTCGATACCAACCGTGACTCCCCCAAAATTAGGTATACGCCACCCATCTTGGGTCGCCACTTACATGGTACATAAATTCAAATACAACTTACTAATATAACGTGCTGGTATAATACGACATAAACCGTGAGTTTGAATACAAATATTGTCTACTAGATATTATACAAACTCAAAAGGAGTCCTCATTATACAACTATTATCACACTATTTCACGTAATAGTGAGGACTACTAATGCTATCCTCTCGGACCATTACTTCGCTCCCCGACTGTCGTCCAATTTATGTTCTCATTTCACAAGAGAATAAAGAAAGAAAGGGTGAGCTCAACTAGCCCAAGAAGAAATATTAGGACTAAGATAATGCGTAATAAATTATCATTAGCCTTCAAAGAAGTTAAACCGATAAAATACAATAGACAACCAGCTTTAATCTGCAGCTTAATAAGCAATCCATTAAAAGAGTCAAGTAGAGAATAAAGTCTACTATCTTTTAGGTTTTAAAAGGTTTTCATCAATTTTTATCACGAGACTCAAATTTAATAAACCACCACATCTAATCATCCCCGCACTACTAGGCCAAGGATTTTCATCAAATTATCAATGGTCATGACTATACCGAATCACCCCGTCATAATAATCATACCAAAAACTATCCATCATCGCATTACAGCCACCGAGGACTTTTGTCACATCATTTATATCAAGTCATGATTATACCGAATGATCCTCGTCATAATCATACTAAGTTCATCTATGCACGTAAGCCAAAGATAACATAATATAACATGAGGATGATGACAATGACATAGTAATTCAATAAAACAAGTTCAAGAATTATTTAATCCATGAATTATTAACGTCCAAATTGTCAACATAATATCGCTTAAGTAGAGTAAAATTCAAGAATGATCGTAAGAATATTTCCATGAGAAGATATCGGATGAAACGCAAATATCAAGGATATTCTACTAATTTCATGGAGTATAAAGTCAAAGTTTTAACCAACTCGGGTATAATAAAGAATGGAATAACAAAAGAAATCACCATGCATGCAGATTGCAGATAGACAAAGTTATTCCAACATAATAATAATAATCTTAACCAAATCGTGAAATTCACAATCGCATGTGATGTTCCAACGAGAATAATAAAGATGGAACTGCATCCTGTAAAACACACGATAGGATATTCCAATGTAATGATAAAGATTTTAACCAGTCCTGTAAAAACACACATGCATGTGATGTTCCAATGAATAATAAAATCGGAACCAGTCCTGTAAAAACACATGCATGTGATGTTCCAATGTAATAATAGAAGAATGTCACCAAGTATAGGTAAAATCACAGATACAAAAGTTATTCCAATGTAATAATAAGCAATGGAATAACATAAGGATTTCACCAAGTATAGGGTATCTGCCATGATACACGAAGTTATGTATAGGGTATGCCACTTTTACAAAAGTTATTCCAATGTAATAATAAATGAATGGAATAATGTGTTCTCTTCGAAGAAGAAAGAATAACACCCTCTACCGTAAAAAGAACCTAATATAAGTAGTAGTGAAGTAGCGAGTATCTCTTCTTCTTTCTATAATTTTCTCTATATAAATTTCTCTATAATTTCTCTCTGTAGTTTCAATTTATAGGAAAATGGAATGCATAAGAAACTAATCCATTTAACTATCAGTATTGATTTACTTTAATCGACTATCCATATTTAAAGAAAAATCTTTTAAATAAAATATAATATATTCTATTTATATAAAAATATTTTACTATGCAAACACTATGCAATACTATGCAAAACACTATGCAAAACACTATGCAACACTATGCATAATAAAATATAATATATTCTATTTATGTAATAACTTTAATAAAGTATTCTATTTTATATAAAAGATGTTTCGCTTTTATTACGCTAATAATACTGAATAAAACAAAACGCCATTATCGCTATAATAATTCATATTATTAATCGACAATAATGGAATCAAACCGAGTGACTTCTCACATAAGCATCAATAATCAATACCGTGTGCTACTACGCAACCACACGACATCGCATTTTTACTACCGAAGTAGTTCAACAAAGAACTACTAGAAAACTTCCGCCGTTATTTCAATAAAATATTTTTGTCGCTTTTCTCAATCCGACAATAATTACATTGTGGGTCCACCAATGATTGAGCCGTTGTACGAATATTCCCCGCTAAACCTAATATTCCCCACCAATCGAATATAATATAACCACTGCATACTTTGCAAAATTTATAAATACTACCCACAACTATAATATTATCTTAAATTCACACCATAATATTAAAAATTATTTCAACAAAATTTAAATCTTTATTGATAAAATCTGGGGTCTCACAGCATATGTGTTGTTGTATTTTGCACGATAATTGTAGTAATAAAGTTGTAGTTATTTTCTGTACCATGTATTTGGCGACTCAGAATAGGTTGGATGGATTAGACCTATTTTGGGGTTGTCACAAAAATACCCTTAATATATTTTCTTTGAAGTTGAAGAGTTAATGAGTGTTATTTAATTGTAGTGATTGCAAGATGCAATAAATACCATTGAATGCATAAGGGCATATATGAGAAAATATTGTAAAAATTGTATTGGAGTTCTAACACATCACTTATTTTAAGAAAAAATATTAAGCCTAAAAAATCACTTATTGTGGGACGGAGGTTGTATAAAATATAGTATTAATTATTTATAATGCCTTTTATCATATAGTACTACGTATTCCATACTCTCTCTCATACGTAATATTTTTCATAAAAAATAATTTTAGAAAGATTATGGTTAATTCTTCTAGATTATATAAAATATTAAATATTTTAAAAAAATAAAATTATCTAAAATATCATATATTATGGGACGAAGAGATTACTTAAGAAATTGGAATATTTAATCTATAGAAATGATTATACTGTTTATAAAGATATCAACTCTATTGCGTATAATAATAATAATAATACTAATAAATTAACATGACTTTTAGATAAATTTATAATGAGTTAAAATGATTCTGGTGTTTTTGCAATTCATCATAAAAATTGATTATAAGTGAAGAAAAGAGAGAGATCAAGTATTTTTAATGAAATACGAGTTAATATTTACAATTTTTGAAAAATGGTGCACCTATGCCATATAAAATACTTATTTTTATGAAATTCTTGATTTTAATTCGTAAACAAACACGTACTTAAATAAATATATATATATATATATATATATATATATATATATATATATATACTGTAAGATCAAAGAGCGTTTCTTTTAAATAGTATTCATTTAAATAACATTCTTTTATCAAAACGACGTAGTTTTGGAGGGGCGCGATGACATTTTTGTAAATACGCGGTGGCATTGTATTTACAAAAATGCCACCGCGTCGATCCAAAACTACGTCGTTTTGATAAAAGAATGTTATTTAAAGGAGAATGTTCTTGATCCTGACCGTGTGTATATATATATATATATATATATATATATATATATATATATATATTGCGTAGTTGTAAATTTAAAAATTAATTTAGCAAAATATAAAAAAGTTGGATAAAAAAATCATTTCAAAGGGGAAATAATGGTAGTAGTATATATGTACTTGTATACTAATATAGATGTGTGTTTGTTGTGTTATTTATACATAAGAAGCCGAGTCAAACAATTCAATGGAGTACTAGTGCCTACTGCCTAGTGGTATATCAAAGTAAAAGTCATTTAATTAATTAGTTCCGCCAGCTGACCTCATCTTCTTCTTCTAGGCAGGTGACAATGAAAATTTCAGCTTGCTCCCCACAAAGCCATGCTGTATATATATATGGTCCTGATTTATTATATATATATATATATATATATATATATATATATATATATATACGTATATTTCTCGTGAGCCTGCACTCTGATAGATTCTCCTTACATGATACTACTCTCATAGTCCTCTCGTACTTAAACAATATATTAAAAAAAAAAAAGTGATATTTTAACAAATAAATTTCATAATTTCATAAAATGATAAAATTATTAATTTATAATATTTTGATAACGAGAAACTTTTTAATAATCAAATTAAAATTTACTCCTAGTACAATAACCGAAATATTAATTAAGCCGATTTACATCACCTACTATATAATTAACACATTAATAATTAGTTTAGTAAATATTTTCGTTCATTTTTTTAGACGAAATGTTATGCAATGACTATTTTATATAAAAAAATTAGTATAGTAATATGTATCACAATTAAAATCGACACATAGCAATCAAAATATCAATTAACCATTCGTAAGATATGATCAATTCTGAAGAAGTTAAAAGGTAATTTACCCAACTGAGATTTTTAAGGCTTTTCACTGATTGATCATCCTACGAGGAACACAAACGGAAATTCATTTAATGTCTGTCCTCAATTAAATTATTGTCCTTGGTCAAAATTTCAACATCGATCCTCCTGCTATATTAATAATATACCAACTGAAAACCTAGAAAATTTGTACGAGTAAATTAACATACAATTTAATATATATATATATATATATATAAATTATAATAAGTTCTCATCTTCTCTACCATAAACTCCACGAATTAACACAATGAATTATGTATATATTTTTTTGTAAGACTTAAGTGATGCTTACAAGGTTGGATAATGGTGAGACAGACAGCTGGTGGCGTGGTAAAAGTTTTTATTATAATTTGAGAAAGCAAATTATTTTTACTAAATAATTAAAGTTGAGAAAAAGACAAGCAGATTCTGGTTTTCCCAAACCCCGAGGAAGAGAGAGAGAGAAAGAGCGGGAAGAGCTAAGCTACATGCAGAGATATGAGTGTTAAAATGAGTTGAGTCAGTCCCCCACACGGTCACAACCCACACGTGCGGTACTTCTCTCTCGACTTAAGTGCATGCACATACATGCACTCTGGTTCTGTTCTGTTGTGTTCTGTTTTAGAGAGAGAAAGATGAGATCAGTCTCAAAATAAGGACCCTGACCTCAGATTTTCTTTTCATTTCTTTTGAGAGAGAGAGAGAGTGTTGAGCGAGAGAATCGTGTGGGTTCAGCTTTTCTTCTTTGTTTTTTAGCTTTTTCTCTCCTTAATTTTCTCTCTAAATTAAAACGCAAGGCCTATATTTTGATTCATTCCTGGCTTGTCTCTTAAGAGTAAGCACCAGCAACACTTAATTCATTACTTCTTCCTCTCAAATCCATTTTCTTCAAGCAAAATCCTTCGAATGGGATTCTTTCTAACCCAGATTTTCCTTTCCGAAATGCTTCCTGCAACAACCCATTTCGATTCTTCTTCAAAAACCCATTTGCCTTTCTAGTCCCAAATTTCCTCTTTTTTTAATCTCCTTCAATTGATCGAGCCTTGGTTAATTAAAGGAAAACCCGTTTGGATTCTTCTTCTTCTTCTTCCTCGGCTTTTTCACTATTCCCTCTCCTTTCATTATTTTTCAGTCGGTTAAAATGAGTGCCCCGCAAAACCTCAACACCGGCGGTGGTGGTGGTATAAATGTCTATCAAGATTTAAACTTGCAACCATCTTCTCTCTCTGTGGATTATCTTGGAAGGAGAGATTCGGGTATGGATCGATTTCAGATTATGCCGGATCCTCTGTTTGACCCGGTTGAACAAGAGTGTGAAGGGCTTAACATGAAGCAGCAGCAGCAGCATGGTGGTGATGATGATCAGAGGATAAATGGGTGCCACACAAGGCTCTGTGCCAGAGGCCATTGGAGACCCCATGAAGATGCCAGCCTCAAAGACCTTGTTGCCCATTATGGTCCTCAAAACTGGAACTTGATTGCTGAAAAACTCAAAGGAAGATCAGGTACTAATTAATTACTTCAACAAGAAAAAAAAGTTTCAAACTTTTACTTGCATTTATAATTAAAATTTAAGTAAATATGGTTAAAGACATCAAGAAATGATTTTTATCCCATCTAAACAAATTTCAATGTACTTGTTACTTTTAAAAAAATTTTTGCAAAAAGTGATGGATTAATTTAACTAATTAATTTGTTGGGTTAATTGGTAGGGAAAAGTTGCAGATTAAGGTGGTTTAATCAGCTAGATCCAAGGATAAACAGGAGGGCATTCAATAAGGAGGAAGAAGAAAGACTGTTGGGTGCACATAGAATGTATGGCAACAAATGGGCCTTGATTGCAAGGCTTTTCCCTGGGAGGACTGATAATGCAGTGAAAAATCATTGGCATGTGATCATGGCAAGGAAATACAGAGAGAGAAACTCTGTTTACAGAAGATCTAGAAAACCCTCTTCTATTTCTAGTACACCACAAGTACCAGTACCACCACCAAATAATTATATGGGATCATTTGTTGCTATGACCAGCAACAATAATGCATGCAGTGATTCAACTACTATCTCTAATAATAACACCAATAATAATAATAATAATAATAATAATAATAATAATAATAATGAATATTCTGGTTCTGCCTCGACTTGCACTGATCTCTCCCTCCATCATCCTGCTTCTTCAGCCAGTTTACTGCATCATGCATTTCTCTCTAGGTTTAGTCCTGTCCAACAGCATCAACCCTTGTTTGGCTCACACATGGGTAATATTATTTATTTATTTATTTTAATTGAATGGTATATATGTGTTATCAATTTATTGGATAAAATTACGGGCAGTGGATGGAAAATACGAAACTGAGCATGAATGTAATTTTTTTTTATTCAACTCGATCGATACAAAAAAGAGTTGCATATGAGCTGTTGCATAAAAACAATTTTTAAATCTAGATGTATAGAAAAACTATATAAGCTAGCGTTTGTGATATTTTCTGTATATTTTTCCATCCAGTGCCTCTATCGTTATTTCATTATGGTCTCTGATTTTTTTACTGATAATATTTTTGTTGTGGGTTATAATTAAAATGTTGTAGGTTCATCATTTGGAGAAGAGGAAAATGGGGTGACAATGAGAGATGATGAGTTTTATGGCAGTACTGGGGTTGGTCGTAAAGTGGTGGATGATGAATCTGGAGGGCACTCAGAAGATTCAAACTCAGAGGTGGTTTCTGTATCTGCAACTGATTATCAGTCACTAGCCAAGACTAATCTCTACTACAATATGTATGATGGGGAAAATGAGATGAACAACAACGAAAACAAAATGCTTTTCATTGATTTCCTTGGAGTAGGGTCCACTTGAAGAGGTAATTTTGTATACTCACTCTTATTGATTTTCTTGTTGGGGATATCCTAGCTAGTTAGAGAGAGACTAGAAGATTGATAACTAAAAGAGAAGGACAAGTGATTGGACTTTTTTTGGTGGAGCTTAAAGTTAAGAGCCATTAATGGAGTTTGTTGATGCATTCGAGTCTGTGATTTGCAGGAAAAAAGTGGGCCGGGCCACTGAAGAAATGTGAATCATGTACAGTGTTAAACTGGGAATTAAAGGAAAAGGGGGTAAAAGAACAGAGAGTAGAGGAGAGGAGAGGAGAGGAGAGGAGTGAGAGCTAGCTAGTTGTTTATGGAAATGAGTCATGACTAGTACAGTAGTACTAATAGCAGTAAATGCGTATGTATGCATGCATGTTTTAAAAAAAATAATTTTATATATAAGGTAGCTTAGCTAGCTAGCTAGCTATTGTTTTGGACTTATTTAGCTTACGACTATATACTTCTGGGCCACTGGCTACCACATGTACGTATAATAATATTCTCTAAAATACTGACACTGGATAGAGAAGTTATGTATCGAATACAATAATTGACATTATAATTGGACCGTGGATTTTAACTCTTATTTTTTTTTTTACAAAACAATATATTACTCCCCTCCCCTCCCCTCCCCTCCTTTCCTTTTGTCGAGTCCCTCTCTTATTTGCAGACAACCTGAACACCATTTTCCTCTCCTTCTCCGGCCAAACCACCATTTTCTATCAACTTCATAATATCAATCACCGAATTCTTCTCATTTCCCTTCTTTTTCCGTCTCGATCACTTCTTGTGATCTTCCGCGTCCCCATGAAAACGGCCGCAGCTCGATCAGCAAAATGGGTAGCGGAGAAAAAAAATCCTCTTTTCAGAGCTAGGTTTCAACGGAAGTAACAGTTGGTTAAATTGCTACATATACATTACTTTATATTACATGTATTATATTCTACTTGAAAGTTCTTGTATGTGAATTGATGGATTAAAGACAAGAGTTTTTCTAAGTGAACATGAAAATTGAACACGAAAATTAGGCACGGATATATTTGAATTTTACCTATTATTTATAATTTTACCCACCATTCGAGGTCAAAATACATACAAGAGTTTTTTTGGATGAACATGAAAATTAAACACGAAAATTAGACATAATTATATTTGAACTTCACCTATTATTTACACTACAAGAAAAAGGCCTATCAATGACCAAGGATATCAATGACGCGATATCCCAGTGTCGAGATAATACTTATAGCGACCAACATCAAATGACGATCGTAATTGAATCGGTCGCAATTTACTATCAACACCGCGACGCGTCACGCTTTCGTCACGACATTAGTTTCCTCCCAAAATTTGGTGCGTAAAAGGTGGTATGCTTATTTGTTATGACTAATATATATCAAATAATCGCATCGCTACGCTAAAGGGCCATCGCTATAAAATCGGTATCGCAGCGCGATGTCATTGGACGCCATCACGATCAACTAAAACTTATTCGCACTCGTGTTCGCGATATCGGTAGAAGAAAAAAAAAAAGAGATACACGAGGGAGAAGAGGAGTAGGGGAAGAGAGGACTCAAGACCGCCGCACCACCACCGCACTACCCGCTTCACCACCGCCAAGCACCACCACTTCACCACACCAATAAAACTAATTTTGGGTTTAATTTGTTTGTTTAATATGCTAGAATTTGTGTTTAATTTAGGGTTTTAATTTATTTTGTTATAAAATGATGAATCCTCGAATGAATTAGTGTTCAATTTGAGTTTTGAAATTTAATCTAGGGTTTAATTTGTTATATATTAATCGAGGTTTAATTCAACTTGGGTTTGATATATTGGAAATTTGGATTTGATATGTATTGTATTGATAATCGTAATTAGTGTTTGATTTGTGTAAATACATATTCTACAATTAAGTTTTAATTTGTATAAATTTGAGTTTGATATGTAATGTATGAACATAAAAGAATGTATCAATTTTTGGTTTGTTTATGCATGTTTAGGTATAATGTGTATATTTGATATATTGGAAATTTGGATTTGATATGTATTGTATTGTATAACGTAATTAGTGTTTGATTTGTGTAAATACATATTCTACAATTAAGTTTTAATTTGTATAAATTTGAGTTTAATATGTAATGTATGAATGTAAAAGAATGTATCAATTTTTGGTTTGTTTATGCATGTTTAGGTATAGTGTGTATATTTAATACATCGCTTAAATTTTTTTATTAATTAGGGTAGTTGCGAACATTTATACTATTAACGAGCCTATTGTTGATCCACTAGAGCCTATTAAGGGCTATTGAGAGTTGATGGGTCAATTTGGGCAACGAGGCCACACGAGGCCACGCCCAAGCTTAGCTAAGCTCACTGGCCAAGCCAAGCTTGGTTGTTAGCATGGTAAGCTATCAAAATTTGTCATAAAGCCAAAATAGTAAGCGATCTTGGGAACCGAATAGTGCAACAGAGAGGTAACTAGACACACATGGTCAATAAAGAGACTCTTTATCTTTTTAACAAGGGTATTTAACACTTATGTATATAAGAATAAAGCTACAAAATGTTATTGGCTATAAATTGCTCAACCAAGTTATGCATGCTTACAAGTATGCTCAAGTCATATGGTTACAAATATGCTCAAGTCATATGTTAATTAACATTTATAATGTTGTCATAGTAGAGGTACCGTGGAATCACGGACCTCTATTCGCATCAGAGTTGGATGGCACGACGAAAAGTCAAGTGCCCATATAAAGCTACTGATTGAATTTAGAGTTTGGTTGCCAAGTGTTTTTGGAGTATGCGATATAGTCACCCGTAATGTATGAATGGTAAGTCGCAGATAATCGATGTCCATGTTTAAAGTGTAAGAATGTAAATTATATGGATGAGACATGGTAAACTATCATTTACTTGTTTCGGGTTCACGAGAAATTACGAAGAATGCCAGTGGGCACATGGGCAGAAGAGATGGTGGCATCACACAAGTACACAATTCGGGCAAGAGTACTCATCGTATGAATGAAATGGTCCATGATATTGCGGGCCGATTTTGATTGGGAGCAAGCAGCGAGAGCAACCTATGAATTCTCGATGCCAAAGACTTCTTTAAGTTGTTAGACGAGGGTAAAGAAGCCATTGTGGCATGGTTGCACCAAACACACTACATTGTCTCAAGAGTGGCGACATTACTTAACATCAAGGCCGATCACAACATGAGCCATGAGTGTTTTGAGTCACTCTTGAAGGCAATTAAGAGTATGTTGCTGCGACTGTGAGAAATTACCCGTAACTATTACTTTGTAAAGAAAATGGTGAAGAAGTTGGGTCTTGGATACCAAAAGATCGATGCATGTCCCAACGATTGCATGTTGTTTTATAAGGAAAATGAACAGATGACAAGGTGCACGCTTTGCGATCCATGATCGGCTTAGGCCTAATAAAGAGGGTGTGACTACAAAAAAATCAAGTATACCGCTTAAGATTCTAAGGTATTTTCCAATAACACATCGACTAAAAAGATTGTACATGTCTTCAAGATCACCAACATATGAGTTGGCATGCAAATCTCCAAATAAAGATGGAGAACTAAATCATCCCGCAGATGGGCGGTGTGCTTGGAAAGATTTCAACTTAGCACATCCCGAATTTGCATTGGAACCTAGAAATGTGAGGCTTGAATTGTCCACCGATGGTTTCAACTGCTTTTGGCCACTCAAATTGCTCCGCACTCATGTTGGCTCGTGATTGTTACTCTGAACAACTTGCCTCCTCGATGTGTATGAAAATACCATACTTATTTCTTTCACTCATGATTCCCGGTCCTAAGAGTCCCGGAAAGAACTTAGATGTTTACTTGAGACCTCTTATAGACGAGTTAAAGGTATTGTGGGAGGATGGAGTATGACTTGGGATGTTGCAACGAAAACAAATTTCAACCTTAGGCGCTAAGCATGTGGACTATAAGTGACTTCCCAACTTATGGTATGTTAATGGATGGAGTACACACGGAAGTTGGTTTGTCCAGTATTGTATGGAGCATACAAAGTCGCTTAATCTATCAAAAGGTCGAAAGCCTTGTTGGTTTGATCACATCGCTTGCTTCTACCGGTAGATCACCCGCTTCAAGAAATAGAGAACACTTCAAGAAAGGGAAAATAGATAATGATATGCTTTGCACCGCCGATTGTCGGAACGGAGATGCGAGATCGTGTGATGAGATTACTGTTATCCCATTTGGTAAGGTTGATGCGACAAACATAATCAATGGGTTTGGTGAATCTCATAACCGGGTTCGGAGAAGCATCTTTTGGGAATTGCCTTATCGGGTCTACAAATTTGATTCGCTATAATCTAGATGTGATGCATATTGAGAAGAATGTGTTTGACAATGTGTTTAACAATCGTGATGAATGTTACGGGGAAGACAAAAGATAACGATAAGGCACGCTTTGGACATGAAAGATATTTGTAAAGCGTCCGGATTAGAACTTTATGAATCTCCTAATGGTAAGATTGTCAAACCGCATCAAGGTACACATTGTCCAAAAAGTAAGTCAAGATGTGCACACATGGTTAAGTCTCCAAAACTACCAGATGGATATCGCGCCAAACATTGCAAGGTGTGTTACGGTGGAAATTACAAGGATGAAGAGTCATGACCGCTATGTGTGTTCATGGAGAGACTCATGCCTATAGCATTTCGGATCCGCTGATAAACCAATATGGGATGCTTTAGACGATCTTAGTCGCTTTCTTCAAAGACTTGTGTTCAAAATCATTGAATGAGAAGGACATGTTTGTACTTGAGAAGAACATCATAGAGATCACGTAAAAACCGGAAAAATATTCCCACCGGTTTTTTTTTTTGACTCCATGGAGCATTTACAAATCCATCTTCCCTATGAAGCTCGTGGTTGGGGGTCCAGCTCAATATAGATGGATGTACCCTTTCGAGAGGGTGATGGGAAACCTTAAGAGGAAGGTGAAGAATAGAGCTTATGTCGAGGGGTCGATATGCGAGGCATACAGTTTTGATGAGATATCTACGTTTGTCTCGCATCTATTTTCCTGGACAAAGTCTTGACAAAGGCCAATCGAGTATCGAGACATGATGATGGGGGAAATGTTGAACTAAATGGTCGGCTCTCAGTATTTGGTCTCTCGGGCGCACTTATGGAAAAGGGAAGCGATATTCCTCTCTCGAGCAAGAATTACATGCCGCATATACTTACATTCTTCTCAATTGTGAGGAGATCGATTTAATTTGTGAGGTACACATGTAAACTTGATATTTTTTCTTTTGAGTTGAAAATTTATTCTAATATGTTAATGTTTATAACATGGTATAGATTATGCGATGACGAGTTAAAAGTGAAGCATGCCGACATAACCGATAAAGATATTCAAATCAATCGGGATAAAACTTTGCACTTTGGCTAAAGGACAAAGTAAGTTCAATTTTTAAGCACGTAGTATATATATATAATATATATACTCCATATGTTAACTATGACTTCATTTAATAAGATGGATTTTTTCTAGGCTTTGGATCGAGGGATCAACGATTCCGCTAATGTACAAGTCCTAGCTATGGGACCGCATAAGGATCAAGTCACCGCAATGGTTACAAAATAAATGGTTGTGAATTTCACACAAAGGCATATATGGCGCCAGAAAAGAACAACGAACTCGAGTGTGTGTCCAAGGAGATTGTTACAATGAGCTTGGTCGTGCCTTTTATGGGGAGTTGGAGGAAATCGTAGAGTTGTCATACAAGGGCACGACGGGGTCATATTCACTTGTTCAAGTGCCGCTTGTTTGATTCGTAAAAGGGATACGTGTTGATGCATACGGAATCGCCGATATTGACCTCCATAGTCTCACAGACTCCAACGAACCGCTTGTTTTACCAACTCAAACAAGACAAGTATACTACACTCCTAGTCCCGTTAGGAAAAGGGATAGACCGCCACGATTGGCAAGTTGTAATTTATACTCCCGCCGTAGTGCGTGTAGAATTAGTTGATGGGGAGATTTACCAAGAGCGGATGCTTCATAGTCGCACTATAATAAATGTGGAGGACGACAATGAAGTAATCCAGCTAGATGGTGGAGATGAACCACATGAATTAGATCCTGAGTCAATACTTGTGTCGATGACATCGATATCGAGGAGGAAGAGTTATTGATCGAATCGACACGTAATCAAGCGTATGATGGTTATGAATCAAGAACACGTATACAAGATGATTCTCAATCGCATATCGACACTTGAACTTGTGAAATGTATGTTTAGCAATACATGTTTTTATATCATTGTCATGTTTATGTACTAAACTATTTAAATGCAACTTTTGTTTATTATCATTTTATATTCATATATATACATGTTTATATCAATCGCTATGTTTATGTACTAAACTATTTTATTATTTTGTTAATTACAGGTGATCAAGGAGGGATGACGCTTGACATAACCTTGTACTTGTATATATTCATTATTTGATGTTTGTATATATGTTACTTAAACAAGTTTTGAAATGTTATTATATTTATTCAAATCATATTGGTTTTAAAGGTTTATATACTAGTTTGGTGTATGTGTTGGTGGACGATGGATGTTTATATTATTTTGTATGTTGTTTATCTTGGTGTGTATGTGTGTTGGGATAAAGCGGTAGAAAACAGTACAGTTTTTGGAATTCGCAAAACAAAGAAAATCTGGTCAGAATTTTTTTTCATATCAATGATCGTGATGCGGTCATTTAACGTTATTAGCGACGGCATAGTATCGGCCGATCGCGACGCGTCGGCCGATAATGGTCATCGACACGTGGACCACGCGTCGCTTTTGGCCCCGGACCATGCCGACTCAAACTTTCAACGAATCGTATTTGTCATTTCTTCGGCTCATAATAATCGCAGATATCTTGTCAAGCTAATAGTGGTCGCGGATGTGCATCCCAAATGACCAGATTTTATCGACGACTATCGATGATCGCACTTTTCGATCATAGATATTATCTGCTGACAAAAAGCGATCATTGATAATCGATTCGTTGATAGGCCTTTTTGTTGTAGTGTTATATTTTTACCCATCATTATAGGTCAAAATATAATTAAATAAAATTTAAATACACTTATATCTAATTTTTATGTTCAAATAGAGTTTTTGTACATACAAAACAGATCAATAGCTTCCTAACATCTCTTAGTAAATATAGAATGATAGGTTTTCCGTTTTTCATTTCTTCTTCCTATTGGCCTCTTTCTCAGTTTATTCAGGATACCCCTACACTACACTGTTTTCATACATTCAAATATATATAATTGAAATAACCATTGTTTAGAACAAAAGTTTAGAGAAATAATTACACAAGAAATACATTTTTTCTGAAACTCAAATATTGGGTGCGACTTGTGAGGCTGTTTGGTTCAGGAAAAACGAGAAGGGAAAGAAAGAAAAATTTAAATATATATTAAAAAACTGATGACAATAATATAATGTTAAATCCTCTGTCCAAATTTCCAGTCCATATTTTCGGTCCGTGTAAGAGGACTCGTAAATCGTAATGAATATGATACAGGGGATTGCCAATCTTTTGACTCAGTAATCAATGAATAAGTCTGGCCCATCTTTTATGACTTTACCATCGTCCTCCTCCTTGGTGTTTGTTTCAAATGATATTTATAGGCTTTAATTCTTAGTTCTAGTTGAATTTATACTATCATTTTTCATAAATAAAATTTATATCATTTTACCTTGATAAAAGAGTTCTATAATCAGGGAAGATATATTCATTAATTTTTTTTTGTTGAAATTAAATAAAGAAAATTTAAATTAATCATAGTAATTGTTGGGTCGTGATATTTCTCCTATTGAACCGAATGGATTGGGCCTACATATTCAATTAATCCATTGGGTCTTCACTATCGGGTGTTGACATTATTGGATCTAGTCACTTTATTATCTTTATTAAGTCCTTCTAAGATCGGGACCCGTCAAATGGGTCGACCCATCATATATTTAAATATCTACATCTTTGACTTGTAATGATGAAAAAACACACGACGGCCGACTGAGAGAACCCGCCATACATTAATGTGGATGGGATCATAACCCACGGCGTGAAAAAAAAGTGATTAAAAAGCGATGGATAAACTACATGCGGTTAAGCGAGAACCCATCGGATCGAGGGTGTGTCGGGAGTAGTAGTGGGTGGCACAATAATCCGTGCAAAGAGTATAACTTAGCAAGTAAGTCTTCACAAAGAGTGCGTTCATACACGTATTCATTCATGATCACATACACACAACAGAGAATTATTATCTCTCTCTCAATACACTAGATATTACATTCCTCCATTGGTTAACCTTGTGAACACGATATCGACTCTCACGCTGAAGTTATCCCCAAGCGGACCGTAAAATCCAAAGCTTTTGGTGTTGACTTGTTGAACTGTGCAGAATATCGGACGCGTCTTGGTGATTGGGACGTGGAGAAAGATCCTGGCGTTAACATTGGCGCTAGAAGAAGGGCTTTTTCTAGTGTTCTTGAGTTATCAATCACAATATTTCCAATTGTTCTACATCGAAAGTTATGGCACAAATCAGGGGGTTCTCGTTCGAGAGCCCACGGCGAAGCCCGAAGATGGTTGGTCTTTGCTGCTAACAAAGAGCATGATCATGGCCGAAGGCAAGTAAAAGGCACCCCGCCTAGAACTCGGCACCGTAGTGGTCAGGCTAATGAAGATGGTGGACGAAGCAGATAGAGCTTTGGAGGTTCTCTTGGAGCGGAGCGAGGATGTAGCTGAGCAGAGCAAGGATATAGTTGTGCAGATTCTTCGGATTGCCAAGCTGAGGGACAAAGCGTTCAATTATGTCCAGTCTGAAAGATGTGGTACGCGCTAAAGATGGACAACAAAGAGTGAGGAAAATGTCTATACACTTTGAGGACATGTCTCAAGGTGATCCTCACACCAAAGAAGACCAAAAGAACCATATTCCCGAGCATCCAAGAGGGTACTCCACCCTATAGGTCTTCGTGATTATGGTCGAGCAGAAGTAGATGAAGACCCAATGACCATTTTCCTAATCGATCAAGAGGGTAATCCGCCTCTATCGGTCTTCGGGATTATGGTCAAGGAGTAGATGAAGACACCAATGACCCATTTTCTAATCGATCAAGAGGGTAATCCGCCCTATTGGTCTTCGGGATTATGGTCGATGTGACGCCCCCAAAATAGGTATACACAACACCCATTCTGAGTCGCCAAATACATGGTACAAAAAGCAAACTACAACTTCAATAATACAAATGTCGTGTGAAATACGACAATATATACTGTGAGTTTAAATATAATATTGTCTTCTAGACAATATCCACATGCAAATAAATCCCCATCATAATTATTGATTCATTATTTTACAAAAATGGTGAGGACTACTAAACAACTCTCTCTAACCTTCATTCCATACCCCGACTAAGACTGCTACATTCTCGCCTCCCGAGAAGAAAAATGGAACAACAAGGAAAAGGGTGAGCTCAACTAGCCGAAGAAAGAATATTATGACTAAGATAATATACAACAAATTATCGTTAGTCTTCAACAGGAAAAATCTGATGAATACAATGTACAACAAGTTTCGGATCAATATTCGCAATGAAATAATAATTCATAGAAGAGTTATGTAGAGATGAAATCTACTATAATCTATGAATTTAATGTCCATCATCAATATTTTATCCCCAGTAACATCAATCAATATACATCTCGAATCAAATATTCATCTTTGCACTACTGAGCCAAAGATATTCATCACCGTCATGTTCATTTAAACACTGCTCATCTTTGCACTACTGCCAAAAGATATTAATCAATCTCCATGTTCATCTCAACACTGCTCATCTTTGCACTACTGTGCCAAAGATATTCTTCGAAATCATTCATCTTTGCATTAAGGGCCAAAGATATTCAATAATATCATCATTTAAGACCGAGGATGATGAAAATATTTTTTAAAGAAACGAATCCAAAGAAACAAAATGACAAGGATTAAGGATTAAGGATTCGTACTTGGTTTTATCCACATCCAAAATACCTCAAAATAATCATAGTGGTGTAAAATTCAAGAATGATCAAAACATGGATACAATCGAGTTAGTATCCGAATAGATATTTTGACAAAAAAGAAGAAATTTTATTTTTTGGTGAATAGTGTCGATATCGTGAATAGTCCGATATCGTGAATAGTAAATCAGACACCAAAAGATAGAAATTCCACAAAAACATCTTCACGCTTCATGAATAGTACTTTGAATAATAACTTCGTGAATAGTAACTCATGAATAAGAACTCGTGAATAGTAACTCATGAATAGTAACCCCGACATGAAAAAGTTCCAAATTTGATAAAAACTTCAGATCAACATTTCAAAGATAATGATATTGAAGAAATAATATCATTACAAAAAATAATATCCCTTACCTCGAAAGATCAAGATTTCTTAATTTGAACACCTGGATATAAAGGCTATGACTTGGACTTGCAAGTATAGCAATACTCAAAGTATACTCAAAATACTCACAAGAATACGCCGATAATATAGAGAGAAAACTTCGCTTTACGGTGTGATTTTCAATTCTAACCCAAGACCCTATTTATAGGAAATTGCTTAGAACACCAAAAGCGAAAATTTAATATAATATATTATAATTTTTCCACAACTTCATACGCACACTAACAATCTGAATTCAGCCTCCTAACCACATGTTAAATGAGTTTCAAAAATGAAAAAAAACGTTTTGTAATTAAAAATATTTTAAACTTCCAAAATCAATTATTTCGAACTTGAACTTTAATAATTCATAATAAATAGCCCTTTCATCAGAAAATTAGAATCTCATGAGTTTTATAGGAAATTCAATTCTCTACAACTTTGCAGAAGAAAGTTTTCCAAATTCCAAATAGAAATTGACCGAAATCCACAAACGGGTGATTTTACAAGCTATAATCAAATTTCTACTAATAATTGTGTCCACCAACACACAAAACATGTGTTAAACATTTAATGCCACAAAATACTCTTTCTCCTCATATACTCATATATCCCACATTCATTGTAAAAAATATCACCGTTAATATATTATTAAAATAATATATTTAAATGAATTATTTTATCGTAAAAAGATAAAATATTAATTTTCAACAATTGTCATTTTAAAATTTTCTCCATCTATATCCACATAAAATCAATATTTTCCTCATCATATAAATCAATAATTAATTATTCACAAATAATATTACGTAATCACAATAATGACAACCAGAGCGGTTCCTGGAAAGAGGGGCTTTCCAATAAGAATTTCTTCTTCTTGGCGCAAGAATTAGGTGACCAAACCTCTCCTTATGTAATTTTCTAGACATTGCCAATAATGTTATCTAATAATATTATTCGATAATATGAATTATTGCTTCGATAATGAAAGATACCGTAATGACAATTATCAAACAATGAAGAATATAAAATATCAACGCAAAGAATTATTAACTCAATAAAATAATCTTTGAAGCGATATTCAGTAACCATTATTGAGTAGTGCCTTCTTACGTAAGAATCAATAATTGGTGCAATACTGTGTGCTACTTGCTCAACAACGCCATTATTAGTGTGTTTTAACCACCGGGTATTCCAACAAGATAATTGTAATAACTACGCCAGCTTATTTAAAAACAACTTATATTTGTCGCTTTCTTCATCCAATCGCTTTTTACATTATGGGGCCACACATGGTCGCTACTGTCGTCGCATTTAAATATTCCCGATCGCATTTAATATTCCACGACCAAACGAATATTCCCCGACAACAATGAATATTTTATAACCACTTGCTTATTTTGAAATATTTGCATATTTAACCCTTAACTATCCACATTAATCAAATCAACCCTTACTATTTCAAAATAATAAATAAAGGAAATTCCTTTTTATTTAAAAAAATTTCGGGGTCTTACAACCTCCCTCTCTTATGAAATTTCGTCCTCGAAATTGACGTGACGTACTGGTGTTTGAAAGGTGAGGATACCTCGCTTTCATTTCCGTTTCCAATTCCCAGGTCATTTCCTCTATAGCATGATTCCTCCACAAAACTTTAACTTGTGGTATAACCTTTGCGCGTAGGACATGCTCCTTCCTATCCAAAATCTTGACAGGTACCTCCTCATACGTTAAGTCTTCTTGGTATCTCGTCCTGGTTCTAACTCTATAACGTGGTTCGGGTCTTTCACATATTTACAAGTACGATATGTGAAACACATTATGAACACGAGACATTCTCGAGGTAACGCAAGTCTATAGGCTACATTTCCTACTTCGGTCAAGAATTTGAAATGGACCAATAAATCATGGATTGAGCTTTCCTCTCTTCCCAAATCTTGTAACACCCTTCCACGGAGCAACTCGCAACAATACATGATCCCCTACATTAAATTCCACGTCCTTTCAATGAAGATCCGCATAACTCTTTTGTCGATCTTGTCTTGGTTTGTATCGTTGTCGAATCATTAGTCATACGTACTAACTTGGGTCCCAACAATGTTGCTTCACCCACCTCATCCCAACATATTGAGAACGACATTTTTGTCCATATAATGCTTGAATGGAACCATGCCTATATTTGTTTAATAACTATTGTTGTATGAGAATTCCACCAATGGCAAGTACTTATCCCAACTTCCTTTGAAATCTAGGACACGAGTTTTAATATATCTTCAAGAGTTTGAGTAGTCCTTTCTTGATTGCCCATCCGTTTGAGGATGGTATGCCAAACTGAATCGTAAATCCGTGCCCATAGCTTTTTGCAAGCTAACCCAAAATCTTGAAGTGAATCTTGGGTCACGATCCAAACTATGGATACAGGCATACCATGCAACCTCACAATCTCATTCACGTACATACTAGCAAGACGTTCAAGGAATAAGTCTCCGTGATCGGCAAGAAATGAAAGCGAGACTTGGTTAATCTATCAACAATAACCCAAATAGCATTGATGCCTTGAGAAACCATAGGAAGACCCGTATCGAAATCCATAGTAATGTGTTCCCACTTCCATTCCTAATCTCAAGTGGTTGCAACGGGACCCTTAGGTACAAGATGTTCCGCCTTTACACGTTGGCAAGTTAAACACATCGAGATAAACTTTGCAATCTCTCTCTTCATATTGTTCCACCAAAATGTATGTCAAGATCACGATACATTTTAGTACTTCCAGGATGGATTGCAAATGGCGTATTGTGTGCCTCCATCATAATCTTGTACTTCAAATCGTAGTCGTTAGAACACAAAGTCTAGAGTGGACTCAAGTATTCCTTCTTCATCAATTCTCGCTTAGGAATAGCTCCTTCTTGTACTTTCTTCTTCATACGCATCAACTCCGGCCTGGTGGCTTGAGTAACCTTAACTTTTCTATTAAAGTTGGCTCTGTCGTATACTTGACATCATCGCACTTTTCGTTCCGCATATAATCTTCTACTCATCGCGTCGCCTACCACGCTCGCTTTTCGAGGATGGCGTAGATCGTAACATGTCTTTGAAATGAGTCTCCTCGAGTTCTTCAAGCTCTTCCCACATTCCGTGCTCCATTCGAATTTTGTATCTCTACGAGTCACCATAAGCGTTAATGGAATAGAGATTCGAGAATATCCTTCAACGAATCTCCGATAATAACCAACTAAGCCTCAGAAAGCTACGTATTTCGATTCGACTTTAGGTTGCTCTCAACCGTGACTCATATCCCAATCTTGGATAAAGACGTCACAATGACACACCTATCGCTTTACTATCGCATCGAATATGACGTCCCCTACAGAGAGTCTCGGCTTAGGTGAATTCCACAAAGGAAGTCACAAAATAAAGGCTCGGTACCAAATTTATAGTTGAATTTTAACTCTCAAGTTCAATAGAGAGCCATTCGATATGAGATTTTAGAAATGAGTTTTGTACCGGTTTCAAAGTCGATACAAAATTTAATATCGAGCTTTGGGAGTAAGCGAAGAAATTCTTCTTGAAAATACGTCGGGAAAAATCAATAACAACAGAATATTATTCAAATCGACGTGTCTTTATTCAAATCCATAACATGGACTAAGAAAATTTGACATCCGTAATAAACGAATGACTTCATGGCTTGATATGAAAATGTTTGACTACAATGGTTTGATTGCTTGAATTCAATAACGAGTTCTGCTTAGGAATATGAAAACTAACAACCTTACGAAAAATAATCAATTTTACGTGATGAGTAGTTAACCTTAAAATCACATCAAAACAAATATCTCTATAGAAACAAGGTTAACGGTGTAATGTGATAGTGCCAACTCCGAATCAAGCAAGATTTATAAACAAAGGATGTGATGAAAGTTTCTCCTAAAGGAGTTTCCACAGATAGGTCAAAGTCTAATTTCTCCCGAAGAGTCAAGTTTAAACGTTGAACGCAAAGCAAGAGAGATAAAAGAATGGGTAGAACCCCAGATATCTAGTAAGGTATAAACTTCGCAAGAATTTATAATTAACTAACCCGATGCTAACATCGTTCGGGTTCCTTGCATTTTAATGGCCACGACAAACGCTTCTTCTAAGAACCGCTGACTTTGACTTTTCTGGGACATCCTTTTGAGTCACCATTCACCGGATCGGGTTTCGATATCGTCATAATCTCGAAGCGATATGTCCTTCTTTTCCACAATTATAGCATACCTTAAACTGTTGTAGGCGGTTTGATGATATGTCCCTCTTTCCGCATTTGTAACATACTGACCGGTGGTCGTTCTCCTCCCTTAAAACTAGTTCTTCTTGGCGCCGACGCGTCTTCACATGGTCGTTGTTGAATCTCCTCTTTTAAAATCTCCTCCCACTCGCTTCTTCTATTTTCATGGCCACGATTACCACCAGAGTTCTTACCGCCTTTGTTCAGTATTCTTCTTTCTCCGCCGGTTATCGTTATTCGATGATCGCTATCTTCTTGAGATGATCCTCGGTTATGGTCCCTCGGTTGAACGTATTTCGTTATCTCGCTTCTAACAACCGAGCCCCGCTGACAACATCTGAATAGAGAGAAAATTTATGAGAAATAAGATATTGACGTATGTCGGTTTCAAACCTCTCGAAACATCCGCGTCATACGTTCCTCATTCTCCACCAAATGAGGTGCAAACTCGGATAACTCCGCGAACTTCGCCTCGTCTTTGGGACACCGTCATGTTATTACGCTTCTAGTCTAATAAACTCCATCGCCTTCATATGACGAATACTTTCGTGGAAGTACTTGTCATTGAATCTGCTTCAAACGTCTCCGTGACATCTTTGAAAAGTGCGGTTGGATGGGTACGCTTCACGATTCCCACCAAGAATCCTTTCGCCACCACGGAACATAAAGGTGGCGAATGGAACTTTCTGTTCTCCGTGCATCCCAAGACATCGAATATCTTGGTAATTTGTTTGACCCACGTCTCGCCTTTAATCGGATCCGGCTTTCCCCGCATTCGTGGTCCCAACTCTTTGAACTGCTGGGTCAGTGACCACCCGTGAATTGCTATCATTTCTCCTCAGTATTTTGAACACGAGTCTCCTCGTCTGATTTTGCATGAACTGCAAAAAGCTTCTAAACATCCCTCGCTCATCATCTCGCTTTCAAGGGTGTTGTTCACAGGAGGAACATTACCACTGTTGTTGCCGCTTCTCCTCGTTGGTGAGTATGCATCTCCACGGCCTCATTTGCTCCAATCATTAATATTCTCACGACATTCTCAAATCGTCATATAATAAGGGTTAATTAAGGAAATCAATATATCACATAATATCCCTATATATCTTGACTAACTAACAAATAAGCTTAGGTAGGACACACTAGCGAAAAAAGATTTACTCGTCTCTCCCTCCTAGTTTTATTCCCCGATCTCCGCCAGAGATCATATCCCTAAGCTCGATATTAATCGTGACGCCCCAAAAATAGGTATACACAACACCCATTCTGAGTCGCCAAATACATGGTACAAAAAAGCAAACTACAACTTCAATAATACAAATGTCGTGTGAAATACGACAATATATACTAATGAGTTTAAATATAATATTGTCTTCTGACAATATCCACATGCAAATAAATCCCCATCATAATTATTGATTCATTATTTTACAAAAATGGTGAGGACTACTAAACAACTCTCTCTAGAACCTTCATTCCATACCCCCGACTAAGTACTCGCCATTCTCGCCTCCCGAAAGAAAAATGGAACAACAAGGAAAAGGGGTGAGCTCAACTAGCCCAAGAAAGAATATTATGACTAAGATAATATACAACAAATTATCGTTAGTCTTCAACAGGAAAAAATCGATAGAATACAATGAGCACAAGTTTCGTATCAATATTCGCAATGAAATAATAATTCATGTAAGAGTTACGTAGAGAATGAAATCTACTATAATCTATGAATTTAACAAATCCATCATCAATATTTTATCCTCAGAACATCAATCAATATACATCCGAATCAAATATTCATCTCAGACTACAGCCAAAGATATTCATCGATTAGTCATGTTCATTTAAACACTGCTCATCTTTGCACTACTGAGCCAAAGATATTAATCAATCGGTCGTGTTCATCTCAACACTGCTCATCTTTGCACTACGTGCCAAAGATATTCTTCAAATCATTCATCTTTTGCACTACAAAGCCAAAGATATTCAATAATATCATCATTTAAGACCGAGGATGATGAAAATATTTTTAAAGAAAACGAATCCAAAGGAAACAAAATGACAAGGATTAAGGATTAAGGATTCAGTACTTGATTTTATCCACATCCAAAAATACCTCAAAAATAATCATAGTGGTGTAAAATTCAAGAATGATCAAAACATGGATACAATCGAGTTAGTATCCGTAATAGATATTTTGACAAAAAGAAGAAATTTTATTTTTGGTGAATAGTGTCAGATATCGTGAATAGTCTTAGTATCGTGAATAAGAACTCAAACACCAAAAGATAGAAATTCCACAAAAACATCTTCACGCTTACGTAAATAAGACTAGTGAATAGTAATCGTGAATAAATAGAAACTCATGAATAATAAATCGTGAATAAGAACTCATGAATAAGTAACCCCATACATGAAAAAGTTCCAAATTTGATAAAAACTTCAGATCAACATTTCAAAGATAATGATATTGAAGAAATAATATCATTACAAAAAATAATATCCCTTACCTCGAAAGATCAAGATTTCTAAATTTGAACACCTGGATATAAAGCTATGACTTGGACTTGCACCGTATAGCAATACTCAAAGTATACTCAAAATACTCACAAGAATACGCTTTCGATAATATAGAGAGAAAAACTTCGCTTTAAAGTGTGATTTTCAATTCTAACCTAAACACCCTATTTATAGAAATTGCTTAGAACACCAAAGCGAAAATTTAATATAATATATTATAATTTTTCCACAACTTTATCATACACTAACAATCTGAATTCAGCCTCCTAACCACATGTTAAATGAGTTTCAAAAAAAAAAAAAACGTTTTTGTAATTAAAAATATTTTAAACTTCCAAAAATCAATTATTTTAACTTCGAACTTCAATAATTCATAATAAATAGCCCTTTCATCAGAAAATTAGAATCTCATGAGTTTTTATAGGAAATTCAATTCTCTACAACTTTGCAGAAGAAAGTTTTTCCAAATTCCAAATAGAAATTGACCGAAATCCACAAACGGGTGATTTTACAAGCTATAATCAAATTTCTATTAATAATTGTGTCCACCAACACACAAAACATGTGTTAAACATTTAATGCCACAAAATACTCTTTCTCCTCATATACTCATATATCCCACATTCATTGTAAAAATATCACCGTTAATATTATTAAAATAATATATTTAAATGAATTATTTTATCGAAAAAAGATAAAATATTAATTTTCAACAATTGTCATTTTAAAATTTTCTCCATCTATATCCACATAAAATCAATATTTTCCTCATCATATAAATCAATAATTAATTATTCACAAATAATATTACAGAATCACAATAATGACAACCAGCAGCTTCTCAGGAGAGGGGCTTTCGATAAGAATTTCTTCATCTTGCCAGCGCAATTAGGTGACCAAACCTCTCCTTAGATGTAACTTTCTAGACATTGCCAATAATGTTATCTAATAATATTATTAGGATAATATGAATTATTGCTTCGATAATGAAAGATACTTGTGTAATGACAATTATCAAACAACAACAATATAAAATATCAACGCAAAGAATTATTAACTCAATAAAATCTTGAAAGAATTATCGTAACCATTATTGAGTAGTGCCTTCTTACTTAAGAATCAATAATTGGTGCAATACTGTGTATCTTCTTGCTCAACAACGCTTAGACAAGGTGTTTTAACAACCGGGTATTCCAACAAGATAATTCAGTAATAACTACGCCAGTTATTTAAAAACAACTTATATTTGTCGTTTTCTTCATCCAATCGCTTTTCCGTTATGGGGCTCCACACATGGTCATTACGCCAGTCAATATTTATATTCCCCGAACGCATTTAATATTCCACGACCAAACGAATATTCCCAAACAACAATGAATATTTTATAACCACTTGCTTATTTTGAAATATTTGCATATTTAACCCTTAACTATCCACATTAATCAAATCAACCCTTACTATTTCAAAATAATAAATAAAGAAAATTCCTTTTATTTAAAAAAATTTCTAGTCTTACATTGAGCGAGTAGATGAAGACACTAATGACCATTTTCCTAATTGATCAAGAGGGTACTCCACCCTATCGGGTCTTGATGTATATGGTTTTGAAGCAGAGTAGATGAAGACCCAATGACCCATTTTCTAATTGTCCAAGAGGGTACTCCAACCTATTGGTATTCGTGGATTATGGTCGAGCGAGTAGATGAAGATTCAACAACCATTTTCCTAATTGATCGAAGAAGGGTATTCCGCCCTATCGGTTTTCAGGATTATGGTCGAAGCAGACGAAGAGACTGATCCAGGGAGCATGCACCTCAGAATACAAATAAGGCATTCTGCCTCGAGTATCCTCATCACCGTGACAGAGAGTTTCACCGAAGTATATCCAGAAATCATACTCCCGAGAGTCCACTGGGGGCACACCGCCATGTAGATACTTTTATTCGGAGATGCTCGTCTAAGGCTATCAGGTTCAGATTCAGCACACAAAATGCACCCATATTCCTAAGCATCCGAAGAGGATACCTCATCCTAGGGGTTCTCGAGACTATGGCACAAACGGATGAGGGAGCAATTCAAGAATATATTCACCCAAGAATGAAAAAAGGTACTCTGTCTTGAGTGTTCTCGCCGCAGCGAAGGACTCGTCACCAAAGCAGATCTATAAGCCGCACTCTTGGAAATTCGAGCACTTCGATAAATATTTCCAAAGTCGGTTGACATTATGATCGGACAATTCTTTTCTGAAGCTGATAATAGTTAAAGAGAAGCCGAGGAGTCTGACAAAGTCGTTGAAGTTCTTCAGCAGAAGCAGAGCTCGTGGACATTGCATGCAGATGGATATTCTATTTCGGACATCAGTACAGCAGGCTATCAAGGGGTCGATCACAATAACAATTCCGTTGCTGATGCATTATCGAAGTTGGCCACTACAGATGCTTATAACTTTGATGGCGGATGGCGCCTTTCCTTCTGATCGATCTCTTTGTAAAGAAAACCAATTATAAGAGTATCAACTTTGTTCTCATTGATGAGAATCTTTATCAAAGGACCTTTTTCGTCATCATTGCTCAAACATTTGGTTCCATCCGGCGAGAGTATGTTCTTCTGAAACTCACAAAGACATGTGTGGCGATCATTTAACCCGGTTGTTGGCCTATAAAGCGCTTTCTACAGGATATTCATGAAAGAACCGGGAGTCAAAGACGGACGATTTCGGTGGCTCATCCACATTCACTTTTTTCACTATCGATCCTGGTCCTATTTGTCCTAAGGTCACAATGGTGTAAGGAGGTATGGTAGGACTTCTTTGGTCATTCGATGACAAATTTCATAAAGGTCCTTATGATCCTATATTGATTTTACCAGGTGGTAAATCAATGGTCACTATCGATCCTGGTCCTATTTGTCCTAAGGTCACAATGGTGTAAGGAGGTATGGTAGGACTCGCTGGCCATTCGATGGCAGCCCATAAAGGTCCTTATGATCCTGTATTGATTTTACCAGGGTGGTAAATCAATGGTCACTATCGATCCCGGTCCTATTTGTCCTAAGGTCACAATGGTGTAAGGAGGTATGGTAGACTCACCGGCCATTCGATGGCAAATTTCCATAAAGGTCCTTATGATCCTATATTGATTTTACCAGGTGGTAAATCAATGGTCACAATTGATCCTTATATCTTGATCCTTGTATCTTGGTCCTTATATAATTGTTTCACCCCGAGTGGTAAACAAATGTCCTTATATACTTGTTTACTACCCCGAGTGGTAAGCAAGATTTTGATGGTGCAAGGAGGATCAACCGAATTCACCTCACACACTGGCGATCTCACACTTCTAAAACGATAAGTATACATTACTTTATTTTGTTCAAGTGTTGAGTTCAGTTCATTCAATCTTGCTCATTAAATTCTATCCATTAAATTCGCTTCACTTCATTTCATAAATTAACTGTTATACGCCATATCTAGTTCATGTCCTAAGTTAAGTTCATACAGATTAATTGATACTGAATTATTAACAAGAAATGTTCACTCAGAAGTAATAAGGCATGAAGTTGATATTTTAATATTAACTGTTCACAACAAGTTAGAATTTTTATAGAAAGTTCTACAGCTAAAGATAAGGAGAGGTCATATTCAGGCTTCTTCCTTGTCATCGTTACCATCTAAAGAGTCTAGAAGAGATGGATCTACCTTGGCCCGAGCTTTTTCTTGTCTTTACTTCGGCAAATTTCATTATCCTTTGGCATACATATGGACGATCTTATTGTTCAGCTCGGCGGATTTTCTGTATTCTGCCTGGATCTCCTTACGAAAGTCTTCGGTCAGTGGCGGACCCAAATCTCTAAGGGCCCGAAGCTCTTTGAGCTCTTCTTCGAGCTTCTGACGATGTACCAGATGCTTTGATCCTTTAGCTTGACAGATCGGCATTTATATCAGTGATGACCCGATGAGTGGCCTTAGTCGTTTTCAGTTCTTCTTTGACCTTGTCGATATCCTTCCTGAGGCATTCATTGTTGAGAAGAACAATGTCAAGGTTGCTTCTTTCCTTTTGCCAAACACGACTTTCAGAATGGCTTTCTCTCTTGGCATTCTCTTGGTATTCTCTTGAGTTTCTCTTCCGCATTATCTTCTAGATCCTTTTCTACTTCTTTGTATTTGGGGCTAAACACACGAAGACGATGTTTACTCACAGATGACCAATATTAATCGATCGATTCAGATTGATGGTCAAATCTCAACTTCCTTTAGTCCGGTATTTCACTCCTTCACCCATCGGTTCCATGATGGAATTATTGCGAACCGATGATCATCGATGTCGCCACAACTTCGAACCTAGATTCGAAGAGAATGGTTTTTGTGGCGAAGGTTTGGGTTGTTCAAGAGGCGGTGAAATATTTGTTGTTGTATGTTCGGCTGGAGTGGGCTCTTTAAATGGACTTCCAATCTTAATTTATGTTGCCATTTGATGTTCATCAGATGGGCTTCGGTAAGCCGTATTTTGGGCCTTCATTGGTCTTATATTAGTTCCTTTTGTCCTGAATCGATGCCATTTATAGTTTCTTATTAAACCTCCTGTTTAATAAAAAACTAGGGGGCAATATTGGGTCGTGATATTTCTCCTATCGGGGTCGAATGATTGGGCCTACATATTCGATTAGTCCATTGGGTCTTCACTATCGGTGTTGACATTATCGGATCTAGTCACTTTATTATCTTTATTAAGTCCTTCAAAGATCGGACCCAATCGGTGGGTCGACCCCATCATATATTTAAATATCTACATCTTTGACTTGTAATGATGAAAAAGCACGACGGTTGACTAGAGAACCCGCCATACATTAATGTGGATGGGATCATAACCTACGGCCATAGTGAGAAACAATGACCAAAAAGCGGTGGATAAACTATATGTAGTTAAGTAACCCATCGGATCAAGGGGGTGTGTCGTAGTAGTAGTGGGTGACAAAGAATCCGTGCAAAGAGTATAACTTAGCAAGAAGTCTTCACAAAAGAGTGTACGCTCTCATACACGCCTTCATTCATGATCACATACACAATAGAGAATTATTATCTCTCTCAATACACTAGATATTAGTATTACATTCCTCCATTGGTTAAACTTATGAACACGATATCGACTCTCACGCTCGAAGCTATCCCGACGCGGACCATTCGCCAAGCTTTTGTGTTGACTTGTTGAATCGCAAGCGGGATATCGGACGCGTCTTGTGATTGGGACGTGGAGAAAGATCCTGGCGTTAATAAAGATAATATTTACAAATTACAATAAATATTCATAATCTAAACTAAAAAAGAAATTTTAAATAAAATTATTTAAATATAATTTAGAAATTTTTTCGATTATCTTGTCATAGTTCAATTTAAATGATTCTCCAAATTAATGCTTAAAGCCTCAAATCAAATTTACTTTCTATATTTAATAAACTCATGAATTAATTTCAAAGTATAAACAAGTTTTGATATTTTTTTAAGTTTCAAATAAGTCTCAATGTATTTTTTTTATTATTATTCCATTTTATGGGGTTTAATTTGTTTATGATAATTATTTTATTTATCTTAAAAAAAAGTAAAAATGAGAGTAGTACTATAATGATTTATTGTTGCTTCTTTTGGGGCTTTTTGCTTTACAATTTGTACTGCTTGTGCATTTAAGAAAATGATTGATTGCTTGTTTAACCATTTAGTTCTAATCCTAACTGGCAAATTTTTAAAAAAAAAATCATAAAACTACAAGTATTGAAAGAAATCTTGAAAAAATACCATTGAACAAAAATTTTCCTGTATGACGGTAGGAAAAAGAAGAAGAAAAAGTTCTAATTTTTTTATTCTAGTGCCCTATTTTTATCTTTTTAGAGAACACAACTCATTGAAACTCACATAAAAGAAAGAGGCAGAACTGTTGATAAAAATAATTTTACACAAATTCAATTTTCGACAGAGTTGTGTCATTTCATTTGAACACTAAAACTACCTGCTCATTCAATATTAAAAATAACAGTTGTACTCACCGGAAGTCCCCAACTTCCAAGGCCATAACAAATTCAAATAAACTATCAAAAAAATAATCCTAATTAGTTATCTCTTAAGTCTAAAATATAACAAATACATCAAATAAATTAAATTGGGTTTAACTCAAACTTCTCAACCAACAACAAATTTTAAATTATCAAACAAAAAACTCTAATTTAGTTACCTTCTAAATTTGATTACTCTAATATGCACAAGAGATAGTGTCGTAATAAAGATGTAGAAAAAGTTGTGGCAGAAAATAGAGATATTGAAGACAAAAGTAAAATGATTCAACGATGTTTGTACTTGTATTTAAAATATAAATGAGTTTTTTTTTACTCCCTTTAAATTTAATATTTTTATTTATTTGTCCCCTTAAATTTATTCAGTTACGTATTTACTCCTGGTCTTATACCGATAAAAAAAACAACAGACATAACTGCATCTGTTGTCCAAGATCCTCCCGACTATAACGAGTAACGACATGCAGTCACTCTTACTTCTCTCCTACTTTCACAAAGAGTCTTATTTCAATTTTTAAAAATCTAAAATTAAATGTTGATGCGAATATATCTATGTTTTAAAGAGAATGTTTTTTATATCTATAGTATTTTCTTAATTGTGTAAAATACTCATAATTGTATTAAATATAATTAAATAAATGCACATCAATTAATTTTATGAACCGATCTTAATATATATATATATATATATATATATATATATAATAATTCCCTATTTCAAAATATAATATCATTATTGACCTTTTCAAGTGAATTTAAATTATTTTCAAATTTAAAATTGATATTTTATTTTAATAAATACAATAATAAATATTTTAAACTATCTAAAATATATTATTAATTGTAAAATTTACTATTTTATAATTTTCAATAAATTATCTCGATTCTGAATTTTAAATTATCTTTCTAGAATAATCGGAGGCCGTGTGTTCTTATTTTGTGAAATAAAAGTGAGTAACTAATAAATAAATAAAAGTTTAACGGGTAGCAAATAAATAAAAAAATATATTTTTACATGATTTTTAATATTTTCTAATAAAAGATGTATAATCATGGTAAAAATTATCATTATAAAATCTATAATGACGATTTTCATATAAAAATATCAAAAAATTATATAAAAATATCAATTTTGAATAAATAAGGAGACGGGATGGTGAAAGGCCGAACTCAAACAGGTCTCTAATAATAGTTGGAATGACAACTACGGAGTTCTTAATAAATTGCAGTGACAGTTGAATACAAACATGACAAAACAACGGTACAATAATGACTTGAGCGAATTAATGAAAGATTAGAAGTACAACCACCACCAAAGATGTATATGGATCAGGTTAGCATGAAGTTATTTTTTTGGTAAGTTAGTCAATTGGTTAATAGTACAATCTCGTCTGCGTGTCAGTATTCTATTAGTCAATTGATCAACTTACTGCAAAATAAACTTCATACTAACCACTTTCTCAACATATATAGGGGACATGTCACATATTTGTAGTCAACGTTGTTAAATTAATGTTATTCTTACAATAAATCGTGGAAGTCTATCTGATAACTCAACGATTTAATAAAATTTTTGTTTGTAGTTTAATTTTTAATATTCTATAATTTAATAATGCGGACGGAGACAGATGTCCATAATACATCTCTTTGTACAAGTCTTTCGTCCGCGGTATTAAATTGCGGACGCTATGTATGAGCAACTAGAAAATAACACCGTTTTAAAATAAGTCTCGTACGCAGTATTTAATTGTTAATGCGAAATTTAATTTTTTTTAGTTTTTTTCAAACTCCACAATATTAAATTGCACATGCGAAATAATTGAGATGAATTTCCTTTAACATCTCTATATTATTGAGGAGCAAAATTCAAGTGTAATAATGAGAGATCTAATTTCTGATGAATTTATAATTCAAGTTTGTAACAAAAAAGCGGCATCTTCTAAAATTCACCCTCATCATATGGAGTTCTTTATTTGACTTCCGTGATCAGCAATTGATTTCGGAATTAATAGATTCAACAACTAAAGAAATTGAATTCCTGTATAAGATTGAGTAAAATCAGAAAATAGTGATTATTAAGAAACAAATTTGGGTTCTGAATCTAATATTGTTGCTCAAGCTGAAATAGTTTAAAAGGAGGAAACCAAGTATTCAGTGTTTGAATCCATGAAAATGGAAGAGACTAAGAAAACTAAAAAAAATTTGAATTTGGCATTGGTAGTTTAATACTACGGACGAGACTTATTTAAAAACGGTGTCATTTTCCAATTGGTATACATAGCGTCCGCAGTTTAATACTGTGGACGGGAGACTTGTACAAGGAGATTTATTTTGGACATATGTTCCGTCTGCAGTATTAAATTTCGTAATACTAAAAACTAAATGCCGAACGTGAGCTCTATTAAATCGTTAGATCATCAAATAGACGTCCACAATTTGTTGTAAGGAAAACCTTAATTTGTCGACGTTAGTAACATAGGCTTATTAGAATGAGTTTGACTTTACCAATAAATGTTTAAGATTCATTAAACATGGTTTAGAGTTTACAATTATGTATGCGCAACTTGTACTTTTTCAATTTTAATAAACCCTAATATTTGATTTCTAAATCTTAACCCCTAGTTAATAAATCTTAAATCTTGAGTAATAAGTCAAACTCTTATTCTAGTTATTGTTCGCGGAGGTTAATTAGTTTTTTTACCGTCCGCTACAAATGTTTATTCTTGTTTTCAATGGTATAGATGATGTATCTCCTACTCTTATTCTAGTGATGTTTCCTAACAATACTTTTGACATGTTTTCATAATATACTCCATCGGCTCTAAATTTTAAAATTATTATTGACTTTTAAAAATTAATTTGCTATATAATTAAATTCGAGATAATTTATTAAAAAATAAATATTACAATAAATAATATTTTTGAGATAGTTTACGATATTTATTATTCTAATAAGTAGTATTTTGGAGTTTGAAAATGTTTTTACTTGACTTTAATTAAAAGGTCAATAATTATCTTATATTTTCGAACAAAAAGAATAATTTTTCTTAAACAAATCTTTTAATTCTAAATGCCTAAATTCCATTTCTATCAACTAGTGAAAATATTATTTGTAATCACATTTAAAACCATATATCTACTTAGCTACAAGATCCGGGGCAGAAGATGTTACGTTCAAAAGATAATTTTGGTAAACTCCCCTTATCGTTCAAACATGTGATGGTCTACATTTAGAAAATTGATATTTTCATATAATTTTTTGATATTTTTACATAAAAGTGTCGTTATAAATGTATAGCGACAGTAAAAATCGTTTTTATAGGATCTATAGAGACAATTTTCATGTGAAAATATCAAAAAATCTTATAGAAATATCAATTCCCTACATTTAATGTGAATTAATTTTGATTAATTAAATGCTTCAACATGGCTCAACGATTCATGCTAAATTTAAATTCTTTAGTATTTAACTCAAAATTACATATCAAATTTAAAATTAATGTAATTTATTTAAATTTTAAAAATAATAAATTCTATAATACATATAGTTTGTCATTCACCTTTTGTTTTCTTTTAATCCCTTTGTCTCAGGAGAGTTTTGTTTCCAAATTTCAAAACTATTAAGAACGGTTCATGTTTATTCTTAAATAATACTCCCTCCGTCCCAGGATAAAAATTCTGATGAATTTTTCACGCATATTAAAAAAATGAATGAAATAACAAAATTGTCCATAATAATGTCATTAATTATTTTTAATATAGGTGAGGGAATGACTTCTAGCTATTCAATTCAAAATATTCTCTCTCCATACTTATTAAATATGGAGAGAGAATTAGAATAAGAAAAGTATGATATATTTAATGCTACGGATATAATAGAAAAAAATATATAAAAATTTGTTATTAAAGGAAAGTGAACATTTAATATGAGACTACCCAAAATAGTAATAAAGACGTTTATCATGGGATGGAGGGAGTAGGATGATAGTTAAGTGAGATGGCATAATAATAAAATTGAGAAAATTGTGTTATTTTATTTTTCCTTCATCCCATATTATTTGATCATTGTTGACTTTTTAAAGTCAACTTAAGAGAGATTTTTAAGTTTAAAATTGACATAAATTCTTTTAATATTAATTAATATAATAATAAATATTATAATTTATTTGAAAAGTATTATTAATCGTAAAAGTCAATATTAATTATGTAATTTGAAATTGAGAAAGTAGTATATATTTTGTGGAGTTTTTTTTAAAATATTTTTTTAACTAATAACAATCTTTTTTGTGAAATAGGCGGAGTTCCTCTTGATGAGATGGAACACGTAACACGTACGTGTGTGTATGTATATGTATGTATGTATATGAATGACAAAATCAAAGTCAACCACAGAGGTAATTAAAGTCATTCATGGCACCAAATAACCACACCAAATTGATACCAACACTAAACAAGTACCAGTAATTAATATATACGAGCAAGGATCAAGTGCATACCCCTTATCTTATTTATTTGTGTTTATTTTTTTTATGCGACGATTTCGATCATACAACCGTCGTCTATATTTTTAGCGATGGACAACATATAGCGTCGTTAAAAGTATAGATATACGGTTGTATATAATCAAACTGTCGCTAAAGGGAAAGGAGTGGCGGTGAGTAAGAAGATAAGATGACTTTAATCCGGGCAATGTAATATATACTCCTTCCGTCCTTTTTTTAGAGATATATTTTTGTTTTTTACTATTTGTCTTTTGATAATTTTAATTAAGTATTAATTATTTAATTTTTAATAATATTTTAAGTAATATTAAATATAATTTTGGTTCTTTTACTATTTTTTATCCAATAAATAATATATTATCTTTTTTCAATACAAAAATAATACTCCCTCCATTCCTATATGTAGGTCGCTTTAGACTTTTTTTTATATTCCTAATTATTTGTCGTTTGTGGTTATCTGGGAGAATTGATTCTTATTTTTTCAAATTACCTTTTATTACTCTACCTAATCTTTTGATCCATATTTATGAGATAAGTGAGGTGAAATTGTATAATAGACGATTGATCTTATAGTTAATGATTTTCAATCATTTCCTTAATTCTTGTCTTGGCGCCTAAAAAAGCATTTATATTAAAGAACGGATGGAGTATAGATAATTGATATTATATTTAATGCTATACAATTATTGATATCTGTAATCTATATTGTGCATTGACAGATGAATGGATGTTACTAGTAACTAATAAATGCTCGATCTACATATAAAGAAGCTTGCACAGCACATCACCATCCAGGCATCCGTGGGTCAATTCATATATATATATATATACTTGGTCACCTAGCTGCCTGCCTCGTCTATTCCAAGATCCATCCAACCATCTAAACATGGAAGCGAAGGCATTTGGTGGAATAATGATAATGACACTGTTATTCCTTTTTCACTCTTGCACCATTCTCCACTCAGCTGCAGCCATGGTGGAAGTCAATGATTACGACACCCCTGGACCAAATCGAGGCCATGATCCCCCAACCTCAACTCCAGTTCCAGTTCCAACTCCAACTCCAACTCCAACTCCATCAAAATCAGGTGACAATGCTAAGCCAGGAGGGCCCAATACCCGCCATGGTCACAGCCCTCCAACTGCTTGAGGCCTACATATATTCCAAACATTAATAAATAAATGTATGTATACAACTTATGCCAATTATTTAAGTTGATGGATGCAATCAATAACTTATTTTGTTACAATGATGGGATCATAAGTAGAAGGTGTTATATTGGATTTTGTTCTTGAATGACATTCGAACCATAGCACCGGTTCTGACTATGACATAATAATATACTAATTGTGATGATAAATTTAATTCATGATATTGTGGTGTGAATTTATATTAATTACACCATTACTATGAGGCTTTATTTTTCTTGCTGCTTAATTATTGAGATCGACTTGTATTTTTATTATTGAGAGATTCTTTTATATATATATATATATATATATATATATATATATATGTGTGTGTGTGTGTGTGTGTGTGTGTGATATTGTCATGCTGCATAAGTACGCATCCGAGTTCTTTATGCGTAACATCACTCACACTACAAAATTAATTTCTAGTCTCATCCGGTAAAAGACAAGACCGACGTTACTGTTTACTAATTTCCTAACCACATATAATCATTTCTAATTGGCTATTCCTATTTTCTTTCAATTTGATTTTATTTATTTATATGTTCATTGTTTATTATGTAATATATAGTGATATGTATCCATCAAAGTACAGAGACGTTCAAAAATATTGCTATCTCAATTTTTAAAAAAAAATTAATAAATAAAACTTTCTTTTAAAGAAAATATGTTCTAAGTGTGTATTTCCAGCATTAGTAAAAAACGAAAAAAAAAAAAGAAAATTGAATACCATGAGTTTTGCCAAGAATGTCCATAAATTTATGTTAATATTCAATGTACTTGAATAAATTGGATATTTTGGAATTAAAAATTAGATATCCAAGGATCCAACCCATCTCGTAAGTCCAATATGAAATATAAGCCCAAGTTCAAAAAGTCCGGCGAGCCAAACAAAGGTGATCCCTTGGGTTGGGTTAATTGAAATTTCATCACCATTTGTGCACGCACCACATCATGAAGGAAGTGGGCAAGCCTAAATCCAAATCTCACGGAGAAGCACGTCAACCAACTTATGCATTAGGAAGAGGTTGGGAGTTCCACTACTGATGAGTGGTTTAGTGGCTTACATGTTTTACCCAAAAATGCCACGGGTCGCTATAAATTATGCCTCTCACCATCACTTGACGCATAAATCGATTTCTTGTATTTGAGAACTCTCTGTACTCCCTTTGTCTCCAACACACTTGATATAATAAAAAGTGTCGACGACTAAAGTCATTCAAAAGTGGACTAGGTCGCCTAGACCGAACCACTCTAATTATTATCTTATTTCCTTACTTTAATTATCGCATTTATTATTACTTGACTTGCGTGTACAAAGTCTATTTTGTGCATCATCAGATATCATCCTAATTTATCATTATATTTTATGGCTTAAAATTTCATGTTAGTCACAATTTAATTTTGTCATTCTGATTAATTATCGCTTATCACTCATACACGTATTTGATGAAGAATGAGCTAATAATGCTATATATATTTGGACAAATATGTTTCTGATAATTCATTTGTGAAAATAGACGGTTATTTTAAAATTAATAATTAAGCTTGCGTGTATAGAAACAAAATTTAGGTTTCGTAGTAGTATATACCTTGGACGTACGGACTATATGTAAAAATGGGTACAAATGTTAATTTTGAAAACGATCGATAGTCATAGACTAGAAAAATATAAAAATTACTTAGTTGTTATAAAACTTTAGCGAAGTGTATAAAATATATTTTTATAATTGCTGCACAAATTTAGAGAGAATAAGCAAGAGAAAAGAGAGAGAAATTCTTGAGAGAAATTTTCTTATCCATATTTTTCCTTCGGGATCAATCCTTATATAGACAAGGAAAGGAGGGCAAGGAGAGGAGGGAAGGTCACGGGAAGAAGGAAGAAAAAGAGAGGAAGGTCAGGGAGAAAGAAAAGAATGGATGCCAGTCAGTAGACAATCATTCATAACATTAGTATTTATTTTTGGGCCGGACGGAGTAATATAATTAATTAGTGACAATACAAAACTAGTACATTTTTTTTTCCTGGTATTAATTAATTAGGCGGAGGTTACCGGAATATGGGGGTTTTATGACAGCCCCTGACCTAATCATGACCTGCCAACTCCAACTCCAACTCCAGAATGGAGATGCAAGGCAATAACATGAAAAAAGTTGTAGTCTATACGTTAATGGAGGTGGTGGAATTAACCATCTAGAACATGCAGATGACTATATATATATATATATGATCAGCCAGACCCAAATCATTCATTCCTTTCAGATCAGTACTTGTTCCATCATTCCATTTACATGAATTGCATGGTACGTACGTACATGATGTTTATTAATTTAATTAATTAATTATATATCAATCAATCAATTAAACCCTTCCAGGAGGCCTTGGGTCATGGTCGTGGTTTGCTCCAGTTCTTGGGTAATCATCTGTGCTTTCCAAAACCATTCTTCCCTCTACGACTCCTTCCACCATTAACATATCTCCTTCTTCAACCATCAATTTCTACACCAACAAATTCATATATTAATTATATCATATTAATTAAGAAAACAAATAATTAATTAATTAATTAAACCATGATTTAACAGTGTTTTGTTAATTTTTAAATTATATTTTCTTTTTGAAAAACAATAACACGTACGTTTAGCTGACATATTTTTTACTTATCACTTATTTTAGCTACGAGGTAATCAGTCAACTAACTGCCTAATTAATTAATACTAGTAAAATTAAAAAAGAAGTTACTAGGTAAAGTCAAACTACACTTTCTTGAATATATGGTCGGGGTGGGGTAATGTTTCAGTTCATTAATCCTAAAATTAATTAATGATTACTAAAGAGACGGATTATTAAAATAAATATATAGAAACAGAAGTAAAAATCCAACAGATAAGGTGGGCTGGCTGTAGTTGTGAACTTTTTATTGACATATTTTGAAGAAATCCAAATTAACAATATATATATATATATATATATATATATATATATATATACGGATTCATATCAATCGATTGTCAGAACACTATTCATAACAATCAAGTTGTAACACCCTGTAGCGACTACTTCACATGTGTAAAATGGGTTTCACTTTGTGATATTTATATTAAAAAAAAGACAACTGCTACACCTAACAGCGGCTCGGTTTTGTTCAACCGCTACACCTAGTAGTTTCAATCTTGCACTTGCTTGGTCAATTTACATTATTAAATTGCTAGGTCATTATTAATAATAATTTAATAATGACCAAGCAATTTAATAATGACCAAACAAAGCAATTTAATAATTTAATAATGACCAAACAAAGCAATTTAATAATAACCAAGCAATTTAATAATGACCAAACAAAGCAATTTAATAATGACCAAGCAATTTAATAATGTAAATTTACCAAGCAAGTGCAAGAGTGAAATTACTAGATGTAGCGGTTGAACAAAACCCAACCACCGCTAGGTTTAGCGGTTGTCTTTTTTTTTAATATAAAATACTATTTATTTACGTGTAGAAGCGATCGACTACGTGGTGTTACTCTTTTATTCTTATGAATAGTGTTCTGACAACTTGTTATCGTGGATTGGATCCAATATATATATATATATATATATATATATATATATATGAGGTATGCCAAATCAATAAAACAGAGGGAGAGAGAGAGGACCTGAGCTTTTAAATCTTGGAGTGCAGGATTCTCCTTGATCGATTTGAGGCTTCCTATTGATGATCAAAGACATGAGATATATAAAAAATTAACCCATTCACATACATACACACATATATATCATTATATAGTGCAGTATGTAAACCAAGACTCAAAAGGAGACATATATATGGTTGAGTTGAATATATGTCTACAGCCACAGTTGAGTATATCCAACAAGTCCATCAAACTTTTTGACAGACGGAATTTTATACGTACTAACCGTCCACCAAATAGCGAGCGAGTAAAATTCAAAAGATTGTTGGCTATAGCTAAGTGTAACTGCATGTGGATCATTTCTCATATACATATACCTATATATATATATATATATATATATATATAGAGAGAGAGAGAGAGAGAGAGAGAGAGCTAGGCCTTACTGGATGTAGGAACTGCAGCAATGGAGGAGAGAACAAAAGAGAAACCCAAAAACAGAACAAGCAGGGGAAGCAAAGACTTGTTCATATTGACAAATTATATATAAAAACGAACAGATCTGAGAAGAGGTTATTGTCGAGGAGGAGGGAGGAGGGTGTGATGCAGACAAAATATGTGGAGAAGGTGCATTCATTATATAGAGAGATCAGAGATGGAGAGGTACAAAAGAAAGAATGTCAATTCTTTTTAGCTTACGTCCATGTACAAAACGATTTGATATGATTCTATTTTTTTAATATGATACTATAAAAACGATTTGATATTTCCAAATTTACCATCACAATTATAACTCTATAATTAATGTCATTATTTTTAAACTAAACACTAAATAAATTAGAGATAAATATAATATCTATAAATTATAAACTTTATAAATGAGACTATTTTTAAAAATTCAATTGATGTGAATTTATTTAATTTTAATTGATACAATTATTATAATTGTGAGAATATAACAAAAGCCATGGTTTTAAAAATCAAACCGGATCGGACCACTTGCATTTGTGTGACGCCTTTTAAAATTAGGTATCATCACCCATCTTGGCCTCCAGGATACGTAATGATGAATTCAAATACAACTTTACTAATACCACAATAGTGTATAATACGATAAAACATAAACTTTGAGTTTGAATACAAATATTATCTCTGTAGAGATTATACAAACTCAAAAGGAGTCCTCATTATAATTATTATCACACTATTTCACAAAATAGTGAGGACTACTAATCTTATCCTCTGGACCATCACTCCGCTTCTCCACTCGTCCAGGAGTTATATTCTCATTTCACAGAGAAACAATGAAAGAAAGGGTGAGCTCAACTAGCCCGAGTAAGAAATATTATGACTAAGATAATGCGAATAAAATATCATTAGCCTCCAACAATGTTAAACCGATAAAATACAATAGACATCAAGTTTAACTGCGCAATGAACAAAGCGATCCATTAAAATAGTTAAGTAGAAAATAAAATCTACTATCTTTTATGATTTAAAAGGTTTTTCATCATCATTATCGTTGAGACTCGACAATAAATAATCCACATCATGAAATCATCCCCGCACTACGGTGCCGAGGATATTCTTTAAGTATCACGACCACGAATTATCCTCGCTTTTACGAAAAAAAGATAATCGTGTTTTCATCAATCTGGTCCCCGATCATGCCATAAAATAATTCATCTTTGCACCTTGAATCAAGAGAATCCATAGTCATAATCATACCAAAAGCGTCCCATCAATGCACTACGGGACGATGAGGATTTTTTCCACATCATTTGTAACATTATGGTTATGATTATACCGAATAATCCTCAGTCATAATCATACCAAGTCCATCTATGCACTTCTGAGCCACGGATGACTTTCAACATAATATAAACATGAGGATGATGACAATGATATAAGAATTCAATAAAACAAGTTCAAGAATTAATTTGTCCAGAACCAATAACGTCCAAATTATCGGCACGATCGCTTTTGAGAGTAAAATTCAAGAATGCTCGGAAGAATATTTCCACGAAAAAGATATCTTGGATGAAGCGTAAATATCAAGGATATTCCACTAATTTTATGGAGTATAAAGTCAAAATTTTAATCAACTGAGTATAATACCGAATGGAATAACAAAAAGATATCACCACGCACGCGGTGCACTTATGTAGGCGGTTATTTCAATGTAATAATTGTAAGACCCCAACTTATTATTAATGAAATTTAATTTTCTCTATTTATTATTTTGAAATATTAAGGGTTGATTTGATTAATGTGGATAGTTATGGGTAAAATACGCAAATATTTCAAAATAAGCAAGTGGTTATAAAATATTCATTGTTGTTGGGGAATATTCGTTTGGTCGTGGAATATTCAGATCGCTTGTGGAATATTCGTGCGACGTAGCGAAATGATATGTGGGCCCATAACGTAAAAAGCGATTGGATGAAGAAAACGACAAATATAAGTTGTTTAAAAATAACGGTGTAGTTATTCACAGATTAATCTTTATTAAAATACTTTGGTTAAAACACAAGAAGATTACTGTGCGGTATTGCACCAATTATTGATTCTTACGTAAGAAGGCACTACTCAATAATGGTTACGATGAATTACTTATTCAAAGATTTTTTATTTTATTGATTTAATAATTGCTGCGTTGATATTTTATATTCTTTGTTGTTTCATAATTGTCATTACACAATATTTTTCATTATCGAAGCATAATTCATATTATCTCAATAATATTATTAGATAACATTATTGTCAATGTCTAGAAAGTTCGCATCTAAGGAGAGGTTTGGTCACCTAATTGCTTGCCACCAGAAAGAGAAATTCTTATTGGAAAGCCCCTCTTTCCTGAACCTGCACCTGTTATCAATATTGTGATTACAGTAATATTATTTGTGAATAATTAATTATTGATTCATATGATGAGGAAAATATTGATTTTATGTGCATATAGATGGAGAAAATTTTTAATGTGACAATTGTTAAAAATTGAGATTTTATCTTTTTCCGATAAAATAATTCATTTAAATATATTATTATATTTTAATAATATAATAATGGTGATATTTTTACAACGAATGTGGGATATATGAGTATACTGAGGAGGAAGAGTATTTTTGTTGCAATAAATGTTTAAAACATGTTAAACATGCTCGGTGAACCCCATTTCTTGATCGAAATTTGATTATAAATTTCAGTAAAATCGCCTCTTTTATGGATTTCTCAATTTTGTTTGGAATTTGGAAAAATTTTCTTCCGCAAAGTTGTAAAGAATTGAATTTCCTATAAAATTCGCAAGATTCTAATTTTTTGACAAAAGGCTATTTATTGTGAATTATTGAAGTTCAAGTTCAAAAATAATTAATTTTAAAGTTTTAAATATTTTAATAAGAAAATGTTTTTTTGAGTTAAAAGGTGAGTCACTCTTGGTGGTGATGGTTTGAATCGTTTTTGGGTGTGTAGGAATTTAATAAATATATATTAATATTTTATTAAATTTTCTGCTTTTGTGTTCTAAGCATTTTCCTATAAATAGGGTGCTTAGGTTAGAATTGAAAATCACACCGAAATTGAAGTTTTCTCTCTATATTATCGGTTTATTCTTGTGAGTATTTTGAGTATACTTTGAGTATTATCTATACGGTGCAAGTTCAAGTTATAGCTTATATCCAGTATTCCAGTTAGAAGTACTGTCTTTCCGAGGTAAGGGATATTATTTTTTTCGTAATGATATTATTTCTTCAATATCATTATCTTTGAAATATTGATCTGAAGTTTTATCAAATTTGAAACTTTTGGTGTAGAGAGTTACTTATTCACGATACTACAGACTATTCACGATATCACGACACTATTCACGAATACGGCATTATTCATTGAAAAAATAAAATTTTCCTTTTCGTCCAAAATATCTAACCCGGATACTAGCTTTGATTGTATCCATGTTTTGATCATTCTTGAATTTTACACCACTATGATTATTTTTGAGGTATTTTTGGACATGGATAAAACAAAGTCTGAATCCTTAATCCTTAATCCTTGTCATTTTGTTTCAATTTGGATTCGTTTCTTTAAAAATATTTTCATCATCCTCGGTCTTAAATGATGATATTATTGAATATCTTTGGCTTGTAGTGCAAAGATGAATGATTTCGATGAATATCTTCTACAGTAGTGCAAAGATGAACAGTGTTTAGATGAACATGACCAACTGATGAATATCTTTGGCCTGTAGTGCAAAGATGAATATTTTATTCCAGATGTATATTGATTGATGTTACAAGGATAAAAGATAGACGATGGGCTTTTAAATTCATACATAGAAGATAGTAGTTTGCATTCTCTACTTAACTCTTCTAATGAATTATTATTTCATTGCGAATATTGATTTAAAACTTGTTATCTATTGTATTCTATTAGATTTTTTCCTGTTGAAGACTAATGATAATTTTTTGTATATTATCTTAGTGATAATATTCTTTATCGGGCTAGTTGAGCTCACCTTTTCCTTTTTGTTCCATTTTTCTTCTCGTGAGGCGAGAATATAATGAGTACGCAGCTCTGGGTATGGAATGAAGGTTCTAGAGAGTTGTTTAGTAGTCCTCACCATTTTTGTAACATAATGTATCAATAAATGTGATGAGGATTTATTTGAGTATAGATATCGTTTAGAAGATAATATTTGTATTCAAACTCACAGTTTTACTGTTGTAATAATAAAGTTGTAGTTGTTTCTGTACCATGTATTGATAACTTAGAATGGGTGATGTATACCTATTTTGGGGGCGTCACAATAATAATAACGGAACCAGGTCAGGTGAAATTCACACCAACAGGATGTTCCAACTAAATAATAAATGCAGAATAATAAATGATGGAACCGAATCCGACGCGTATAAAGACGATGAGATATTCCGCAGCGTAATAATAAAGATGAATAATAAAAAATGGAACCAGGTCCAAGCGTATATAACACGGTATAGGATATTCCAACAAAATAATAAAGACAAAATAATAGAAGAATGTCACCAAGTATAGGGTAGCTCACAGATACAAAGTTATTCCAATGAACAATAAAGAAATGGAATAATGTAAGTTCTCTTCTTGAATACAAAAGAATAATATCTCTTACCGTAAAATAATACTTGATATAAGAGTAGTGAAGTAGCGAAAAACTTTTTTCTATCTCTCTATAGTCTCTCTATAGTTTCTCTCTGTAGTTCGATTGGATTAAATAAGAAAATAATGAAGGAATGAGTTTCTATTTATAGGAAAATGGAATGCATGGTAACTAATCCATGAACGGTCCCAGATTGATTTACTTTAATCTGACGGTCCATATTTAAAGAAAAATCTTTTAAATAAAATATAATATATTTTATTTATATAAAAAGATTTTTATTATGCAAACACTATCTGAACTACATATGCAAACACTATGCATAATAAAATATAATATATTCTATTTATAGAATAACTTTAATAAAGTATTCTATTTTATATAAAAAGATTTTACTATACGCAAAACACTATGCATAATAGAATATAATATATTCATTTATGAATAACTTTAATAAAGTATTCTCATTTTATATAAAAAAGATGTTTCTATTTTATTACGTGAATAAAACAAAACTTCTAAATCAACAATAATTGAATCAAATAATGTGAGATACTACGCAAGTTAACTATTGTAGCAATAATTGAACAAAACCGAGTGACTTCTCACATAAATATCAATAATCAATACCGTGTGCTACTACGCGAACAACGCCAGACATCGCATTTTTTACTAATCGAGTAGTTCAACAAAGATCAACCAGTAAAACTTACGCGTTATTTTCAATAAAATATTTTTGTCGCTTTCTCGATCCGGCTAATAATTAGTTAGGGGTCCACCAATGATTGTGCCGTCGTCATTTAATATTTCTGCTTAAAATGAATATTCTCCCACCAATCGAATATAATATGACAACTTGCATACTTTGCAAAATTTATAAATATTACTCACAACTATAACATTATCTCAAATTCACACCATAATATAAAAAAAATTATTTCGAGAAAATTAATTCTTTATTCATAAAATTTGGGGTTTCACAATCTCCCTCCTTATGGAATTTCGCCTTGAAATTTACGTCGATATTGGTATCTGCCTAAACAGTGTGAGGATACCTCGACTTCATTTCAGATTCTAACTCTTGAGGTATAACCCTTGAGTGTTGGATACGATTCTTCTTATCCAAGATTTTAACACGAGATCTCATACGTTAAATCTTCTACTATGTCATCCAGTTCTAAATTAATAATGTGGTTCGGGTCGTCCACATATTTACGTAACATTGATACGTTAAAAACGTTATGAACACGCAACATATTTGGCGGTAAAACGAGTCTATAAGCCACAACTCCTACTTAATCGAGGATTTCAAATGTGCCAATTAAATCGAGGGTTGAGATTTCCTCTCTTCAGAAACTTTTGCTTCTAGAATAACGCCCTCTTGAACCTTCTTCTTCACATTCATCGATTCGGTACGTAGCTTAAAGCGTCTTTTAACTTTATCGATTAAAGTCAATTTTACTCAGATATTCGTTATCTTCACGTGGGTCCCTGAGTCTTTAACTCTATCTTCATCGTTTGTAAGTTATACGAAATGAGTCTTTGTGTTAACAACATCGCACTTGTAAACGCATACGATCTTCTACTCAACACGCCGCCACCACGTTTCGCTTCTTTCACGATGATATTGAATGGTACGATCGTAATCTTCAATAGCTCGAGTCAACGTCTTTGGCGCATTATACGTTCGTTTTGGTTGAAGAAATATTTGAAGGTTTAAGAAATGGGTTTTGTACTGGTGTCAATACAAAATTCGATTTCACGCTCTTGGGTAGGCTAAGAAGTCTTCAAGAATACGCCAAGAGATTTATTAATGATAGAAATATCATTCAAAATCAAGCATTACTCTCATCCAAGACTTGGATAGTACGTCACATTGATACCAACTGTGACTTCTATCCCTTAACCTAGATAGCACCTCACAATGATACCTATCAACTTGTCATCGTCATTCAAGACATCGCCTACAGAAAGTCTGGCTTCGGTGCATTCCACACCAGGAAGTCATCAACAAAAGGATCGGGGCTCTTTACTTATGGTTTGATATGACAATGATTGAATTTAGTGGTTTGGTTGCTTGAATTCGCATAATAGGTTGGTTAGGAATATGAAAGCTAACAACCTTACGAAAAACATGATGAGTAGTTAACCAATCGTTTCAAAAAAAACCACATCAAAGGCAAGTATTTTCAAAGAGATAAGATCGACAGGTAACATGAAAGTGTTGATTTGAATCAAACAAGATTTATAAACAGTGGAGGTAACGAAGGTTTCTCCCAATGGAGTTTCAATAAATAAATCAAAGTTTAACTTCTCCGGAGTTAAGTACAAACATTGAACACAACTAGGTGAAATAAAAGAGTGAGTAGAACCGGTATCTAACACTAAGATAGACTTCGTAAGAGCTTATGATTAACTTACCCGTGATAATTTTATTCAGGTTCCTCGTCACGAGAAAAAAAAACGCTCTCTCTTAAACTACCGGCTTTGGCTTGTCTGGGACATCCTTTGGCATCACTATCCCGGTTGGACTTGACTTCACCATACGACAAAATCGAGCTAGGTGACCTTCTCTTCCGCAATTAAAACACGCTTTGGATTGTTGCGTACAGTTTGGACGGATGTGTCCCTCTTGTCCGCGTTTGAAATATACGACCGATGGGCGTTCTTCTTCCTTTGAAACGGGTGTTGGTGCCGACGTCTTCACGTCATTGTTGAACCTTCTCTTCTTAAAATGTCCATTCTTATTATCTTGGCCATGTTTACCACCGAAAAGGTTACCATTCTTGGCATGATAATATTCCCCACGATGGTTATCGTTGTTCCGATGATCGTTTCCACCGGTATGATTATTATCGTGTTGTTGGTCGTTGCCTTTTTGGTTGTCTCGACTCATTATCGCGCTCCCAATAATCGAGCCCTATTCACAACATCCGAATATAAACAAAGTTTGTGAGAAATGAGGTATTGACGTATATCAGGTCTCAAACCTCGTAAAAATATTCGCGTCATTCGCTCCTCATTATCGACCAAATGGGATGCAAACCGGGATAACTCAACAAACTTAGCCTCGTACTGCGACACGGTCATATTGTTTTGCTCCAGCTTGATGAATTCTACCTCTTTCATGTGATGAATACTTTCAGGAAAGTACTTGTCGTTGAATAATTCTTGGAACTTCTCCCAAGACATCTTGAGTGTGTCAGGCAGGGTATGTTTTACAGATTCCCACCAATGATCTCCTTCTTCACACAACATAAAGGTGGCGAATGAAACCTTTTGCTCCTCTGAGCATTCCAAGACATCAAATATCATGGTAATATGCTTTATCCATGTCTCCGCCTTAAGTGGTTCTGGCTTTCCCAAAAACTACGGTGGTCTCAGCTCCTTGAATTGCTTAGCGGTGACCAACCGTGGGTTGCCATTGTTTCCTCCTACATTATGAAAAGGAGCTGCCTTCGCCCGTTGTTGCATGAATTTCTCCTTAAACTACTTAACGGTGACCGTCCAAGAGTTATCAGTATTTCTACCTACATTTTGGACAGGAGCTGCCTTCGCCTGTTGTTGCATGAATTGCATAAAGCCTCTGACCATCCCATCTTTCACCATTTCATCGGTGTTATTGTTTTCAAGAAGAGTATTGTCCTCTGGTTGCACATTATCCTGATTATTGATCTGTGGAGACTCAACGGTCTCCTGTGCTCCATTGATAATCTCAACATTCTCGGATGCCATTTTTAAACACTGCCACAAAACAAGGGTTAATTAACATATCACATATTATCCCTATACTTTGACCGACCAATTAAATACCAAATAAACTTAGGTAGGTCATACTAGCGAAGGAATTCTCCGCCTCTCTCCTCCTAGTTCTTATCTCACATCTTAGCTGTGGGATCATATCCTAAGCTTTGATATTAACCTGTGACGCCCCCAAAATTAGGTATACATCACCCATCTTGGGTCGCCAGATACATGGTATGTAATTCAAATATAACTTACTAATACCAATCGTGGGTATAAATACTGACGTAACATAAACCATGAGTTTGAATACAAATATTATCTACTAGAGATTATACAAACTCAAAAGGAGTCCTCATTACAATTATTATCACACTATTTCACGAATAGTGAGGACTACTAATGCTATCCTCCGGACCATCACTCCGCTCCTCGACTCGTCCCAAATATATTATCATTTCAAGAAGAAACAATTGAAAGAAAAAAGGCCGAGCTCAACTAGCCCAAAGAAGAAATATTATGACTAAGATAATGCGAATAAATTATCATTAGCCTCCAACAATGTTAAACCGATAAAATACAATAGACATCAAGTTTAATGCAATGAACAAGCAATCCATTAAAAGAGTCAAGTAGAAAATAAAATCTACTATCTTTTATGATTTAAAAGGTTTTCATCATTTGTTATCACGAGACTCGACTTAATAAATAATCCACATCATGAAATCATCCCCGCACTATGTGTCAAGGATATTCTTTAAGATATCACGACCATGAATTATCCATGCTCTACTACTGCCAAAGATAATCGTGTTTTCATCAATCTGCTCGATCATGCCATAAAATAATTCATCTTTGCACCCTTGGCCGAAGAGAATCCATAGTCATAATCATACCAAAAACTGTCCATCAATGCACTACGGCCAATGAGAATTTGTTTTTTCCACATCATTTGTAACATTACGATCATGATTATACCGAATAATCCCTGGTCATAATCATACCAAGTCCATCTATGCACTACAGGCCACGATGACTTTCAACATAATATAAACATGAGGATGATGACAATGATATAAGAATTCAATAAAACAAGTTCAAGAATTAATTTGTCCAGAACCAATAACGTCCAAATTGTCAACATGATCTCGCTTTGTAGAGTAAAATTCAAGAATACTCGTAAGAATATTTCCACGAAAAGATATCTTTGGATGAAGCCTTGAATATCGAGGATATTCCACTAATTTCATGGAGTATAGAAGTCAAAATTTTAATCAAATGAGTATAATACCGAATGGAATAACAAAAGATATCACCATGCATGCGGATTGCCGCGCAGACGGTTATTTCAACGTAATAATAATAATCGAATCGTCGTCGTGAAATTCACATTCACGACAAGATGTTCCAATGTAATAATAAATGCGGAATAATAAATGATGGAGCCAGTCCGCACAGATATAGATGAGCCGAGATATTCCGGCTGTAATAATAAAGACATGAAATAATAAAAATGGAACCAGGTCCCATGATAACATGAATGTGATATTCCGACAAAATAATAAAGACAAAATAATAGAAGAATGTCACCAAGTATAGGGTAGCTCAGCGTATACAAAGTTATTCCAATGAACAATAAAGAAATAGAATAATGTAAGTTCTCTTCTTGAATACAAAAAGAATAATATCCCTTACCGTAAAATAATACTTGATATAAGAGTAGTAGTAAGATAAAACTTTTTTTATCTCTCTATAGTCTCTCTCTATAGTTTCTCTCTCAGAGTTCAATGGATTAAATAAGAAAATAATGAAGGAATGAGCTTCTATTTATAGGAAAATGGAATGCATAAGAACTAATCCATGAACGGTCCAGATTGATTTACTTTAATCGACGGTCCATATTTAAAGAAAAATCTTTTAAATAAAATATAATATATTCTATTTATATAAAAAGATTTTTATTATGCAAACACTATCTGGGCACTATGCAAAACACAATGCATAATAATAAAATATAATATATTCTATTTATAGAATAACTTTAATAAAAGTATTCATTTTATATAAAAAGATTTTACTATGAAAACACTATCGTAATAGAATATAATATATTCTATTTATAGAATAACTTTAATAAAGTATTCATTTTATATAAAAAGATGTTTCTATTTTATTACGTGAATAAAACAAAACTTCTAAATCAACAATAATTGAATCAAATAATGTGAGATACTTGTCGCAAAGAACTATTGTAGTAATAATTGAACAAAACCGAGTGACTTCTAATATAAATATCAATAATCAATACCGTGTGTGATACTATGCAACAACGCTGTGATCATCATACTTTTACTACCGAAAGTAGTTCAACAAGATCAACCAGTAAAACTTCTCGCCGTTATTTTCAATAAAATATTTTTGTCGCTTTCTCGAATCCGATAATAATTTCGTTGTGGGGTCCACCAATGATTGTCTTGAGTCGTATTTAATATTTCCTGCTTAAAACGAATATTCCCAGAGCCAATCGAATATAATATGACAACTTGCATACTTTGCAAAATTTATAAATATTACTCACAACTATAACATTATCTCAAATTCACACCATAATATAAAAAAAAATTATTTCAAGAAAATTAATTTTTCATTCATAAAATATGGGGTTTCACAGTCGATTTGACTTGTAATAATCAAAACCGTTTGGCACCCCGGTCCTGTTTTAACTCCGATTCAGTTTGAACAAACAATCAATTTTGATCAAAACTCGGTTGACCTGATTGACACACCGGTCGTACCAATGGTTCAACCTGTAAAACCAGTTAATATATATTGATCCCGTTTTTTTTACCAAAAAAATTTATTTGTTATTTAATTAGTCGGTCACAGTATAGGAATAATATGTTGCATGTCAATTAACCCTTGTTTTGTGGCAGTGTTTGAAAATGGCATCTGAAAATGTCGAGTTAAGCAATGGAACACATGAGACCATTGAGCCACCAACGATTAATAACTAGGATAACGTGTATCAGGAAGATAATAATCCTTAGGTAAAGAACAACACCGACCAAATGATGAACGATGGGATGTTCAGAGGCTTTATGCAATTCATGCAACATCAGGCGAGAGAGACTCCTGTTCAAAATGCAGGTGAAAACACTGGCAACTCTCAGATGGTCACCGCTAAGCTGTAAGACCCCAACTTTTATAAATAAAGATGAATTTTTCTATAAATATTATTTTTGAATATTATGGAATAAATTTGATATAATGTTATAGTTGTGGGTAATATTTATAAATTTTGCAAAGTATGCAAGTTATTATAAAATATTCGTTTGGTCTGGGAATATTCTTTTTAGGAATATTCATACAACTACCAATCATTGGTAGACCCCACAATGTAATTATTGTCGATTGAGAAAACGACAAAAATATTTTATAAAAATAACTATGAGGTGTTACCATTAAAACCGTTGAACTACCCTTGGGTAAAAGTACAAAATACGCTGGCGTCGTTGCATAAGAAGCACTACCTGGTATTGATTATTGATGCTTACGTGAGAAGTCACTCACTATGCTCAATTATTACTACTGATGAATTTGATCATATCTCTTATATTATTGATTCAATTATTGTCATAAGATCATCCAGTATAATATGTTATAAAGATTAAATCAATAATTGAGACGACATGTTATAAATGATTAATAATTGTTGAAAGATTAAATATGTGTTATGATTTGTGGTAAGTTTGATTATTTTATGGGGGCTCATATGTCATCATCTAAGAGTCTCTTCATCGAATAGTAATTACCTTTGTGAATAGTAATTACCTTCGTCGAATAGTATTTACCTTCGTCGATAGTAATTACCCTTGTGAATAGTATTTACCTTCGTCGATAGTAATTACCCTTGTGAATAGTATTTATCTTCGTCAATAGTATTTACCTTCGTTAATAGTAATTACCTTTACCGGATCGTCGAACCACTTGTCGTTTCACATTACAAAAGGCCGAACCACTTGTCGTTTCACATTACAAAGGCGTCGAAACCACTTTTCTTTTCACATCATTAGTCGTCAAGCCACTTGCCTTTTCACACGGCAAAAGTTAAGCTAGAAATCTTCTATAAATAGAGGCTGGGGGCTTCATTATTTTCACGAATTCATTCAAGCTATAGAGAGAAAGTATAGAAAGAATAAGAGAGAAGAAGAAGAGTATTTTGTTCTTACACCGTTGCAGATTCAATCTCCTTCCAAAAGTAAGGGGTGTTATTCTTTCTTATTCATGAAGAGAACTGTTGTTATTCCATTGCTTATTATTCTCGCTTGGAATAACTCAGTATACGCTGTTATTACCCTATACTTGGTTACATTCTTCTATTATTCTGGCTTGGAACATCCCGCATCGTGTGTTTTTGCAATCAACTCCGGTTCCGCTTTTTATTATTATTCTGCTTGGAACATCCCATCGTGTGGTTTTACACCGACCGGGTTCCGCCTTTTATTATTATTCTGCTGGAACATCCATGCTCGTGTGTTTTACACCTACACTGGTTCCGCTTTTTATCATTCTCCATTGGAATATCCTATTCATGTGTTTTACACCTGATCCGGTTCCATCTTTATTATTCATTGGAACATCCTCGTTGATTGTGAATTTCACCTAACTCGGTTCCGTTATTATTATTCTCATTGGAATAACTGCCTACATGTGAAGTACCGCATTTACGGTGATTTCTTTTGTTATTCCATTCTTTATTATATCCATTGGTTAAAACTTTGACTTCTATACTCCATAAAATTAGTAGAATATCCTTGATATTTGCGTTTCATCCAAAGATATCTTTTCATGGAAATATTCTTCCGATCATTCTTGAATTTTACTAATTTGGACGTTAATAATTCTGGATAAAATAATTCTTGAACTTGTTTTATTGAATTCTTATATCATTGTCATCATCCTCATGTTTATATTATGTTGAAAGTCATCTCGTGGCTGTAATGCGTAGATGGACTTGGTATGATTATAACCAGAGACTATTCGGTGTAATCATGGCCGTAATGTTACAAAATGATGTGATAAAAATCCTCGATGGTCAGTAGTGCATTGGTGGATGATTGTTGGCATGATCATGACCATTAATGAATACACAAATATTCTTGGCCCGTAGCGGTATGAATAATTGTGGTTGTGATACTAAAGAATATCCTCGGCCGTAGTGTGAGGGGTGATTCGATGATGTGGAATATTTATTAAAGTCGAGTCTCACTATAATGATGATGAAAACCTTTTAAAACCTAAAAGATAGTAGACTTTATTTTCTACTTGACTCTTTTAATGGATTGCGATATTCCGTCGCAGCTTAAACCCGGTTGTCTATTGTATTTTATCGCTTTAACATTGTTGAAGACTATTGATAATTTATTCGCATTATCTTAGTCATAATATTTCTTCTTTGGCTAGTTGAGCTCACCTTTCTTTCACCGTTTTTTCTCTTGAAATGAGAATATAGTTTGGGATGAGTCGGGAAACGCAGTGATGGTCTGAAGATAGCATTAGTAGTCCTCACTATTACAGAAAATAGTGTGATAATAATCGAATGAGGACTTTTTGTTTGAGTTTGTATAATATCTAGTAGAGCGTATTTGTATTTAAACTCACGCTTTATGTCGTATTGCACCACCTATGCTTATGTTAATAAGTTGTATTTAAATTACGTACCATGTAAGTGGCGACCCAAGATGGGTGATGTATACCTAATTTTTTGGCCACAACAGTTGGTATCGAGCATGAGGATATGATCCTCGGCTAAGATGTGAGAATAGTACTAGGAGGGAGAGACGGGGAATACCTTCGCTAGTATGACCTACCTAAATTTATGTCTTTATTTTATTGGTTGGTCGGGAAGATAGGGATAATTTGTTACATGTTAATTAACCTTTTGTTTTGTGGCGATGTCTCGAAAATGACATCCGAGAATGTTGAGAATAAGAATGGAGCGCAGCGATCGTTGATTCACCACATATCAATAATCGTGGATAATGTGCATCGTGAAGGCGATAATCCTCATGCAAACAACAACACCGACCAAATGATGAATGATCAAATGTTCGTGAGGCTTTATGCAATTTATGCAATGAAAGAAAGCGGAAGAGCGACTCTGTCCCAAAACGTAGGTGGAAACACGAAAAACTCTCGGGCGGTCACCGCTAAACAATTCAAGGAGCTCGGACCACCGGAGTTTAAGGGTGAGCCAAAACCACTTCGGGGAAGCATGGATAAAGCAGATTACACAAGATATTTGATGTCTTGGGATGCTTCGAGGAGCAAAGGTTCCTTGCACGCTTTTATGTTGTGAGCTGAGAGGCATTCATTGGTGGGAATCGGTAAACGATCAACTCAACCTCATTGCTTGAAGATATCTTGGGAGAAGTTCCAGAGTCGGCTTTCAACGACAAATACTTTCCCGAAAGTATTCGCCACATGAAGGAGGTAGAGTTTATCAAGTTGGAACAAAACAATATGACCGTGTCGCAATACGAGGCAAAATTTGCGAGTTATCACGGTTTTATATCCCCACTTGGAGGATAATGAAGAGAGAATGGCGCGAATGTTTTTAAGAGGTTTGAAGCCGGAGATATGTCAACATCTTATTTCTCATAAACCGTGTTTGTATTCGGATGTTGTAAATAGGGCTCGATTAGTGGAAGCGCGATAATGAGTCAACGCAACAAAAAAAGAAAGCGGTAAGCAAAATTATAATACCAAATGGTGAGTAGTCATCGAAGCGGTGACAACAAGCGTGGAGGGAATCAACAAAGCGGATATGGTAACCACTTCGGTGGTAATCGGGGCCAAAATAATAAGAATGGACATTTCAAGAAAAGGAGATTCAACAATGATGGAAAGACGTCAAGACCAAAGACCCATTGTTAAGGAAGGAAAAGACCACCTATCATATGCTTCAAATGCGGAGGAGAGGGACACATCATCAAAATCAAGCTCATGTCATTCTCAAAGCATGTTATAATTGTGGAAGAGAAGGTCACTTAGCTCGATTTTTGTCGTTTCAAGACAAATTCAGCCTAGGATGGAGGCACCAAAGGCCATCCCGAAAATTCAAAATCGGTAGTCTGAAGGAGAAAGCGTTTGTTGTGACCTCCCAAAGAGCAAGGAATCCGAATGAGGTCATCACGGGTAAGCTTATCATAAACTCTAATGAAGTCTATACTTTATTTGATCTGGGTTCTACCCATTCTTTTATTTCTCCTACTTGCGCTCATCGATTAAATTTGACTCAGGAGAAATTAGACTTTGACTTATCTGTGGAAACTCCGTTGGGAGAAACCTTCATTACATCCAATCGTTTATAAGTCTTGTTTGGTTCAAATCGGTACCTCTCACATTACCGTCGATCTTATTTCATTAAAAATACTTGCATTTGACGTGATTCTAGGGATTGATTGGTTAACTACTTATCATGCAAAAATTGATTATTTTCGTAAGGTTGTTAGCTTTCATATTCCTAATCAACCTATTATGCTAATTCAAACGACCAAACCATTAAAATCAATCACGGTCATCTCAAGCCATAAAGCTATTCGTTTATTGAAAAGCGGATGTCAAGCTTTCTTAGCTCATGTCACAGATTTAAACAAAAATACGCCGGTTTTGAACGATATTTCTATTGTTAATAAATTTCTGACGTATTCTGAAGAACTTCTGGCCTACCCCGAGGCGTGAAATTGAATTTTGTATCGACCTTGAACCCGGTACAAAACCTATTTCCAAAGCCCCCATATCGAATAGCTCTATTGAACTTCGTGAGTTAAAGACCCAACCAGTAGGAATTGTTAGACATTGGCTTTATTCGTCCTAGTACTTCTCCTTGGGGTGCTCCCGTTCTATTCGTGAAGAAGAAAGATGGGAGTATCGACTTTGTATTGATTATCGAGTTGAATCATGTCACCATCAAAATAGGTATCCATTGCCACGTATTGATGACTGTTTGACCCGATTGCAAGGAGCCAAATTCTTTTCAAAGATTGATCTTCGTTTGGGATATCACCAATTGAAGATTAGAAATCACGACATTCCAAAGACGGCTTTAAACTTCTGATGCAGCATTATGAATTCTAGTCATGTCCTTTGGATTGACTAATGCTCCTAACGCCTTCATGGATATGATGAACCTAGTATTCAAGGAATATTTAGATCACTTTGTGGTCGTCTTTATTGATGACATCCTTATTTATTCCAAAAGCCGTGAAGATCATGAAAGCAACACTTGAAGTGACACTCCAAAAGCTTCGTGAATATAAGCTTTATGCCAAGTTGAAAAAATGTGAGTTCGTCAAAGAAGTAGCATTCCTTGGGCACGTGGTATCAAGTCATGGAATATCTGTTGACCCAAAGAAAGATCAAGCTATTCAAAGTCGGGAACAACTTCTAAATCGATGGACCAAAGTCGTAGCTTTCTCGGTTTAAATGGTTATTATCGGAGATTCGTGGAAGGATTTTCTCGAATCGCTACTCCATTGACTCAAATGACTCGGAAAGATACAAAGTTCGGTTGGAGCGAAGAATGTGAGAAGAGTTTTCAAGAACTCAAGAGGAGACTTATTTCAAAGACTGTTCGACAATACCATCTCGGCTCGGAGGATTTGTCATCTCAAAGATGCTTGAGCAAAGGGTTGGGATGTGTTCTTATACAACATGGGAAAGTTATAGCCTATGCCTCGCGACAACTCAAAGAATATGAGAGGAATTATCCTACATGATGATCTAGAGTTGGCATAATTGTCTTTTCAGACTTAAAATTTGGAGGCATTACTTGTATGGGGAGAAAAGTGGAGATCTTTACGGATCATAAAAGCCTCAAATATTTCTTCACTCAAAAGAAACTCAACATGCGACAACGACGTTGGCTTGAAATCGTTGAAAGATTATGATCATACCATCCAATACCATCCTCGAAAAGCGAACGTGGTAGGCGGCGCGTTGAGTGAAAATCATATGCAAGCACGAAAAGCGATATTGTCAACGAAAGGCCCATTTTGTGTGACTTGTAAAGGATGGAGATAGAATTAAAGACTCGAGGGGATAGCGTGTGATGATAGCAAGTATACGAGTAGAGCAGGCTTTTAATCGATAAAGTTAAAGTGCTTTCTTGCTACGGACTGGAGGCGATGCGTGATGAAGAAGAAAGTGCAAGAAGGTGCTATCTTAGGAAGCAAGAATCGATGAAGAAGGAATACTTGAGTCGACTCCGCACTTTGTGTTCCTAACGACCTCGATTTAAAGTATAATATCATGATGGAGGCGCACAACACACCATTTGCAATCCATCACAGGGAGTACCAAATGTATCATGATATTAAATCTATACATTTTGGTGGAGCAATATGAGAGAGATAGCGCCATTTATCTCAAGGTGTCTAACTTGTCAACGAGTTAAAGCGAGCATCAAGTACCAAAAGGTCCATTGCAACCACTTGAAATTCCGAATGGAAGTGGGAGCACATTACCATGGATTTCGTTACCTGGTCTTCCTAAGGTTTCTCAAGGCATTGATGCGATTTGGGTCATTATTGATAGATTGACCAAGTCTGCGCTTTCATTTCTTACCGATACGAGAAACTTATACACTTGAACGCCTTGCTCAGTATGTACATAAACGAGATTGTAAGATCGCATGGTATCTGCGGTATCCATAGTTTCGATCGAGACCCAAGATTCACTTCACAATTTTGGGTTAGTTTGCAAAAGCTATGGGCACAGACTTTACGGTTTAGCTTGGTATATCATCCTCGAATTTGGAGACGGACGGATCGGAGAGGACTATTCAAACTCTTGAAGATCTATTAAGACTCTGTGTCCTTGATTTCAAGGGAGTTGGGACAAGTTCTTACCATTGGTGGAGTTTTCCTCTGACAACAACAGCTTATCAAGCAAGTATTGGCATGGCTCCATTCAAGCGTTGTATGGAAGAAAGTGTCATTCTCCAAAGATCTTTGGGATGAGGTGGGTGAAGCTTGACATTGTTGGGACCGGAGTTGGTACGATTATGACTACGGAAAAGATTCAAACGATCCGACAACGTATAAAAACCTCACAAAATCGACAAAAGAGTTATCTTTGATCTTCATCGAAAGGGCGTGGAATTCGATATAGAGATCATGTGTTGTTAAAAGTTGCTCCATGAAAAGGAGTTACAAGATTTGGAAAGAGAGAAAACTTAATCCTCGATTCATCGGTCCATTTTAATCCTCGATCGAGTAGGAACTGTAGCCTATAGATTTCATTGTGGCGCCCCCAAAATAGGTATACACAACACCCATTCCGAGTCGCCAAATACATGGTACGAAACAACTACAACTTTATTATTACAACAAGAAAAGCGTGAGTTTGAATACAAATATTATCTTAGATAATATCTATACTCAAATAAATCCTCATCACATTTATTGATACATCATTTTTCAAAAATGGTGAGGACTACTAAACAATCCTTTCTAAAACCTTTCATTCCATACCACCCCGGCTTCGTACACTCGCTTATATTCTCGCCTCCGAGAAGAAAATGGAACAACAAGGAAAAGGGTGAGCTCAACTAGCTCAAGAAAGAATATTATGACTAAAGATAAATAAATTATCAATAGTCTTCATCAAGAATAAATCGAGAGATTTAGAACATATGGTAGATGATAAAACTTTTCAACCATAGTTGCGGTAAAATGAACGAGCAATCCATTAAAAGAGTCGAATAGACTATAAAGTCTATTGTCTTCTCCACGTTAAAAGTCCACCAACAATGTTTTATCCTCAGTAACATCAATCAATGTTCCTTTCCACAATCATATGAATAACTTCATAATCATAATTGTGATTCTAAATTCTCTCTTCTCATCCGGGAATGAAGATAATTTTCATCACTGTCTTTACCCGAAACATCAAATATCATGGTTATACCAAATCACAGTTCCTATTCATAATCATACTAATAAATTCATCTTTTGCACCACGGGTCAAAGATATTCATCAACAGCTCATCTTTACACTACAAAGCAAAGATATTCAACAATGTGTCATCTTTACATTACTAGCCAAAGATATTCATCAATAATTCATCTTTGCCCTACAAAGCTAAAGATATTCAACAACAGTCATCATCTTTGCATTCACGAGCCAAAGATATTCATCAATAATTCATCTTTGCACTACTGCAAAGATATTCAACAACAGTCATCTTTTGCATTACGAGCCAAAGATATTCATCAATAATTCATCTTTGCACTTCTGCAAAAGATATTCAACAACAGGTCATCTTTGCATTACGAGCCAAAGATATTCATATATCAAAGAAATACATAATCATTTCAGAAGTTATATAACAATAATTATAACCATGTTGATCAATTCACCTTTGCACTTAAGTTAAAAATATTCAATTGTAAATTCAATGGTCATGATCATACCAGTCACAATTCAACTTTTTTCCTACTGGCCAAAGAGAACCCTAGTCATGATCATACCAATAATCTACCCATCTTTACACTCAAGTGAAAGAGAATATCATCATTAGGTTTATAAAATGTTATATATGATAATAAAATCAATATAATCAAAACATCTAGATTTAATCTCAAGAGTAATATTCATAAATCAACTATAATTTGGTTAGAAAAAGAAACCAATTTTTTCGTGAATAAGTACCCGTATTCATACATAGTACCAGTATCGTGCATAAAGTAACCTCGATACCTGAAAAGATAAAGTTTCATAATAAAATTCATATCCATATTTATAACACCTTAATCCAAATGTTATAAATCACTTAGAAATCTCATAATCTAATATTATTAATATTACAATAATATTTTAATCATTTCTAAAACTTATAAACAATTTATTTAAATTGTTTACACTTTACTAATTAATGCATTTAATCATCATAAAATGCCAAACTCATAAAATTTCATCACCAATAACCAAAACCCTCATCAAAAATCTGCATATACCTCATATATGATTCTCAAACCATAAAATCATATTTTCTAATTTTCTTACTTCACATAACATATTTAATTCATTTACTCATAACTAGAACATTTTCATGAAAAATACCAAATCAGTTCCAAAAATATTTCTTTTCTGGGATTTAGCATAACATAGTCCCATATTGAACATATATTTTCTCTCGAAATTTTAAAAATTCATTTACTATTTTCATATGGCCAAAACCACCGAATATTTAAACATTTATCATAAATTATACTTTTATCCAACAATTCTGAAATTAATACGGTATACTGATATTATATAGATGTACTCCCAATAAAAATTTCATCAATTTTGGAGTTAACCACAAGGAGTTATAAATAGTTACTTTTAAAATAGTCTTTTCTCATAAAATCCATAACTCCTAATCTATACATCCAAAAATCGCCATTTTTGGACACACTCTACAAAACTCATCAAAATATCATTTCAAATTTTTCCAGAATTTTTGAAGATCCAGAAAAATTTCAAAACTAAAAACATAATAACCCTTAAAATCCCTTACTATCCCTTACAATCCCTTACCTCAAAAGAGCAGTACTTCTGACTGGAATAACGCTGAACGAACTTACACCGTATAGAAATACTCAAAGTATACTCAAAATACTCACAAGAATACGCTCGATAATATAGAGAGAGAAAACTTCAGTTTCTGGTGTGATTTTCAATTCTAACCTAAGCACCCTATTTATAGGAAAATGCTTAGAACACCAAAAGCGAAAAATTTAATAAAATATTAATATAATATATATTAAATTCCTAAGCCCACTCGACCATCTGACCATCTGAATTCAGCCACTAATAATGACAAAAACAAAAAAAAAAACGTTTTTATTATTAAATTAATTAAAACTTTCAAAAATTAATTATTTGAGACTTGAACTTCAATAATTCATAATAAATAGCCCTTTCATCGGAAAAATTCGAATCTCATGAGTTTTTATAGGAAATTCAATTCTCTACAACTTTGCGAAGAAAGTTTTTCCAAATTCAAATGAAATTGGCCGAAATCCACAAACAGGCGATTTTACGGTGCTATAATCAAATTTCGATTGAATAATTGTGTCCACCAACACACAAAACATGTGTTAAACATTTAATGCCACAAAATACTCTTCCTCCTCATATACTCATATATCCCACATTCATTGTAAAAATATCACCGTTAATATATTATTAAAATAATATATTTAAATGAATTATTTTATCGAAAAAGATAAAATATTAATTTTCAACAATTGTCATTTTAAAAATTTTCTCCATCTATATCCACATAAAATCAATATTTTCCTCATCATATAAATCAATAATTAATTATTCACAAATAATATTACTGAATCACAATATTGACAACCAGCAGCTCTCAGGAAGAGGGGCTTTCGAATAAGAATTTCTTCTTCTTTGGTGCAATTAGATGACCAAACCTCTCCTTAGACAGAACTTTCTAGACATTGCCAATAATGTTATCCAATAATATTATTCGGATAATATGAATTATTGTTCGATAATGGAAAATATCGTACCTTGATAATTATTGAAACAACAATAATATAAAATATCAACGTAGCAATTATTGAATCAATAAAATATAATATTGAGCGAGTAATTAATGTAATGATTATTGAGTAATGCCTTCTTACGAAAAAAAAATTATCATGCTTCATGAATAAGTACTTCGTGAATAATAACTCGTGAATAGTAACTCATGAATAGTAACTCGTGAATAAGAACTTCGTGAATAAGAAACTCATGAATAGTAACTCATGAATAGTAATTAAAAAAATTGAATACTTTTATTTCATAAAATTCGGTCTTACAATCTCCCTCCTTATGAAATTTAAGTCCCAAAATTTACGTACACAGTATTTCAAAGAGTGAGAATACCTTGTTTTCATTTCGATTCTATCTCCCCATCATCATGATTTCTCCATTGCTTTCATCTCCTCGTATTTTAGATATCATTCTAGAATACGAACTTCAAAACAAGGGTTAATTTAACAAATTAACATATCACATAATATCCCGATATTATGGTGACCAACAAATAAGCTTATATAGGACACACTTTAGCGAAGGATTTACTCATCTCTCCTCCTGGTTCTAATCCAGATCTCACTGGAGATCATATCCCCAAGCTCGATACCAACCGTGGCGCCCCAAAATAGGTATACACAACACCCATTCTGAGTCGCCAAATACATGGTACGTAAACAACTACAACTTTATTATTACAACAAGAAAAGCGTGAGTTTGAATACAAATATTATCTTCTAGATAATATCTATACTCAAATAAATCCTCATCACATTTATTGATACATCATTTTTCAAAAATGGTGAGGACTACTAAACAATCCTTTCTAAAACCTTCATTCCATACCCCGACTCGTACTCGCTATATTCTCGCCTCCTGAGAAAAAAAATGGAACAACAAGGAAAAGGGTGAGCTCAACTAGCTCAGTAAAGAATATTATGACTAAAGATAAATAAATTATCAATAGTCTTCATCAGTAATAAATCAGAGATTTAGAACATATGGTAGATGATAAAACTTTTCAACCATAGTTGCAGCGGAACGAACAATCCATTAAAAGAGTCAAATAGACTATAAAGTCTATTATCTTCTCCACGTTAAAAGTCCACCAACAATGTTTTATCCTCGTAACATCAATCAACGCCCTTTCCACAATCATATGAATAACTCATAATCATAATTGTGATTCTAAATTCCTCTTCTCATCCGGGATTAAGATAATTTTCATCACTGTCTTTACCTCAAACATCAAATATCATGGTTATACCAAATCACGGTTCTATTCATAATCATACTAATAAATTCATCTTTTGCACCACGGTCAAAGATATTCATCAACAGATTCATCTTTACACTACAAAAGCAAAGATATTCAACAACAAAGTCATCTTTGCATTACTAGCCAAAGATATTCATCAATAATTCATCTTTGCCCTACGGGCTAAAGATATTCAACAACAGTCATCTTTGCATTCACGAGCCAAAGATATTCATCAATAATTCATCTTTGCACTTCTGGTAAAGATATTCAACAACGAGTCGTCTTTGCATTCTGAGCCAAAGATATTCATCAATAATTCATCTTTACCTACGGGCTAAAGATATTCAACAACAGTCATCTTTGCATTACTGAGCAAAGATATTCATATATCAAAGAAATACATAATCATTTCGAAGTTATATATGATAATTATAACCATGTTGATCGATTCACCTTTGCACTTAAGTTAAAAATATTCAATTGTAAATTCAATGGTCAAGATCATACCACCACAATTCAACTTTTTTCCCTCTTGGCCAAAGAGAACCCTAGTCATGATCATACCAATAATCTACCCATCTTTACACTCAAGTGAAAGAGAATATCATCATTAGGTTTATAAAATGTTATATATGATAATAAAATCAATATAATCAAAACATCTAGATTTAATCTCAAGAGTAATATTCATAAATCAACTATAATTTGGTTAGAAAAAGAAACCAATTTTTAAGTGAATAGTACCCGTGTTACATACGTAAGACCGAGTATCGTAAGTAACCTCGACACGAAAAGATAAAGTTTCATAATAAAATTCATATCCATATTTATAACACCTTAATCCAAATGTTATAAATCACTTAGAAATCTCATAATCTAATATTATTAATATTACAATAATATTTTAATCATTTCTAAAACTTATAAACAATTTATTTAAATTGTTTACACTTTTACTAATTAATGCATTTAATCATCATAAAATGCCAAACTCATAAAATTTCATCACCAATAACCAAAACCCTCATCAAAAAATCTGCATATACCTCATATATGATTCTCAAACCATAAAATCATATTTTCTAATTTTCTTACTTCACATAACATATTTAATTCATTTACTCATAACTAGAATATTTTCATGAAAATACCAAATCAGTTCCAAAATATTTCTTTTCTGGGATTTAGCATAACATAGTCCCATATTGAACATATATTTTCTCAGAATTTTAAAAATTCATTTACTATTTTTCATATGGCCAAAACCACCGAATATTTAAACATTTATCATAAATTATACTTTTATCCAACAATTCTGAAATTAATACGGTATACTGATATTATATAGATGTACTCCCAATAAAAATTTCATCAATTTTGGAGTTAACCACAGGAGTTATAAATAGTTACTTTTAAAATAGTCTTTTCTCATAAAATCCATAACTCTAATCTATACATCCAAAATCGCCATTTTGGACACACTCTAAAAACTCATCAAAATATCATTTCAAATTTTTCCAGAATTTTTGAAGATCCAGAAAAATTTCAAAACTAAAAACATAATAACCCTTAAAATCCCTTACTATCCCTTACAATCCTTACCTCAAAAAGCGGATCTTACATTTGGAATAACGTTTGAATCGAACTTACACCGTATAGAAATACTCAAAGTATACTCAAAATACTCACAAGAATACGCCGATAATATAGAGAGAAAAACTTCAGTTTACGGTGTGATTTTCAATTCTAACCTAAGACCCTATTTATAGGAAAATGCTTAGAACACCAAAAGAGTAAAATTTAATAAAATATTAATATAATATATATTAAATTCCTAAGCCCACTCTGACCATCTGACCATCTGAATTCAGCCACTAATAATGACAAAACAAAAAAAAACGTTTTTGTTATTAAAATTAATTAAAACTTTCAAAATTAATTATTTGAACTTCCTACTTCAATAATTCATAATAAATAGCCCTTTCATCGAAAAATTCAATCTCATGAGTTTTTATAGGAAATTCAATTCTCTACAACTTTGCGAAGAAAGTTTTTCCAAATTCAAACAGAAATTGACCGAAATCCACAAGCAAGTGATTTTACGGCTATAATCAAATTTCTATCGATAATTGTGTCCACCAACACACAAAACATGTGTTAAACATTTAATGCCACAAAATACTCTTCCTCCTCATATACTCATATATCCCACATTCATTGTAAAATATCACCGTTAATATATTATTAAAATAATATATTTAAATGAATTATTTTATCGAAAAAGATAAAATATTAATTTTCAACAATTGTCATTTTAAAATTTTCTCCATCTATATCCACATAAAATCAATATTTTCCTCATCATATAAATCAATAATTAATTATTCACAAATAATATTACGTAATCACAATATTGACAACCAGTAGCGGTTCAGGAAAGAGGGGCTTTCCAATAAGAATTTCTTCTTCTTGGATGCTTGCAATTAGATGACCAAACCTCTCCTTGAAGCAGAACTTTCTAGACATTGCCAATAATGTTATCCAATAATATTATTCAGATAATATGAATTATTGCTCTGATAATGGAAAATATCATACCTTGATAATTATTGAAACAACAATAATATAAAATATCAACGTAGCAATTATTGAATCAATAAAATATAATATTGAATAATAATTCTTAATGATTATTGAGTAATGCCTTCTTCGAAAAAAAAAATTATCATGCTTCATGAATAGTACTCGTGAATAATAACTCGTGAATAGTAACTCATGAATAGTAACTCGTGAATAGTAACTCGTGAATAAGAATCTTCGTGAATAGTAACTCATGAATAGTAACTCATGAATAGTAATTAAAAAATTGAATACTTTTATTTCATAAAATTCGGTCTTACAATCTCCCCTTATGAAATTTCGTCCCGAAATTTACGTACACAGTATTTCAAAGAGTTGAGAATACCTTGTTTTCATTTCGATTCTATCTCCCCGCATCATGATTTCTCCATTGCTTTCATCTCCTCGTATTTGGATATCATTCTAGAATACAGCTTCAAAACAAGGGTTAATTTAACAAATTAACATATCACATAATATCCCGATATTATGACTGACCAACAAATAAGCTTATGTAGGACACACTAGCGAAGGATTTACTCATCTCTCCCCTCCTAGTTCTAATCCCGATCTCCGCCAGAGATCATATCCCCAAGCTCTGATACCAACTGTGACGCCCCCAAAATAGGTATACACAACACCCATTCTGAGTCGCCAAATACATGGTACAGAAACAACTACAACTTTATTATTACAACAGTAAAACTGTGAGTTTGAATACAAATATTATCTTCTAGATAATATCTATACTCAAATAAATCCTCATCACATTTATTGATACATCATTTTTCAAAAATGGTGAGGACTACTAAACAATCCTTTCTAAAACCTTCATTCCATACCCCAAGCTACGTACTCGCTTATATTCTCGCCTCCTGAAAAAAAAATGGAACAACAAGGAAAAGGGTGAGCTCAACTAGCTCAGTAAAGAATATTATGACTAAAGATAAATAAATTATCAATAGTCTTCATCAGTAATAAATCAGAGATTTAGAACATATGGTAGATGATAAAACTTTTCAACCATAGTTGCAGCGGAACGAACAATCCATTAAAAGAGTCAAATAGACTATAAAGTCTATTATCTTCTCCACGTTAAAAGTCCACCAACAATGTTTTATCCCTGTAACATCAATCAACAGTTCCTTTCCACAATCATATGAATAACTCATAATCATAATTGTGATTCTAAATTCCTCTTCTCATCCGGAATGAAGATAATTTTCATCACTTTTCTTTACCGAAACATCAAATATCATGGTTATACCAAATCACGCCCTATTCATAATCATACTTAATAAATTCATCTTTGCACCACGCAATTGAAGATATTCATCAACAGCTCATCTTTACACTACAAAGCAAAGATATTCAACAACAACAGTCATCTTTGCATTACTAGCCAAAGATATTCATCAATAATTCATCTTTGCCCTACAAAGCAAAGATATTCAACAACAGTCATCTTTGCATTCTGAGCCAAAGATATTCATCAATAATTCATCTTTTGCACTACTGAAGCAAAGATATTCAACAACAAAGTCATCTTTGCATTACGAGCCAAAGATATTCATCAATAATTCATCTTTGCACTACAAAGCAAGATATTCAACAATGGTCATCTTTGCATTACGAGCCAAAGATATTCATATATCAAAGAAATACATAATCATTTCGGAAGTTATATAACAATAATTATAACCATGTTGATCAATTCACCTTTGCTTAAGTTAAAAATATTCAATTGTAAATTGAATGGTCACGATCATACCAATCCACAATTCAACTTTTTCCCTCTCGCCAAAGAGAGAACCTAGTCATGATCATACCAATAATCTACCCATCTTTACACTCAAGTGAAAGAGATATCATCATTAGGTTTATAAAAATGTTATATATGATAATAAAATCAATATAATCAAAACATCTAGATTTAATCTCAAGAGTAATATTCATAAATCAACTATAATTTGGTTAGAAAAGAAACCAATTTTTTAGTGAATAGTACCCGTATTCATACATAATGACCGTGATATCGTCATAAGTAACCTCGACACGAAAAGATAAAGTTTCATAATAAAATTCATATCCATATTTATAACACCTTAATCCAAATGTTATAAATCACTTAGAAATCTCATAATCTAATATTATTAATATTACAATAATATTTTAATCATTTCTAAAACTTATAAACAATTTATTTAAATTGTTTACACTTTACTAATTAATGCATTTAATCATCATAAAATGCCAAACTCATAAAATTTCATCACCAATAACCAAAACCCTCATCAAAAATCTGCATATACCTCATATATGATTCTCAAACCATAAAATCATATTTTCTAATTTTCTTACTTCACATAACATATTTAATTCATTTACTCATAACTAGAACATTTTCATGAAAAATACCAAATCAGTTCCAAAAATATTTCTTTTCTGGGATTTAGCATAACATAGTCCCATATTGAACATATATTTTTCTCGAATTTTAAAAATTCATTTACTATTTTTCATATGGCCAAAACCACCGAATATTTAAACATTTATCATAAATTATACTTTTATCCAACAATTCTGAAATTAATACGGTATACTGATATTATATAGATGTACTCCCAATAAAAATTTCATCAATTTTGGAGTTAACCACAAGGAGTTATAAATAGTTACTTTTAAAATAGTCTTTTCTCATAAAATCCATAACTCCTAATCTATACATCCAAAATCGCCATTTTGGACACACTCTACAAAACTCATCAAAATATCATTTCAAATTTTTCCAGAATTTTGAAGATCCAGAAAAATTTCAAAACTAAAAACATAATAACCCTTAAAATCCTTTACTATCCTTTACAATCCCTTACCTCAAAAAAGCGATCTTACATTTGGAATAACGCTGAACGAACTTACACCGTATAGAAATACTCAAAGTATACTCAAAATACTCACAAGAATACGCTTCGATAATATAGAGAGAAAAACTTGATTTACGGTGTGATTTTCAATTCTAACCTAAGCACCTATTTATAGGAAAATGCTTTAACACCAAAAGCGAAAATTTAATAAAATATTAATATAATATATATTAAATTCCTAAGCCCTCTCGACCATCTGACCATCTGAATTCAGCCACTAATAATGACAAAAACAAAAAAAACGTTTTTGTTATTAAAATTAATTAAAACTTTCAAAAATTAATTATTTCGGAGCTTCGGAACTTCAATAATTCATAATAAATAGCCCTTTCATCGAAAATTCGAATCTCGCGAGTTTTTATAGGAAATTCAATTCTCTACAACTTTGCGAAGAAAGTTTTTCCAAATTCAAACAGAAATTGACCGAAATCCACAAACGAAGCGATTTTACGGTATAATCAAATTTCATTCGATAATTGTGTCCACCAACACACAAAACATGTGTTAAACATTTAATGCCACAAAAATACTCTTCCTCCTCATATACTCATATATCCCACATTCATTGTAAAAATATCACCAATTAATATATTATTAAAATAATATATTTAAATGAATTATTTTATCAGAAAAAGATAAAATATTAATTTTCAACAATTGTCATTTTAAAAATTTTCTCCATCTATATCCACATAAAATCAATATTTTCCTCATCATATAAATCAATAATTAATTATTCACAAATAATATTACAGAATCACAATATTGACAACCAGGCAGTTCCCAGGAAAGAGGGGGCTTTCCAATAAGAATTTCTTCTTACTGGTGCGCAATTAGATGACCAAACCTCTCCTTAGACAGAACTTTCTAGACATTGCCAATAATGTTATCCAATAATATTATTCAGATAATATGAATTATTGCTCCGATAATGGAAAATACTGTGCCTTGATAATTATTGAAACAACAATAATATAAAATATCAACGTAGCAATTATTGAATCAATAAAATATAATATTGAGCATAATTACATAATATGCTTATTTAGTAAATGCCTTCTTACGAAAAAAAAATTATCATGCTTCATGAATAGTACTCGTGAATAGTAACTTCGTGAATAGTAACTCATGAATAGTAACTTTCGTGAATAAGAACTTCGTGAATAGTAACTCGTGAATAATAACTCATGAATAGTAACTCATGAATAGTAATTAAAAAATTGAATACTTTTATTTCATAAAATTCGGTCTTACTGATCTCCCTCCTTATGAAATTTCGTCCCCAAAATTTACGTACACAGTATTTCAAAGAGTTGAGAATACCTTGTTTTCATTTCGATTCTATCTCCCCACATCATCATGATTTCTCCATTGCTCATCTCCTCGTATTTTAGATATCATTCTAGAATACGACTTCAAAACAAGGGTTAATTTAACAAATTAACATATCACATAATATCCCGATATTATGACCCACCAACAAATAAGCTTATGTAGGACACCTTTAGCGAAGGATTTACTCATCTCTCCCTCCTAGTTCTAATCCCGATCTCATGGAGAGATCATATCCCAAGCTCGATACCAACCTGTGACGCCCCCAAAATAGGTATACACAACACCCATTCTCGAGTCGCCAAATACATGGTATGTAAACAACTACAACTTTATTATTACAACAAAAGAAATCAGAGTTTGAATACAAATATTATCTTCTAGATAATATCTATACTCAAATAAATCCTCATCACATTTATTGATACATCATTTTTCAAAAATGGTGAGGACTACTAAACAATCCTTTCTAAAACCTTCATTCCATACCCCAGGCTTCGTACTTTCTTATATTCTCGCCTCCCGAGAAAAAAAAATGGAACAACAAGGAAAAGGGTGAGCTCAACTAGCTCGAGAAAGAATATTATGACTAAAGATAAATAAATTATCAATAGTCTTCATCGAATAAATCGAGATTTAGAACATATGGTAGATGATAAAACTTTTCAACCATAGTTGCGGTGAACGAGCAATCCATTAAAAGAGTCGAATAGACTATAAAGTCTATTATCTTCTCCACGTTAAAAGTCCACCAACAATGTTTTATCCTCAGTAACATCAATCAGCAGCCTCCTTTCCACAATCATATGAATAACTTCATAATCATAATTGTGATTCTAAATTCTCTTCTCATCCGGAGGGCGAAGATAATTTTCATCACTGTCTTTACGAAACATCAAATATCATGGTTATACCAAATCACGCCCTCTATTCATAATCATACTAATAAATTCATCTTTACACCACGGGTCAAAGATATTCATCAACAGTTCATCTTTACACTACAAAGCAAAAGATATTCAACAACAGTCATCTTTGCATTACTAGCCAAAGATATTCATCAATAATTCATCTTTTTGCCCTCTACAAAGCAAAGATATTCAACAACAGTCATCTTTGCATTCTGAGCCAAAGATATTCATCAATAATTCATCTTTGCACTACTGGCTAAAGATATTCAACAACAGTCATCTTTGCATTCTGAGCCAAAGATATTCATCAATAATTCATCTTTTGCACTACAAAGCTAAAGATATTCAACAACAGAGTCATCTTTGCATTACGAGCCAAAGATATTCATATATCAAAGAAATACATAATCATTTCGAAGTTATATAACAATAATTATAACCATGTTGATCAATTCACCTTTACACTTAAGTTAAAAATATTCAATTGTAAATTCAATGGTCATGATCATACCGGTCCACAATTCAACTTTTTCCCTCTTGGCCAAAGAGAACCCTAGTCATGATCATACCAATAATCTACCCATCTTTACACTCAAGTGAAAGAGAACCACATCACGTGTGTTTTTACATCGGACTGGTTCGTCTTTATCATTCATTGGAATATCCTATCGTGTGTTTTACAATCGGATCCGGTTCCATCTTTATTATTCTGTTGGAACATCCTGCTTGTTGTGAATTTCACGACTGGTTCCGTTATTATTATTACATTTGGAATAACTTTGCTTGGTGTAATTTCACACGACCGGTTCCGTTATTATTATTACTCGCTGGAATAACTTTTACTATCTGAACCGCGTGCATGGTGATTTCTTTTGTTATTCCATTCTTTATTATACCCAATTGGTTAAAACTTTGACTTCTATACTCCATGAAATTAGTAGAATATCCTTGATATTTGCGTTTCATCCAAAGATATCTTTTCATGGAAATATTCTTCTGATCATTCTTGAATTTTACTAATTTGGACGTTAATAATTCCTGGATAAAATAATTCTTGAACTTGTTTTATTGAATTCTTATATCATTGTCATCATCCTCATGTTTATATTATGTTGAAAGTCATCGTGGCTCAGAGTGCAGTGCGTAGATGGACTTGGTATGATTATGACCGAGAGACTATTCGATGTAATCATGGTAATAATGTTACAAATGATGTGATAAAAATCCTCAGTGGCCGTAGTGCATTGGTGGACAGTTGTTGGCATGATCATGACCATTAATGAATACACAAATATTCTTGGCCCGTAGTGCATGAATAATTGTGGTCGTGATACTAAAGAATATCCTTGGCCGTAGTGCAGGGGTGATTCGATGATGTGGAATATTTATTAAAGCTGAGTCTCAGCTATAACAGTGATGAAAAACCTTTTAAAACCTAAAAGATAGTAGACTTTATTTTCTACTTGACTCTTTTAATGGATTGCATATTCCTTGCAGGTTAAACTGGTTGTCTATTGTATTTTATCAGTTTAACATTGTTGAAGACTATTGATAATTTATTCTGCATTATCTTAGTCATAATATTTCTTACTGGGCTAGTTGAGCTCACCCTTTCTTTCACTGTTCTCTTCAGGAAATGAGAATATAGCCGGGACGAGTCGGGAAACGCAGTGATGGTCCGAAGATAGCATTAGTAGTCCTCACTATTACGTAAAAAGTGTGATAATAATCGTAATGAGGACTTTTTGTTTGAGTTTGTATAATATCTAGTAGACGATATTTGTATTTAAACTCACGATTTTATATCGTATTGTATACCACGCGCGTTATGTTAATAAGTTGTATTTAAATTCTGTACCATATAAGTGGCGACCCAAGATGGGTGATGTATACCTAATTTTGGGGGCGTCACATAAGCAGTTCAAGGAGTTGGGACCACCGATATTTTTGGGAAAGCCAGAACCACTTAAGGCGGAGACGTGAATAAAGAGATCACCAAGATATTTGATATCTTGGGATGCTCCGAGGAGCAAAAGGTTCTCTTTGTTACCTTCATGTTGCGATGAGAGGCAGAGTACTAGTGGAAATCTGTAAAACGTACTCAACCTGCTGTGACGCCTCCAAAATAAGTATACATCACCCATCTTGAGTCGCCAAATACATGGTACAAAATTCAAATACGTACAACTTAATAATACAACTGTCGTGTAAAATACGACAAAACATAAACTGAGAGTTTTTGTAAGACCCCGAATTTTATGAAATAAAAGTATGCAATTTTTTCTTATAATTACTATTCAGTAAATGGTTAAATTGATAAAAGTTTAAAGTTAAGGGTGATATATGAATTTTTTTTAAAATATGCAAGTGGTTATAAAATACTCATTTCTATCGGGGAATATTAGTTTGGTGCGTGGAATATTCTTTTGTGTTCTGGGAATATTAAATGCAACGGCAACTTAACTTTTGTGGGCCCCATAACAGAATAACTGTCGGATGAAGAAAACGACAAATTAAGTTTTTATAAATAACGGCGTAGTTGTTACCGTTAACACTGTTGGAATACCCGGTGGTTAAAATTCAGTAATACACGTTGTTGCACAGTAGCACACGGTATTGCACTAATTATTGATTCTTACGTAAGAAGGTACTACTCAATAATTGTTACGATAAATCTTTATTCGATATTTTATTGATTCAATAATTGCTGCGTTGATATTTTATATTACTGTTATTTTAATAATTGTCACTACACAATATTTTCTATTATCGAAGCAATAACTCATATTATCTGAATAATATTATTAGATAACATTATTGGCAATGTCTAGAAAGTTACATCTAAGGAGAGGTTTGGTCACCTAATTTAATTGCGCGAAGGAGAAATTTTTATTGGAAAGCCCCTCTTTCCGAGAACGGCTTTCAGTTGTCATTATTGTGATTCTGTAATATTATTTGTGAATAATTAATTATTGATTTATATGATAAGGAAAATATTTATTTTATGTGGATATAGATGAAGAAAATTTTTAATGTGACAATTGTTAAAAATTGATATTTTATCTTTTTCTGATAAAATAATTTATTTTAATATATTATTATATTTTAATAATATAATAATGGTGATATTTTTATAATGAATGTGGGGTATATGAGGAGGAAGAGTATTTTTGTTACAATAAATACTAAAAACATGTTAAACATGTCGGTGGACCCCATTTCTTGACTGAAATTGATTATAGCTTGTAAAATCGTCTGTTTATGGATTTCGATCAATTTCTGTTTGGAATTTGAAAAAACTTTCTTCTGCAAAGTTGTAGAGAATTGAATTTCCTATAAAAATTTGTGAGATTCGAATTTTTACGATAAAAAGGGCTATTTATTATGAATTATTGAAGTTAGAAGTTCGAATAATTAATTTTTGGAGTTTTAAATGAGTTAAATGAGAAAAACGTTTTTGGTACTTGTTGGTGAGATGTATGCGATATTTGGACAAAATAAATTAATGCGTAGGAAGTTAAGAAAAATATATTATTATTTTATTAAATTTTTCGCTTTGGTGTTACAAGCGATTTCTATAAATAGGGTCTTTATGTTAGAATTGAAAAACACACTAAAGCTGAAGTTTTCTCTCTATTTCTCTCTATATTATCGAGTGTATTCTTGTGAGTATTTTGATATCTTGAGTGTTGCTATACTGGTGCAAGTTAGATTCGAAGTTATTCCATCCAAATCTTTGCTTCTTTTGAGGTAAGGGATAGTAAGGGATTGTAAGGGATGTTATTTTATTCGAAAATGATATTATTTCTTCAATATCATTATGCCAAAATATTGGTTGGAAATTTTTATCAAATTTGGAACTTTTTCATGTCGATTTTACTATTCATGAGTTACTATTCACGAGTTACTATTCATGAGTTACTATTCACGAGTTACTATTTACGATTTACTATTCACGAGTTACTATACACGACGGATTACTATTCATGAATTACTATTCACGGGTACTATTCACTACAAAATTGGTTTCTTTTTTCTAACCAAATTATAGTTAATTTATGAATATTACTCGGAGATTAAAACTATGTATTGATTATATTGATTTTATTATCATATATAACATTTTATAACCACGATGTTGAAATTCTCTTTCACTTGGAGTGTAAAGATGGGTAGATTATTGGTATGATCATGACTAGGGTTCTCTTTGGCGATGGTGAAAAGTTAAATTGTATTTGGTATGATCATGACCATTGAATTTATAATTGAATATCTTTAGCTTAAGTGCAAAGGTGAATTGATCAACATGGTGATAATTATTGTTTATATAATTCTGAAATGATTATATATTTCTTTGAGATATTAATATCTTTGGCATGTAGTGCAAAGATGACATGTTGTTGAATATCTTTGGCCTGTAGTGCAAAGATGACCTGTTGTTGAATATCTTTGGCCTGTAGTGCAAAGATGACATGTTGTTGAATATCTTTGGCCCGTAGTGCAAAGATGAATTTATTATTATGATTATGAACAGGAACTGTGATTTGGTATAACCATGATCTTTGATGTTTTAGGTAAAGACAGGTGATGAAAATTGTCTTTGTCCTGGATGAAAAAAGGAATTTAGAACAACAATTACGATTATGAGTTATACATGTGATTGTGGGATGAGAATTGTTGATTGATGTTACGAGGATAAAACATTGTTGGTGGACTTTTAACATGGAGAAGATAATAGATTTTATGGTCTATTTGACTCTTCAATGGATTGCTCTTTCGTTCACACAGTAACTATGGTTGAAAAGTTTTATCATCTACCATATGTTCTAAATCTACGATTTATTCTTGATGAAGACTATTGATAATTTATTTATCTTTAGTCATAATATTCTTTCTTGAGCTAGTTGTGCTCACCCTTACATTTCACAATTTTTTCGTGTAATAAGAGTATAGTTGGGTCGACGAGGGTAACAGAGAGAATAGAGCGGTGGTCTCTAAATGCGTGGAGTTCTCCTAAACGATTATTGACTTTACCTTTATGTAAAGGTGTCATTGTGACGTCTTATCCAAGGTTGGGATAAGAGTCATGATTGGTATATATTGTATCCAAACTCACAAAGATATGTGTTGTTATATTTTGCACGACAATTGTTGTAATAAAGTTGTAGTTATTTTACGTACCATGTATTTGACGACTTCGAGAATAGGTTGGATGGAATGGACCTATTTTGGGGCGTCGCAGTTTATCTGAATATTATTTTCAAGGCGATATTCAACTCAAATAGAATCCTCAATACATTTCTTATCACACTTTATTTCATAGAATAGTGAAGACTACTAATGCTATCATCCGGACCATCACTCTGGATCCCCAGATTAGTCTCATTTCGTTCTCATTTCTGAAGAGAACAATGAAAGCAAAAAGGTGAGCTCAACTAGCCCAAAGATGAAATATTATGACTAAGATAATGCGCAGAATAATTTATCGTTAGCATTCAACGATGTTAAGCCGATAAAATATAACAAACATCAAGTTTAAGCATGTGAACAAGCGATCCATTAGAAGAGTCAAGTAGAGCATAAAATCTACTATCTTCTATGATTTAAAAGATTTTCATCACTTTTATCGTTGAGACTCGACAATAAATAATCCACATCATCGAATCACCCTCACTTTCTGACCAAGTATATTCTTTAGTATCACGACCACAAATTATTCATGCACTACGGGCCAAAGATATTCGTGTATTCATTAATGGCCATGATCATGCCAACAACTGTTTATCAATGCACTACGGGCCAATGAGTACTTTTACCACATCATTTGTAACATTACGGTCATGATTATACCAAATAATCCCTGATCATAATCATACCAAGTCCATCTATGCACTACAGGCCACAGATGACTTTTCAACATAATATAAACATGAGGATGATGACAATGATATAAGAATTCAATAAAAAAAGTTCAAGGATATTTTTTAAAGATTTATAATTTAATTTATCCAGAATTCAATATTGTCTAAATTGTCAACATGATACTGCTTTGTGGAAATAAATTCAAGAATGATAATGTATCAAAAATAATTTGGACCGAAAAGAAATTAATTTTTGTTATGAATAGTACTCTGGGTGAATAGTACCCGAGTGAATAGTACTTCGGGAATAGTACTCCGTGAATAATACTTTGTGAATAGTACTTTGTGAATAGTACTCGTGAATAGTACTTTTGTGAATAGTACCGTATAAATAAATAGTACTCATGGACAGTACTCCGGCATGAAAAACTTAAAATTTAACAAGAATGTGCAGAAAATATTCTTGTGAAGCGATACTAGATGAAACACAAATTTCAAGGATATTCTACTAATTTCACGAAATATAGAAGCAATATTTTAACCGAATGATGGTATAATTAGGAATACGAGACGAAATAATATTACTCACATACTACAGAGTATGGAAGAAAATATTATTCCTATGAATACTGAACAAAATAATATCCCTTACCTCAGAAGAAGACTGGATACTGGAATAGTGAGGTAGCAAACTTCTCTTCTACTTTCTCTCTAAAGCTTCTCTCTCTATAAATACTCTTGTGAGTCTTAGTGAATTGGTGAGAATGAAAGAAGAACGAGCTTCTATTTATAGGAAAATATAGTTTCGATAATTGCACGTTTTGTAGCTCAAATTATTACAATATAATACCTTCATCTTTTTCTTCATTTTTAATTTAGTTCTGCAAGTATTATCAAACTTGCACCACCTCCCCTAATAGTACATCTTGTGAATCAATAGTACAATCATGTGAAAAAATAATTACAGTATAGTACCTTCATCTATACCTCCATTTTTCATTTAGTCATGCAAGTAATATCAATCTTGCACCACCTCCCCTAATAGTACATGCATGTGAATTAATAGTACACACATATGAACAAATAGTTATAAGCATTTGAATTAATAGCAATTAATTGCTCATTTATCCGATTAATTACCCGATTGGTCAATATAGCCTCCAGACATCCATTATTATCGAAATAGATGTCGATTTCCACTAACAATAATAATCCCAACATAATGGAAATATCAATTTCATCTTTAATCAATACGAACTTATTCATCATTAATATTATAACTCACAATATTTAACAACCAGATCATTCCCAGGAAATAGGGGGCTTTTCGATAAGAATTTTTTCATATTGGTGCGCAATTAGGTGACCAAACCTCTCCTTGACAGAACTTTCTAGACATTGTCAATATTGAAAATAATAATATGAATAACTTTGTCGTCTCAATTATTGATTTAATAATATAAAATATTATGTAGATGATACTGTGACAATTATTGAATCAATAATATGAAAGATATTATCGTGAATTACTATAGCAATAATTGAGTATAAGCGAGTGACTTCTCACGTAAGCATCAATAATCAATATCGTGTCTTACTTAACTAACCACAGACATTCTTTATTTTTTACCACCGGGTAGTTCAACGGTTTAACGGTAAAACTTTATTTGTTATTTTTATATAAAGATAATTACATCATTTTCTAACTACGACAATATTTTATTTTGTGGGGTTCACTAATGATTGTCTTGAGTCAAATGCGAATATTCCCTGTTAAAATGAATATTCCCCAACCAATCGAATATTATATAACCACGCGCTTACTTTGCAAAAATTTTAAATAATACCCACAACTATAACATTATATCAAATCCACACCATAATATTAAAAATAATTATTTCGAGAAAAAAAATTAATCTTTATTTATAAAAGTTAGGGTCTTACAACCTCCCCTTCTTATGAAATTTCATCCTCGAAATTAGGGTGCGTACCTGGTATGTCAAAGAGGTGAGGATACCTTGACTTCATTTCAGATTCTAACTCCCAGGTCATTTCTTCAACATCGTGGTTGCGATACTAATTCATGGATGTGATACTAATGAATATCATTGGCCTGTAGTGCATGGATAATTCAGTGGTATGGATTATTTATTGAGTTGAGTCTCAGTGATAAAATTGATGATAAACTTTTTAAATCATAGAAAATAGTAGATATCATGCTCTACTTGACTTTTCTAATGGATTGCTTGTTCCGCTGCAGTTAAACTTGTTGTTTATTGTATTCTATCAGTTTAACACTGTTGAAGGCTAACGATAATTTATTATGCATTATCTTAGTCATAATATTTCTTATTAGGCTAGTTGAGCTCATGCACCCTTTTGCTTTCATTGTTTTCTTCAGAAAATGAGAACGTAGTTGGGACTAGTCACGGAATTGAATGACGGTCCGAGATAGTGGCTGTAATAGTTCTCACTATTTTATAAAATAGTGTGATAATAATTATAATGAGGACTCCATTTGAGTTTGAATATTGTCTAGAAGACAATATTCGTGTCAAAACTCTCAGCTATATTTTATCGTATTTTACACGACAGTTGTATAATTAAGTTTGTATTTAAATTCTGTATCATGTATTTGACGACTCAGAATAGGTGGTGTATACCTATTTTGGGGCGTACGTCACAGTCACACACACACACACACACACACACATATATATATATAGGGTATCCATTCACAGCAACCGATTATTGGGGAGCAACCCATTTTGGCCTAGCCTTCTGAACCTGTAGAACTTATAAAAAAAAAAAAAATTATAACAATGCTTACGAGGTTGTAGCGAATTTGGCTAAAATAGGTTGCTCCCCAACAACCAAATACGTGGATGGAATCCCATATATATATATATATATATATATATATATATATATATATATATATATATATTAAAACCTAACTTTTGAATAAAAATAAATTTTCTATAAAATATTATTTTTGAATATTATAGAGTGAAATTGATAGAATGTTATAGTTGTGGGTAATATTTATAAATTTTGCAAAATACATGCAAGTTGTTATATAATATTCGATTGGTGGGGATATTCGTTTTAACAGAAAAATTTAAAACCAATGGCACAATTATTGGTGGACCCCACAACGGGAATTATTATCGAATTGAGAAAATAACAAAAATACTTTATGAAAATAACGGAAAGTTTTACTGATTAGCTGTTGAAACACCCGGTGTTAAAAGTTATGCGATGTCTGGCGTACGCGTAGTAGCTGCAGTATTAATTATTGATGCTTACGTGATAAGTCACTTTCCGGTTTTGTTGGTATTATTAATGTAATAATCTGAGAAAATCTTTTTATATAAAATGTAATACTTTTATAAAGTTATTCTATAAATAGAATTTATTATATTCTATTATGCATAGTGTTGTATAGTAATCTACATAGTGTTTTGTATAGTAAAATCTTTTTATATAAAAATGTAATACTTTTATAAAGCTATCATTTTTATTAGACAATAATTAGAATATATTATATTTTATTATGCATAGTGTTTTGCATAGAAGTACTGCGTAGTGTTTGCATAGTAAAATCTTTTATAAAGTTATTCGTTTTATTAGATTATAAATAGAATATATTATATTTTATTTAAAAGATTTTGCTTTAAATATGAATAGTCGATTAAAGTAAATCAATCTGGATCGTTCATGAGTTAGTTAATTCTATCGCAGTCCATTTTTCTATAAATAGAAGCTCATTCCTTCATTATTTTTTTACGAATTCACTTTGAAACTCTAGAGATAAACTATAGAGAGAAAGAAGAAAGTATTCGCTACTTCATTACTTATATATCCAAAGACTCTTCTTCTTAAGGTAGGGAATATTATTTGTTGTACTCGTAGGGAGTATTATTTCTTTCTTTTGTATTCATGAAGAGAACTTACATTATTCCATTCTTTATTATTACATTGGAATAACTTTTGTATATCGCGGCTACCCTATACTTGGTGAAATTCTTACATTATTCCATTCTTTATTATTACATTGGAATATCACATACATCGTATTCTGTACACGACTGAGTTCCGTTTTATTATTCTGTTGAAACATCATCGTATGCGGTGCGTATTTACGTCCCGACACGGTTCCGATTATTTAGTATTACATTGGAATAACTTTTATACATCTTAAAATCTCGCATGCATGGTGATTTATTTGTTATTCCATTTTTATTATTACATTGGAACATCCTGTTGGTGCGAATTTCACTTTGACACGGTTTCGATTACTTATTATTACTGTTGGAATAACATGTCTGTCTGAAGTCTGCATCGTGGTGATTTCTTTTGTTATTCCATTTGTTATTATACTCGGTTGGTTAAAGTTTTGACTTCTATACTCCATGAAATTAGTGGAATATCCTTGATATTTAAGCTTCATCCAAAGATATCTTTTCATGAAAATATTCTTACGAGCATTCTTGAATTTTACTCTACTGAAAGCGATATCATGTTGACAATTTGGGCGTTATTAGTTTACGAATAAATTAATTCTTGAACTTATTTTATTGAATTCTTATATCATTGTCATCATCCTCGGGTTTATATTTTTTTGAAAGTCATCTATGGCTGTGGTGCATAGATGGACTTGGTATGATTATGACCGAGGATTATTGATTGTAATCATGGTAGTAATATTACAAATGATGAGGTAAAAGTCCTCGTTGGCGTAGTGCATTGATGGATGAGTTGTTGGCATGATCATGACCATTAATGAATACATAAATATTCTTGGCCCGTAGTGCATGGATAATTGTGGTCGTGATACTAAAGAATATCCTTGGCCGTAGTGCAGGGGTGATTCGATGATGTGGAATATTTATTAAGTTGAGTTTCAGTGATAAAAGTCATGAAAAACCTTTTAAATCATAGAAGATAGTAGATTTTATTCTCTACTTGACTCTTCTAATGGATTGCTTGTTTCTGGTACAGTTAAACTTGATGTTTGTTATATTGTATCAGTTTAACACTATTTAAGGCTAATGATAATTTATTCTGCATTATCTTAGTCATAATATTTCTTACTGGGCTAGTTGAGCTCACCCTTTCTTTCAATTGTTCTTTTTAGGAAATGAGAACGTGGTGGGGCGAGTCGGGAAGCGGAGTGATGGTCCTGGATGATAGTATTAGCTAGTAGTCCTCACTATTACATTAAATAGTGTGACAATAAATGTAATGAAGACTTATTACGAGAGTGGATATTGTCTGAGAAGGCATGATTTGTATTTAAACTCGAGCTCTCTTGTTGTATAATTAAGATTGTATTTATATTATGCACATATGTATTTGTTTTATTTCGAGAATAGGTGATGTATACCTATTTTTGGAGGCCACACACATATATATATATATATATATATATATATATATATTTCAAGTAATTAATTAATTAAATAAATCTTACTTCTTTCATGTCAAACAAATGCTTACTATTTGGACAAATATGTTTCTGATCATCCATTTGTGAAAATAGACGGTTATTTTAAAATTAATAATTAAGCATGCATGTATAGAAACAAAATTTAGGTTTCGTAGTAGTATATACCTTGGACAGACTATATAAGATAACTCGATCTCTCTCTCTCTCTCAACAAATACTACGTACAACCCAAACACCCACAACAATAGGCAATAATAGGCACATTCATTCATTCCTTTCAGATCAGTACTTGTTCCATCATTAATTCCATTTACATGAATTGCATGGTGTGTACGTACATGATGTTTATTATTTAATTTAATTAATTATTAATCAATCAATCAATTAATCAATTAAACCCTTCCAGGAGACCTTGGATCATGGTGGTTGTTTGCTCCAGTTCCTGGATAATCTGTGCTTTCCAAAACCATTCTTCCCTCTACAACTCCTTCCGCCATTAACATATCTCCTTCTTCTACAATCAATTCCTACACCAACAAATTCATATATTAATTATATCATATATATATATATATATATATATATCTGTGATCCGGATCAAATCATCACTTATCTTCTTCTTCAATACGTCTTTACCTCTCAATTTAAGCGGACGGTTTAAATTAAATACAATCGCTCATACTTTTTAGCGATCTTTATATGTTATCCGTCATTAAAAGTATAAAATAACGGTTGTATGTAATCGAAATCGTTCTTTTGAGTAAGATAAAGGGTATGCAACTGATCCTCTTATATATATATATATATATATATATATATATATATATATATATATTAATTCTACTATTAAGAAAACAAATAATTAATTAAACCATGATTTAACAGTGTTTTGTTAATTTTTAAATTATATTTTCTTTTTGAAAAACAATAACACGTACATTTAGCTGACATATTTTTTACTTCTCAATTATTTTAGCTAGGAGGTAATTAGTCAACTAACTGCCTAACTAATTAATACTAGTAAAATTAAAAAAGAAGTTCCTAGGTAAAGTCAAACTACACTTTCTTGAATATATGGTCGGGGTGGGTGATGTTTCAGTTCATTAATCCTAAAATTAATTAATGATTACTAAAGAGACGGATTATTAAAATAAATATATAGAAACAGAAGTAAAAATCCAACAGATAAGGTGGGCTGGCTGTAGTTGTAAACTTTTTATTGACATATTTTGAAGAAATCCAAATTAACAAAATATATATATATATATATATATATATATATATATATATATATTATATATCGATCGGTTGTCGATGGGTTGTATTTATTTATATAACAATCAGACTACTTCACATATGTAAAATGGGTTTCACTTTGTGATATTTATATTAAAAAAAAGACAACCGCTACACCTAGCAGCGGCTCGGTTTTGTTCAATCGCTACACCTAGTAGTTTCAATCTTGCACTTGCTTGGTCAATTTACATTATTAAATTGCTAGGTCATTATTAATAATAATTTAATAATGACCAAGCAATTTAATAATGACCAAACAAAGCAATTTAATAATTTAATAATGACCAAACAAAGCAATTTAATAATAACCAAGCAATTTAATAATGACCAAACAAAGCAATTTAATAATGACCAAGCAATTTAATAATGTAAATTTACCAAGCAAGTGCAAGAGTGAAATTACTAGATGTAGCGGTTGAACAAAACCGAACCGCTGCTAGGTTTAGCGGTTGTCTTTTTTTTTAATATAAAATACTCATTTACACATGTGAAGCAGTCGCTACATGGTGTTGCAACTTGGTTGCTATGAATAGTGTTCTGACAACTTGTTATCGTGGATTGGATCCAATATATATATATATATATATATATGATATGAGGTATGCCAAATCAATAAAACAGAGGGAGAGAGAGAGGACCTGAGCTTTTAAATCTTGGAGTGCAGGATTCTCCTTGATCGATTTGAGGCTTCCTATTGATGATCAAAGACATGAGATATATAAAAAATTAACCCATTCACATACATACACACATATATATCATTATATAGTGCAGTATGTAAACCAAGACTCAAAAGGAGACATATATATGGTTGAGTTGAATATATGTCTACAGCCACAGTTGAGTATATCCAACAAGTCCATCAAACTTTTTGACAGACGGAATTTTATACGTACTAACCGTCCACCAAATAGCGAGCGAGTAAAATTCAAAAGATTGTTGGCTATAGCTAAGTGTAACTGCATGTGGATCATTTCTCATATACATATACCTATATATATATATATATATATATATATATATATATATATAGAGAGAGAGAGAGAGAGAGAGAGAGCTAGGCCTTACTGGATGTAGGAACTGCAGCAATGGAGGAGAGAACAAAAGAAAACCCAAAACAGAACAAGCAGGGGAAGCAAAGACTTGTTCATATTGACAAATTATATATAAAAACGAACAGATCTGAGAAGAGGTTATTGTCGAGGAGGAGGGAGGAGGGTGTGATGCAGACAAAATATGTGGAGAAGGTGCATTCATTATATAGAGAGATCAGAGATGGAGAGGTACAAAAGAAAGAATGTCAATTCTTTTTAGCTTACGTCCATGTACAAAACGATTTGATATGATTCTATTTTTTAATATGATACTATAAAAACGATTTGATATTTCCAAATTTACCATCACAATTATAACTCTATAATTAATGTCATTATTTTTAAACTAAACACTAAATAAATTAGAGATAAATATAATATCTATAAATTATAAACTTTATAAATGAGACTATTTTTAAAAATTCAATTGATGTGAATTTATTTAATTTTAATTGATACAATTATTATAATTGTATAAATATAACAAAAGCTATGGTTTTAAAAATCAAACCGGACCGGACCGTAGGTTTGACTAGTAAAAATCGAAACCGTTTGGCACTTCGGTCCGGTTTGAACTCTGGTTCGATTTGAACAAAAAATTAATTTTGGTCAAAACCCGGTTGACTTGATTGACATACCGATCGGGCCAATGGTTCAACCTCTAAAATCGGTTAATATTGATCCCTTTTTTTTATCAAAAAAAAAATTAATATTAAAATTAGCCACTTTTAATAATATTGTAATTGAACTTTATTATGTTTTACTTCATAAAAAATTAGATTTTTTAAAATTTTATTAATTACTAATAATATATATTTTTATATATTAATAAACGACGGAAAAAATCATCACTATAACCGATTCATTTTTAGTTCGCTCTCTCTAATTTTTTTGGATACATTTTGCATTCTTTAGCAAAGCATTCGTGAGTGAGTTGGGTGCATGATTGAGTTTCTAAACTTAATTAGTCAACGCAAAGTTTTGCTTCTTTTTTTTGTCGTCATCGTAAGCAATAGATCAAAAGTTAAGTCTACATTCCAGTAGCTTAAAGGAAACCAAGTTTATTACTATTTTTTTAAATTCCTATTTGAAAAGATATCAATACAAATATAAATAAATCTATTATTTATTATAATAACACAAAAATATTTTATTATATAAATTAATTAGGATGTTTCGGTTGGTTTTAAAATGAGTTGACTCATAAAATTATACTTGATATTTTTTCCTTTGTTATATTTATATTATCTCATAAGATAAGATATAGATAAGAAATTTGGTAAATTGGTAGGCAACTTAACACATATGTAAATTGGTAGTTTTCTCTCTTTGCAATAATGTATTATATATTCATTTTGCTCTTTTAATTATTCTCCTTCCTTCTTTATTTATTTATTGTTGTCTTGATAAGTCAAAGTATTTTATTAAATACTTAAAACTAATATGAATACCATAAGATTACATCTCTAACTATTTAAATAAATAATTAAAATAATACTTCAAAGTCACTTTATATAGGATTACAACTAATACAAGCTCAGTTTTATATAAAATTAAGAAAAATATTTTCTTTTTAGTCGGTTCAAAAGAACATCACACTATCATTATATACTTAGTTAATTTAAAAGTACATTTAATAATATAAATTACAACTAATAAATAAAATATAATTATAAATCCGGAGGTGGGGAACAATGAAAAAGCAGAAGTAATTATTGAGTTGGAGAAGAGAAGAAGCATATAAAATTGTTGCAAGGATGGATGTAGCTTGTAGGGGTCTTGGCAGACAAGGGTTTGGACTGAGCATTGACGTGTGAAGATGATCACCATATCCGACCATATTTATCTATTTAGTACCTACCCACCCTACCCTACCCTACCCTGCATATATGGAAATGGAACACAAACACATTCATCAAATTAATTAATTAAGAACAAGTACTGTAATAAAGTGAAACCCATCCCCCACCCCCATCAAAAGTGGGAGTTTTCTTTTTCCCCAAATATAAAAAAGTAGTAAGTATTTAGCATGATTCATGAATAAAGAGGCCCAGCCACTATATATCTCTTGATAATGACTATCCCTCAAACCCAACTCCCTTTATATATATATTAATATATATACTATAGTATATCTCAAATTAACTAATTTTAAAAAATAATAATTATCTTATATTATGAACGGAAAAAGTATCTTTGTTTCTGGGTCTATAGATTAGCAACATCCTTCTTTAATTAAACCTAAGGACGGGAAAGGATTGTTGCATTTTATGGTTTATAAGATCACTCAAAATCAATCATATCCCCATGTAATCACCAACTACACTAATATATTCGTCTCAAAAATAAATAAAAAAGGAGTCGTATTATTTTTATGATTTATATATATAGGGTAATAATAAAGAAAGAAAGCTAAACGGATTTAATTAATTAGGACAGAGAACTTGAAAAAGGCTATACATATGTTGTAACCTTAGATCTTGTATGTTTAGGTTTCTTCTTAACAATAGATAGATACATGCAGAAGTATATATACTATCTCTCTCTCTCTATATATATATATATATGTATGTATATATATATAGCAAATGTACAGACGTACCTACATCCTCCCTCCCAAATATTTTTCATCTACACATACTTGTATTGTATTTAGAAGACAGAGGAGGAGGAGGAGGAGGAGGAGGAGGAGTGGATCATATAAGCCTGGAAATAACATGTTAATAATGTACCAACGTACGTACGTTATTATTTATATATATGACGCTTTAGAGGTGTAATAATGATCGTCATCATCACTCTAGTCTAGTGGAACACGAGTCAGCAAACACAAATTTCTAGAAAATGCCATTCCACTTTTTCTTTTATTCAGAAATAAATTAACTAACCATACAACCGCCCCTTTTTATCAACAAACGGGAGTAGTTCATATTTAATTAATTAAACTCATTAATCCATCCAAAAAGAAACTAACCCAACCCTTGCTCAAAATATTCTTCTCTTTATTAAATAAAACTTCCAAGGCAATGGAATGAAACATACACTTATATTCATCATCATCATCAACAACAATAATAATAATATACTTGCTGGTGTATCTATTGACCACTATCTGTAATTGAGCAACCACTATATCCCACAAAGCTTTTGGGAGGAGGAGAGCATTTTTACTTTTCTAGTTGTTTCCAAAAGACACTGAATCATTAACATCAGTAACTGGAGAAATATATACTCTTTTATCTTATGAAAAATACAATCATCCTTCTCTTCCCCACCTCCCTGTCAAGATGATTATGGAGTATATCTATTATGTATATAAGAAAGAATTATTATCTCAATCAGTCAATACTCCTCTTCCAATCCATAATCATAGTTGTAGTCATATCCTACCTCTACATTTCCATAATATATGTCACCAGCATATCCTCCTCCATGAGCTACATCTTCATATTCATCCTCCGACCCCAACTTAGTGTCTTCATTTCTGTATTCTGATTCAACCTTCGTTTTGTTGTTGTTGTTTAACACATTGTCAATTCGGCTTTTCTTGGGATTCTGTGGAGCAATCTGTGTCAGGACAAGTGAATTCATACTCATAAAAGGATCCACACATGACTCTATTGAAATAATCTACAAAATGCTTTTACAAAATCTAAGTATCATATCCTAAAGAAACTAGAGATAACAGAGTTTTGACTAAAACAATATATATATAGGGTCCGGTTCCAGTCCGGACTCCCGGACTTTCTTAAAATACGGACCTTTATTTTTTTGCTTTTTTTTTAAAACAACTAAATTTTTTTTTTTAATATTTTATGAAACTAGAACAGACCTGTTTTGTTATATGTATCCAAATTACGCCCAAAACACTGTATTATGAAAAAATTCCAGTTCCATAAAATATTAAACTTTTTTATTAGTTGTTTTAAAAATAAAAAGAAGGAAAAAATAAAAAATAAAAAAATTCCGGATTTGAGTCCCGGACTTGATCCGTGGCGTGTATATATATATATATATATATATATATATATATATGTATTTCTTCCATCCAAATAGTGTTGCACAAGACATTATGTATATTCGGCAAAACAGTATATGCTTATCAATTACTCATCCTTATTTATACTGAATTATACTTGCTTCCACTGCTGCAAGAAAAACACCCATGTTCACCTTTATCAGCCACAAGTTTTAGCTTTTAGTTTTACTAGAAAACGACAAGTTAATTATAAAGAACAAAGATAGCTTCAATTTTTTATGCCACTTCAGGTCAGGTTCCAGGGACATAATTGGCGAAATATATGCTAAGGTTCCTGCGACAGTAAGATATGCTCGTAGTACTTATACTAGAAAATGCCTTATCATAATATAAGCTATGATGGTCCAAGTGACAAGATATAACACAGATGTAGCTGCAAGAATATCATAATAAAGTAGGTTGATTCACACTATTGTGTTAAAAGGTTCTGCTAGAAACAATTCTAAAGCTGTGAATACTCCAAAGCTATATGTGCCCTTCAGTCCCGTTAAGTAATGTTACCAATACAGCAGGCATGCACAAGAAAGTTCGGGATACAATTTGGTTGGTTAAAGGTGGATAAATTTATGTACTTGGACAGAAATAAGTTGGGTTAATTTCATGAAATGTTAGGAAATTGGACCTGGTTTAGATAACAGAATTATCAGAGCATTTGATGTTCAAAGAAATCTACAATGTCTTGTATCCTTTATCATCGTGCATGCTTAATCGGCTGTCACTTTTTCAGTTTATGTTAAATAACAAACATCCTCGTTTTGTCATTACTTTCCTTGTTATAATGTGATGAGACAAGTCTACCAACTAAGAGACCAGTTATATATATATATATATATATATATATATATATATATATATAAAAACTCAAGTACCCTAACCAACCTAAACAGGTATGGCTTGTGCATGGGAAAAACAACTACTATATTACAATTGAATAGGTAAATAAATAATCCAATAAAGGATGCAACTTAAGAAAAACAGATCATGATTAACATACAGATTCTTCAAAAAGATCGTCCAGCACCGCATAATTGATTTTTGAGTCGAGTTTCTGCAGGAAGAAACCACGCTAATAAGTATTACTAGATGGGGATAGCATGCAAGTGCAGAGAACTTAATAATATAACTCAGTTTATTGATATTTTGAAATTTGCATTACTATAAGGGGATATGCGTGTGTGTATGCGTGTGTATATATAATGAGGTTATAATAGTATTTATAATTTGTACGTCTCTGAAATCAGTGTTGATTAGTACGAAAAGCTATGATCGCACCTTGAAAAATTGTAACTGAAACTTCGAGTAGAATCTGGCGTAACTAGTTTCCAAGTACTTGGTCGAATATCATACCTTCTTAGCTAGCATTTGACGAGTAGCCTCTGCAGCAGTTTGAGGAGGAGTTGAGTTTCTAGCCTCAGCTGCTCGTTTTTGTTGTCTTTCCTGCAAGTGAAGATTCATGGGAAGAAATCAATAACAATAGAGCAACGCTATGTATACCTAACTTGTACATCTTGTGCACCAGTTGATGTGGCTTATTACATCATTTTGAGTTACAAAATAATCATACTTAACTTTTTGATTAATTTTAAAAATACACTTGAGACATCAAAAAGTGCTCATTAAGGTGGCACAGTAGGGGTGTATTTAGCACAATATAAGAACAACACCACCACAATGACACAGGCGTCATTCTGTGGATATAAAGGACGTCAAGGGAAGAGGAAGAGCAAGAAGTTGACCAACACAATCTTATACAAGTGTTTGATGAACCAATTTAGTGCACATGATCACTAGCTGAAATGGAAAAACAATTACCAAGTAAAAAAATTGTGTGAGTACCATATATTAAAAAGGATAATCCAATTTTTACTTGTCACTATTTTGATCAGTTAGGTACACACAACTACATGTCATAATATAATAATATAACACTGAGTTGCAATTTGTAATAGCCCTAAGCATCCCCAAATTTGGTTTGCTACTTCAGATCTGTAAACACTAAATTGTTCATAATAACAAATAGCAAGGGCTTACGTGTTTGCATAAAACCAACAAACTAAGATCATTTCCACCAAATGAAGTCTCATAGAAAAATCATGTATTATAACTTACAAGGGAAGAACATGGTTATAATGGTTCACACCTGACTATGGGATTTCAAAACATAGCCAAATGCCTATGCAGCAATGAAAGTGAAGAGCACTAAACTATTAACCAAAATGAAAAGTGCAACTTATATGGTCATGAAAATTACCTTTCTTAATTTTGCCGCAGCTGCTGCAGCATCTGCAGCAAGCTTCTGAGCATCCTCCATGCCCTCTGGGCAATTGCGCAAATTTGCCTCATAAGCTGCCTTTGCAGCAGCTGCCTTAGCTAATTGTTCCTGTGCATCATTTCGCAGAAATATACATTAGCATGGACCAAATTCAGTGAATACATAGCACTAGATCAAGATAGACGACCAAAAACTAAAAAGTTATCAACATGCAAGAGACTAATAACACAAATAGCCAGTGGCGGAATCAGAAGGTTTTCATAGGGGATCAAAATACATCAGTAATTTTTTTTATTTATTGACGCTTGAAGTGTTTCTTTCGGTTGTACAACTAAGAGGAGACAACTGTATCCTGTGAATCTGTACAGTTTGAAAACGTCTCAAAATTTGTTCATTTTCAATTGTTGAAAAAATATAATAATTCAATGTGTTTGTAAAAATTGTGAAAATATAGAAATGAGCATATTTGATTGAATCTCTTCACAAAGATTTCTTGATTACATATTAACTAAAGGTTAATTTGGAGTTTCTCCAGTGAAGAATGCATTTAAAAATTGAGATGCTTATTATATCACCCATTAATTAAATTAAAGGCTAATTTGGAGTTTCTAATGCTTCAAATAAGAAATGAATTAACGCTTTTCATGCGACTTTTAATTGATTTTGACTATTGAGAGCATGTGTCTCGGAATTTTTAAAATTAAAAAAATTATATTAATTTAGAGTTTAAAAATATCTTAATTTGATTTTAAAAAGTTCATAATAATTTTATATTGAACAAAACAAAATCGCCTCTTTATGATTTTTATTTGCAAACATTTTGTCATTATTTAGGCAATTCAAATTTACGTTTCTCACTCGCATTGAGATGTAGGACCTATAAAAAAAAATTACAGAAAACGTATGAAATCAAAGAATAATAATAACCAGCCTACCAGGGGAAGGTGCCCCCCCTGGCCCACCGGTTCCGCCTCTGCAAATAGCATACTCTATGGGATAAGGTGGAGAAACATGAGAGAAAGTACAAAGCGAAAGACAAGGAATTCATCCCAAGAGGAATGAGAAAAGAATGGGGAAATTTGAAATTTAAGTGATGTGGTTTCATCAAGTGTAGGTTGATTTTTCCATTTTTCTTTCTTGTTCAATAATGAATAGGAGAATCCATTCATTAAATTAGGATAGGAGGTTCTTCCTTGGGTAGTTTTTGACCATGTTTCAATTGTTTAGAGTCCAGCTCTTTAAATGGGTCCGACGCCTTTCTATCTCGAGAATGTGGAAAAGATGCAGCATGTGAAGCTTAAGTTGAAGGAGTGGAACACGAAGGTGTTCGGGAATTTGGGGGCAAAAGAAGAATATGATACTAAGGGAGGTGAAGTAGATTGATAGGCTGGAAGAGGATCAGTGTTCTAAAAATCACCGCCTAGGCCCCCTTGGCGCCCCGCCTAGGCGCTAGGCCCCCTGGCGTCTCACCTAGGCCCAAGCGGCAAAAAAAATCCCTCCAGAAAATTAGGCAGGGTCTAGGTAGAGAGTTTTTTATTTATTTTAATAACTACCCAAAACAAATCTTGATATATTTATTTTTCTAATGATTTACCATTTACCATATTCATGATACAGGTTGTAACATATCACATCACAACAAGAAGTGAACAATATCAAGTCAAACTCAAAATGGATAATTTTATTATAGTTGTAATTTTTTGAACTTGTGTCAACTTCAAATTATATAAATGATGATACATTTGTAATATTTAGTTTAATTCAATATAATTCTTAAATTTATGTTTAGTTTCTTAAGTTTTAATATTGCATTAAATTCTTAAAATTTTAAATTTTATTATTTAATAGTAATCTTGTTTATGAATAAAACTAATACGTTAAAAATATGTTTGAACTTTGAACAATTGCACGCTTGTGTTTGAACTTTGACATTATCAATATGGATGTGTTTGAACTTTAAGCAAAGATTTTTATTATCTTTATTATAGATTGTTTTGCTTTATATTATTGTTTTGTTTGGATAAATATAAGATAAAATATTAAAATTGACTTAGAATAAAAAATCTCGCCTAGGCCACGCCCATGCCCATGCCCCCTAGGCTCTAGGCCCCCCGGGCCCGCCTTTAGAACATTGAAGAGGATAGTGTGCTGTATGAGATTTTAGAAGGCAAGTGGACTGTTGTGTAATGAGTTTAAGGAGGGGGCTCTGAGGGAGGACCGGAGGAGAAATTGGACATAAGACTAGGATTAAGTGGGAGTGGGTGAAGGGATGGGGAATGTAACTAGACTTTTTCATAAATTTGCTAGCAGGACGAAATGTAGAGTTTCATTAAGAATATTGAGCAAATGCAGGTCTTATTACTGATGAAATTATGAGGTTCTACAGGAAGCATTTTGGGGGGAGGTGGAGATTAGACCGTTGAGGTGTTTAACTAGTCCCCCATTTCGAAGGAGATGACTGCTAGGTTGATGGTGCCTTTTGAAGAGGAAGAGATTAAGAGTGTTTTGATTGAGTTTGACAGCAAGAAGGTGCTTGGTCCAAACGGTTTTACCATGACTTGCTATCAAATTGGTTGGATTTGGTGGAGGATCTTATTGGAATTTTCATGATTTTTACTACTGTAATTAAACATCTACAATAGTTTAATTATTGTATTTACGATACCATTATTTAAGTACATGTTTTTTTTCTTTAACTAAGAGTATAAAATACCAAGTAAGAATATTTAATCTTCTATTGTCATGAGCCACAACAGTGCTGAGTGGATATATTATTAACAGATGCTAATACACTCGGGCCATGTTTGTTTACAAAGATAATACTTAGGATTGGACTATTAATCCTACAGTCACTTGTTTGTTTTTAAAATTGGACTCGGGACTATTAGTCTAGGAATAATAAAATGACTTGGAATGAGGGACTATTTAATATCATGTCCAACCAGGTATTATAATTCATACTAGGATTAAAAATTTGAGAACAAAATTAACCTTAATCTTTTTTGAAAATGACCGTTGTATCCTATTATACTCATCTATACTCAGAAGACGATTTTTTGTTATTACTGGCAAAGGTGTAATAGTTTAAACGATATCCAATTCTTTAAATAATCCTATAGACAAAACAAACCTAACGTGGATTATTTTAAGTTATCCCATAAATAATCTCATACTAAAAAAACATGTAGCTATGACTATTTAATCCTAGGATTAATAGTTTTAGAATTATAATCCATGAGAATATAACCCCTGGATTATAATCTTTGCAAACAAACATGGCCTTGGGGAGATTTAAGATAACAAAGATTCTTGCAAATGCTTTCTTAAACATGTCTGATTATTCTTGCAACAAGTTTGACAGCTAAAACTATAATCAGGCTAGAGTATTTGTACATATTATACATTCAATAAAATTTGAAAATAACAGCAAAAATTATGCAAAATCACCTCAATATATTCTCTGTTTAATTCTTCCCAAATTATCTTTTTGTAATTCTGCTCCTCCTCATTGTGAATGTAGCCATCAACCTATGCAACATTGACATTTTTGAGACATTCAATTTCCTAAATATAATAGGAAGTATATAACTTTATATACCTCCTTACCAGCATCCAAGTACTACACCATGCAACTTCAACATACAAGTACTATACCATGCAACTTCAATGCAGAACATCACTTAATATTATGTATGCAGAGCAGGGGGGCCACCCATATCAAATTTTGTGCATCTCTTAATATCATGTATAAAGGGAGACCACCCATATAAAATTTTGATTAGAAAGAGAATGCCATCTGTTAGAACAAACTATGACAAACACAGAAAAAAACAAAGATAAATTAAAGACAACACAAGATTTATGTGAAAAACCCAAATCGGGAAAAACCTTTGGGCGAGAGGCAAAAGATATTATTACTATATCAAAGTATGAAAAATACACACGGTGAATCTGTTAAAAAGAGCCCAAGACTAAGGGACAAAATAATATTGAAACCCTAACTACAATAACATATATATAGCAAGACTTAAAAGCATAACGGGCCCAAATAACGTAACAGGTTCATACGACCGAAGTTCATTGCCCACAACCTGTCTTTCTTTTCCTTCAGGTCACCACACAAAATAATTTGGGGAGGTCAAGTCAGATCCCGAACAAAAATTTGAAACGTACATAACACCATCAAATATAATACTATCAAAAGAATTTGGTTATTAAACATTCATCTACTAGAGAAAGTGGTAACCCAAGGAAACTGTATAAAAACAGCAATAAAAAATAAATTTCTTGGTTACTAGATATAAATATATTCATTTAGAGACTCATTAAATACAAAATGTAGTGTATGAAAGCACAAACCACAATCCCCCCACCCCCCCAAAAAAAGACAAAATTCATGCATAAAAATTGCAAAAAAAAATTGGGAAATTGGTGCTATAAGCTCAAACAACGAGGATATCAACTTCATTACATACCTCAAGATCATCAATATCAGAAAGAGTTTCTGATTCATCACATGCCTTATTACTCAAAACATCACTGTCATGTACTTTATCAAAAGCATCATCATCATTAGCCACATGCTTGGTAGCACCCCCTGACCCTTCAAATTTTGAAGAAACATTTTAAGCATACCACAATCTGAAGCCATGGCATTGCAAATATGTAATTATATTTAAAGTCTTATTTCTTCAATGGGATAAGAAGGACGGGTTACCAATGTCACCCTCTGTTAAGTGCACATCTTCATCTCTGCTTGCCTCTAGGCTATCCAATTTTTTTCCAGACTAATAAAGTAAACAGAAAGCAATAATTATTGATAATAAAAAAACCTTAAACATTGCAAAACATAAATAGAATTCAGAAGAAACATTAATGTGATTAAATAGCTGACATATTATATTCTCTGATTCATGCCAAAATCTTATTGGAAACAAAGTCAGCAGAATCATAAATGTTATTAAATAGCTGACATGTTTCCCTGATTCATCCCAAAATCTCATTTGCAAGCATGAAACACAAGTTCAAATATGAAGGTGGCCACATTACCCACCAGATAATGCTCAAGGATTTACTCCAATCACCCCACATTTTGCTTTTGCAATTGAAGTATATGCAGGGAACACTCGGGATTAATTAGAAAAAAAAAACTACACTCAACTTATAAACATAATGAATCACCAACCAAAAAGTTACACAGAAACAGCCAATCATAGAGGCACATTAAATAGGATTGTTATCTGATCAACAAAACTAGTTAGTCGTAAGATTAAAAGGAATAATAATATACAAAAATAAAAAAGAAATTATGTCAGGTACATTTAAACAATTACTGTTGTTTTGCCTCTGCAAAGCCTCAGTATCATAACTTGAATCAGAATTTTCCTCGGCATACTCTTTATTCGCCATTCTCTCCTGCTGTGCGTTGAAAAGCTGGAGGTTCTGATCCTCCATCCAGTCCTCCAGAAATGGATATGAACTGTATCAAATAGTATAGGCATGGAGAACAATTGTCAAAACTAAATATTTAGCATAAGTTCAACTAAAAATAAGCAGCAGGAATTACCTCTTCATAGCATTTCACACATAGCCCATGGGCAAAAGCTAATGCACCCTTATGTTCACAAAGCAATTCACTTCCTTCAGAGACTTTCAAGCCAGCGGCTGATTGTTTAGTTGACCTACGCTCTACTTCAAGCTCTACTGCCTTTTTAGTGAACTCCTCAATCTGGTTGCATTGAGAAATTTATAATAAACTTTAAAAAGGAAGGAATAAACAGGGGGGGAAACAACTTTGGAGACAAAAATTCAACACATGCACTCTTTCTGAAGGGGCGAAAACAGAGAAAGGACGATAACACAGAAAAACTACTACTCACGCCAATCAGGTTTATAAATCTTAAAAGTATAAGATATGATCACAATAGCAAAAAAGTTAATTTAAATTATCATAAATTTAATGGTGGAGTCCACAAGCAAAGTGTTGAAAGAGAGAAACTGATTTTGGGTTTCTTTCATTAATACTTTCATATGTTTACATTGATTTACACCAACTTATATACTAGTTTCACAATGCAGTGCTCCCTTAATTTATGGGTAGTGCTTCCTTAATTTATGGGACAAGATCCCTAATTATACCATTGTATCTTCTAACACTCCCCCTCAAGTTACACCCAAGTTGGTGTATAAATGTCTCATATACCCAACTTGAAATGAATGAATGAAACAACTTACTAGTAACACCTATAGTCAAAATATCAACAAGTTGACATTCTTTTCTTGACGAAAGGTAAGCAAATAAGACCACTAGTTAACTTTTCTTTAACGAAGTGCATGTATTGTGCTTTGTTCTATCATGTTGTACCGGGTCGTTCGCAATACTAATAGCTGTTTTATTATCACAAAATAATTGCATAGGCCTTTTAGTTGCAACACCCAAATTTTCTAACAAAGTTCGAAACCACATTAGTTCACATATACACAAGGAGATAGCTCAATATTCTGCTTTGGCACTGGATCTTGCCACTACGGATTGTTTCTTACTGCGCCAAGTAACAAGATTGCCACTAACAAATGAGCAGTAACCAGATGTAGAACGACAATCATCTATAGAGTCGGCCCAATCCGAGTCAGAGAATGCTTCAATTCTCATGTAACGCGCGAACAATATACCTTTCACAGGAACTAACTTGAGATATCTCATAATTTTGTAGACAATTTCCACGCGAGGATAATACATATACCGACTTACTATTTCCATAGTATAAGATATATCAGGTCTATTATGATAAAGATATATCAATCGTCCCACCAAACGTTGGCATCTTTCTTTATCAATCGTAGGTCCTGAGCCACCTAATAGGAGAATCAACAGGCTTACATCCTAACATGCCAGTTTTTGTTAGAAGATCAAGTATATATTTCCTTTGAGATAGAAATATTCCACCTAAGATCTCATGACTTCAATTCCAAGAAAATATTTCAAAGGACCAAGATCTTTGATTTCAAACTCTTGCCAATATTACTTTCAGGATTAACTATCTCTTCTATTATCCTCTCTGTCACCACAATGTCATCAATATAAACAATAAGAATGATAATCTTACCATTTATTTGTTTGACAAATCGACTCTGCTTGTACTCAAACCTTATCATTGCTTTATGGAATCTACCAAACCACTCTAGGAGATTGTTTCAAACCATACAGAGCCTTTCACAACTTACAAAACTTATCCTCAGTGGCAGATGAAGCAAAACCAAGTATTTCCATATACATTTCCTCCTCTAAGTTATCATGAAGAAATGCATTTTTTACGTCTAATTGCTGAAGATCCCAATAGAAGTTTGTTGCATATGAGATTATGGTATAGTACAAACAAAATTCATCTTCGCCACATGAGCAACTGTCTCCTGATAATCAATCTCATGGATTTGAGTGTACCCTTTTGCAACTAGTCTAGCTTTGAGTCTCTCAACTGTACCATCAGACTTTTGTTTGACTGTATATGTCCACTTACATCTAACTGATTTTATCTCGCAAGGAAGAGTAACTAGTTCCCATATAAGGGTAAGCATGGTGCGGTTTGAAGCTCAAACTGCACACGAAACTGCTTAGATGCGGTTTGACAAATCCAAAACCGCACATGAAATCGTTTGTGATTAGTGCGGTGCGGTTTTGAACCGTGCAGTTTGGTTTCATTTTGTGCAGTTTCGGTTCCAAAACCAATTGAAATAACAAACCCGTAAAATAGTTAGCAAAATCATCCACGCAAATGTATTACGCTGTGAACACAATCATGGAGCTAATTTAACAAAATAGTTCCAGACATCAACAATTATATGGTTGATTAATACTATGTTATCACATTTGATTTAAGAAATACCAAGCCACTCTTGATTTGTAAACATAATTGATACTATTTATTCTACATTCAACCCTACAATATATGTCTTATAAAATAAAATGAGAATATTTTATAGTAGAGAAATTATATATACTTGTAGCAAATTTGCGAAAACATGATGATTATTTGGTGCGGTTTCGGTTTTATGCGTGCAGTTTTGATTAGTAACCAAACCGAAACCGTAAATTTGGTTTTTCAACCCACCTAAAACCGCCACATACACCGGAGCCGTTGGTGCGATTTTATTTGGTGCGGTTTGTGCGATTTTTGGTGCGGTTTCATTCCAATTTGGTTTCTTGCTCAGGCCCATTCCCATATATCATTCTTTTTTAGGGCATTCATCTCGTCTATGATAGTCTGTTTCCAGTTCTCATCGCTAATTGTTTCTCTCCACCCCTAAGTGACAAATATAAAAGACAAGGAATAAATAAAGGAATGGTAGGATGCACATAATTTATTATAGGTTAAGAAATTAGAGATAGGATGTTGGAATCTAACCCCTTTTCTAAAGGCAATAGGAAGATCAATACCATCAGAAGAACAAGTAGGATTAGGATTCTTACCATTAGCATTATCAAGACTAAGTTTTGGGCAGAGTTGTTGCAGTAGTGCAGAAATAATGACTTTATTCTTGCCTCTTCATACATGGGTCCTTAACCCATGATCATCCTGTCTAGCATGCGACTCTTGTGACTACCCTTGTGAAGGTTTATCAGAGACAACAAGAACAAGAGAAGATTTTATAGGATAAGGTTAAGTAGTACTACTTGTAATGCCAACCTCATGAGAAAGCTTCTCATCATCAATAAAATCCTTCCCCTGAGTAGTAGGTAAGAAAGAGTAAAAATGTTTCGACTCCCAAAGTGACATCACTAGTGACAAAAACCTTTGTGAAGGAAGGTGATAACACTTGTAACCTTTTTGGGCAGGAGAATGCCCAATGAAAACACACATAAGAGCCTTAGGATCAAACTTTTCCCGAGTGGCAGATTTATCATGAACATAACACAACCAAAAACTCGATGTGAAGGAGAAGGATTTGTCGTGTTAGAGGAAAGAAATGTGACTTCTATTCTCAAGAATTTAAGAAGGAAGCCAATTTATAAGAAATGCAGCATTCAAAACATCTCCCCATAGAAATTTAAGTGTTTTCATAGTGAACGTGAGAGTGCGTGTAGCCTCTAGAAGTGTCGGCCTTTTCTTTCTGCCACCCCGTTTTGTTCTGGGAATTTGACACAGGAGGTTTGAAGTATGATGTCATGCTGAGAGGCATAGGATGCAAAAGTATTATCATTACTATATTCACGACCATTATCGCTATGGAGAATCTTGACTTTAGCTTCAAATTGGGTTAGGATCATCTTATGAAATTTTTGAAAACGGTCAAACACCTCATTTTTGGAATAAAGAAAATCCAAGTTGTACGAGAATAGCAATCAATAAAACTAACAAACCATTTATAACCAAAATGAGAGACAACCCAAGAGGGTCCACACACATCAGTATGTCTAACAGCAAAAGGTTAAGAATGTCAACTGTTAATAACTGAATAAATAGAATGTTTGTGTTTACCTAATTCACATGGTTCACACAAAAACTGAGTTGTGTGACACTGCTCAACTAAAGATGGAAATAAAGACTAGTACAAATAAAGGAGGATGTCCCAGACGTCGATGACATTGATGAAGAGAAGTCGGGTGAGATTCAAAAGTAGATTGAAGAGCCTGAGTAGCAGTCTCATCTGTAATCAGAGGTATGTTAGACGTGGGAACATCCAAATAATATAGACCACCAACTGCAATCTACCACTACAATCTTCTGTCCCGTCACCAAGTCCTAAAAAACACAATAAGCTAGGGGGGAAATGACTGAGCAATGTAAGGATTCGATAAGACGTTGGATAGATAAAAAGTTTGCAGTAAATGAATGAATTTGAAGAACAAATAATAATGTTAATGAAGGAGTACAAACTACTGAACCACTCACGGAGATAGGAGAAAGAGAACCATCAGCTACTCGAACCTTGTCTTTCCCAGAACTAGGCGTGTATGAGGTAAAGAGATTGGAGGACCCAATCATATTCTCAGAAGCATTTGTGTCAATGATCCAACTAGGGCAAGTTGATGAGACATTAAGTGCACAAGTGTATACCTGATTGTGCATAATGAGAAGAAATAGATTTGGTAGTTTCTGACGTACTGGATGCATCAACATGAAGTGTAGTAATGGACATATAAGCCGAGGAACCACGTCCACGGTCACTACGAGACCGACCCCCACGACCTTTAGGGCGTCCATGAAGCTTAAAACGACAATCTCTGGTATGTTTTCTCCCCCCACAATAGTCACATTTGCCGTTCTCCTTCGCGTTCGAGTGTGTGACAGGTTGAATGGAGAAGCTCGGTTTAGGATATAAAGGAACCATGGTTGATCGATCAACGAGATTTAGATTAGAACCATCACCCGACGTTTACTTTCTTCCTCCTGTTGGACTCGGGCATGAGCCTCTCGCAATGATGGAAATGGTGTCTGACCAATCAACTATGCTCGAACTTGATCATACTCATATTTAAACCAGCCAAAAAATCCACAACTATATCTTCACCAACAAACTTTTGATAAGTTGTTGCATCTTCCGTACATTTGGCTTAAAAAAGTTGATAAGGATCAAACTCCTACCAAAGTACATTAATCTCCACTAAATACTGAGCCACGGTCTTCTCCCCTTCACCAATTTCACGAATTCTTTTACGAATGTCATATGCCTTAGACGTATCACCAGAAATATAGATAGTTTGAGAGATAGCCTCCCAAAGCTCATAGGCAGTGTCTAAGAACATGTAATTGCTCCTCATACTAGGTTCCATCGAATTAAAATTCCATGTCTTCACCATGGAATTATCATATTTCCACTCCTCTTGGGCCATACCAACTTTTTCAGGTATAGTAGGTGTTCCCTGGATGAAATGTTGCATACGATTGGCCTCAATCGACATGCGGCACACTTGAAACCAAACCAAATAGTTGGTTCCATCTAGTTTGAAGGGGCTTAACCAATGTTGAATTAAGAGTATGGCTTCTAACAGCTTGTTGTCCCATATTACTGTTATAAACCCCATTGCTAGCACCACTTTGTTCCACCATATACAATATATATCCGAGGAAAAATTTAACCAAGAATAGCAAATGATTGCACTACATTTCGAAACAAAATATATGTAGAAGCAACAATAAGAATTTTAAACAACTACAGTAACAACAAAGAAAATGAAGCTACACAAGGCAACCGACTGATGTAAAAAAGAATTGGAGAAACCTGAACCAGACACAACATATAACAGAGGGAATCGACGCGCTAGAAAGCTAGCGAGTAAAAGCACCATGGAAGTGTATTGGAGAGAGGTGATCGACATGGAAGTAGTTATGACGGAAGATCGCCGGAAAAAGTCTCACAGGAAGGCTAAAGGTGGCGCATGACGTCGGCACTCCGTGAGTGAAGTGGCGTGTGGGGGCGCATGTGGTGGTGGGTCAAAAGTCCGAAACCTATGTGATTGTCACCTGACTATGGGTAACATAATTATGATCTCAATTTCCTTGTACAGATTTGTTTAACTAGTTTTCTAAGATAAAATAAGAATGGTAGCGAAAAACTAAAGAATAAGTGGGCTAGTTTTCTAATAAGAAGAATAAGGAATGTAGTTTTGATACCATGTTGAAAGAGAGAGATTGATTTTGGGTTTCTTCATTAATACTTTCATATGTTTACATTTATTTAAATTGACTTGTATATTAGTTTCACAATGTAGTACTCCCTTAATTTATGGATAGTGCTATGTGCTCCCATAATTTATAGGTAGTGCTCCACGGGTAGTGCTTCCTTAATTTATGGGACAAGATCCCTAATTATAGGATTGTATCTTCTAACACAAAGATAGTGTGGGCTGTTTGACTTGATACATTTGAGGCGCAAAAATATTTGACATTGCAGATGAACAGCAAACTTAGACTAGCTCGTGTGGGACATAGTTCTGCATGATAATCCTTTGAGACTCATTGAATTTAAGACAACCCAGGTAGGGTACCATAGGCTTGCGAAATTGTGTCATGGTGGCAAACCCATAATTATCTCTCTTTTGTGCTGAAATATTAGATTGACCTTCTAATTTTCCATTTCCAAGATCTAATTAATGCTTTACCAAAAGGTTTGACAAAGTAAGAAGTCAAAACTTTAACTTGCTCCAAGTCTTTTACTATAGGAAAAATAAATCAATATTAAAGTGCCACAAACAAAAACGATATCACAAGAGGTATACTAAAATGCACAAGAGTTGTTAGAGAGCATCATGTAGTGTTTTGGTCATTTCACACGTGTTTGAATAATCACATAAAAAGTATCTATGTGCGCTTAGAAGAATTAGTTGCGTCACGTGTTAGAAAAATTGTTAGGTGTCACATGTAGTAGGCCATGCTGGCAGCAGTCAGACTCCTTTAAAAGGTAATGTTGCAGCTCTTCCAGGTTCATGGTGTGGACAGTTTTGACAGCAAGAGATCAAAAAGTCCCTCTCTAGAAATGAGAGGGGTATTTATGGATCGAGGGTTCTCTTTAGGAAGTAGACAGGTGCTAGGCAGATGACTAAGCCATGTGACTTTAACGCACTTGGTCAAATGAGTCCCCCACTCTATATGATGCCTTTGTGGAGCTTGAATCCCCTCGGTTTCCTACCCACCAAGCCAAAACCGTCTACCAAGTCCCAAAGGAAAGGTGCATAAATCTTCTGTCGTGGAACTTAGAGAGGCCTCTTCTATCTTAAATCTCCATGCTTCATTGGTCAAACTTCGAGTGTCCGAAATCCATCAAAAGTGCCTTATCAACGAAATTCATGCAAGGAATCAAGGCCCTGAAAGGTGGCCAAACCCTTGGGGGTGGCTAAACCCCAAGGGTTTTCCCTAGTCTGGTTTGCTTCTTTTGGTTGCTCTTTCATTGGATTTCCACAAGAGCAGGAGCCTGCAACAAAATCGGAGGAAATCACCCCCCCCCCCCAGGGTGGACGAACCCTAGGTGACCAAACCTTATGGGGTTCCTTCCATGCCTTGCAAATTTTCTGGTTTTTCCGACTTCTCTCATTGTCATTGGTTCGATCGACCTTCAAAAAATCGAAGAGGAATCAAGGAGTTCAAGTGATCCTCCCATAGGTGGCCAAATGCTAAGGGCAGCCGATCTCAGGGATCTCCAACACTTGGCCCAGTTTTGATAATTTTTGCTCCAGGTTGAATCTTTCGGGCAATTTGATTCAATTACAGGTTATTAGGGTCTAATCATAGCACACATGCCCCTCTTTTGCTGTACGCACTCCTCTTTTACTTACAAGGGCTCACCTTTCAAAACAAAATTATAAGGTGCCCACCAGCTTTTTTAGTTTTCGGTTTTTTATAAGCCAATACACGAAACTAAGTCCAGCTTCTCATCTTTAAGTCAAGCTTCTCATCATTGTAATCAACTACCTTGTGTTAAAAAAAATTATCATCATATATTACTCTTAGCATTAATTATCATTTTTCTATTTTTATGTATCACATCAGTCATGTGAAAATTAAGTAATTAAATGAAAATTTATATATAAATAATTTTGTCATTTACCATTTTTCTTAATTTGTACAAAAGTTATTTATAACTTTTATTATATACTATATGGATGAACAAGTATTATCCCACATTTATATGAAATACTGATATTGATTATAATTAATAACTAATAATTCTCTTTATTAACTCTGTATATCATTTATATGTATATGCTTTATGTAAGGACTAATAATTCATCCGTTTTAAAATAAAAGTCTTTATTATTATTTAAGCAATAAAATTTTGCTATTTTATCACATTTTTTCATTATGTGCAAAAAGAAATCGACTCAAATTTTTATTACTGAGATAGAGGTATAATCTAACTTGTGTAGTTGTGTGGCATATAGTTTCACTTGTTAAAATAATAATATTTTGAGTCTTCTTCAGTTTGCTTTTCCTCTCATTTTTAACATTATCAAAATCCAAATTCTGTAATAAGCACCTCATAATATTTTCGCTCGAAACATTAAATATAATTTCTAAAGAATAATTGTTGCAAGTGTTAATTAAGGAATTTGGGTGTTTTCATCAGCCTTCAAAATTCTTTGTTGCCATTTTATACGATATAAATGAAGTACTTATTTTGATCCCATGCCCATCAAGTGGGTGTTGAAATTTTGAATTTACAAGGCCGTCATTTTAGAAAGGGTATACGCTTCTCTTCCTGTTAGTTCTGCTTGCTATTTTCTTCCTTTCATGATGGATATTTCCATTTTCTAGAAAAAAATTTGGGACCTAAATGGTTAACCCATGAACGCACACCCACAAAGAATTTTGTCCACACTCCTTAACCCATGCTCCATCACACTTTTCTACTTTTGCTAATAGTACCTTGTCTGAAAACTCTTCCTCCCAAATCTTAAGATTCTTATCTCAGTAGTGTTTTCCATCTAGTTTTCCAAAATCTTTTTACATTTGAAAGGTGAAGGCTCGTTCTAAGATTAGGCTGATTTGGAAATTAGCCTTTAATAAACTCAACATTAATGACTTGCTTCAGAGGGTAGATCTTACAATGTCGTTTCTCCGGATGTTTGTGTAATATGAACAAGGATAATGAGAATAATCCTCATCTTTTTTTACATCATTACATGGTAGCCAACACATCAAATTTGTATTTGTTTTTGGGATTTTGAGAATTTGGTGTCCTTGACCAAGTACTTTTCCCTTTTCCACTTGATTGCTTTTATAGAGGATGCATTATCCTCCCTCTCTCCCCTCTGTTTCATATTCCCTCTATTTTCTGATAAATCTTATTTTTTCTATAAAAAAAATTATTGAAATGTTAACTCATGCTCAAGGGTCAAACTTTTAGCAATCAAATTTTCACATGAACAACATTTGTATATTATGAGGCTATGCCAAGAGGAGTAAAACATACCGTCAGGCTCCCTGATTCTGTATTCTCAAACTCAATTAACCGCTTTGTCAATGTTGCTTCACAGATATGTACAATCTTTACCTGAGACAATTCAAATTATTTAAATACAAAATCACACAAATAATGGACTAATGTCAAATAGTGGAACTCTATTAAGACGAATTAAATATTGGATGGAATCTGATTCTAAAGATCACCCGATATACAAGGAGAAAGTAACCTCATCCCAAAAAATAAAATCAAAGTTACTGAAAATAGAATAGAGCCACTATTTCATGCATACAACATCATAATCCTGTTCACAATATTATTGATAATATGAATATCATACTTGAAAAGGTAAAATCATGAACAAGTGCAGGCCATTTCAGCAGCAAGTAGTGAAGGTATTTACTTGTGCACTATTACAATTGTGGACAAATAAGTTTGCATGCAGCAGGTTAAGGTGATAAGGAACAACAAATGAAGGAATAGAAGGGGATGCCATCAACATTTTTGACCATCAAATGAAGGAATAAATTGTGCTTACAATGTGTGACTTGGTATACTTGTGACCATGTGAAAGCGCAGATATGTATAATGCTGCACCACATAACCCACTAGGTTTTCTCCCCGTCTGAAAGCATTTAAAATCAATTGAAAGACAGAGCAACAATTGATTACCAACACCTCACACCACAAATGCATAACTACACCTCACACCACAAATGGCTATGGATCTTAATCTAGCCAACTGATCTATGATTGTTCATCCAAAATCATGTCTCAGGATTAAAAACTAATTAAACTGTCCCTCAAACAGTTTGGAGGACAGATACAAAATGTTTGACCGACGGGTAAATAATCATATTTGCCCTTGCGTAAAAATAAAAATAAATAAAAGGAGCCCCTGCATAAAAATAAAAATAAATAAAAGGAGTACCCATCAGTTGAACAGTAGCAAATGGTACTTTTTGTACCAGAAAATCTGAACTTTCAAAACTTTTAAAATTTGGAAGTGTTACTAGCCTCGGAAGTTATGGTTTAAAAAAAAAAAGAGCTGCAACACTTGAAAATTTCCCATCACCTATATATTTTCACAACAGTCAAGATTCAAATCACCAACATATTAATTACTATTTACCATGATCTTCAAAATTAGCCTCACTAGTACTAGATATAGTTTCCAGACCAATTAGATGGAGCATATCGACAGAAGTAATGCTGCAATTTTCTCCAGCATATTTTTCCTACAAGCACCAATTATTGAGGATTTTAGCTGGTTTGGTTACAATTTAATTACATGAATTTCATATTCAAAGTTTGGTTATAATTTATTTTGAATCCAATTTATTGTGTTTAGTTTGAAATGGGGATGTGGCAGTTTAAATTTTGAATGTGGTGAATGTTGTGAAAGTATATAGGTGATAGAAAATTTTCAATTGTTACCAACACAAATAATATATGCAGGGGCAATTTTGACATTTATCTGTCCGTCAAACAGTTTGTATCCTGAGCCGCATGATTTGTGGATGAATGATCATAGATCAATTGGCCAGATAAAGATCCATAGCCAACCTTGGGTATGGATCAGTTACCTATATATATAGGTAATTACCTGCATCCAGTCTCGCTTCATGCTAGCAATAATTTTAAGTGCCGTCTTGGTAACATCTTCATTTTTCTGTCCCAATAACCCTGTATTTTACATTGCCAATCATGGTTTTACCAATTTGTTGCTATGTGCAAAAACTGATTACGTGAACTACCAACTCTACTACCATAACTTTAATGGAAAGCAAGATTAAATGTTGAATGTAATTACAAATTCAGATGCACCGATATATGGCCCTCCAAACAATCATGGAATGCAAGAAATATATAGAAACAATGACCACAGATGAACTGTAAGGAATATAATAACATAGACCTCAAGTCAATAAATCAATGTATTTGCAGGATAATCAAGTTCAAGCAGATTGTAACTGTACACAGAACTTCCTAATCAATAAGTAGTCTGCATTTAGTTATCAAACAGCCTTTTCCAGAGTCTTCACTCTTCAAGTACTGTTTTGCACCTCAGACTCGGTCTCATAACAAGATTATATGCCACATTTTGCAGCTACTAGTCTAACTAAAAAGCCAATTAAGGCTTCACATATAATATAAAAGAAAGTAGGGTAAGGGAATCTTGTATACCAATTAATTAGAACCTCGTCAAAATTTGCTTCAATGAGCCCGGCAGTAAATGAGAAAGAGGAACAAACTAATGAATTGTACTAATTCAGATAAACCTTTAATTAATCATGCTTTACATCAAGAACATAACAGAGATTCAAAAGGATTTTTCCCAATAAGATGAAATGTGCACAAGTACATGAGAAGATCACTATCAACTACTCAATGCATATGAATGTACTAGCAACATTGCGGACATGCACACAACAAAACTAAAAACATAAAAAAAAATTGTACCAAATTGGGCAAGACCCAAAATACAAATCAAGTATCAATTCACTAGCCCAGAAACACTAGTTAGTCCACCACAGGCCCACCTAAAAGTTATGACAGTCTAGTCCATCCCACATGTTCCGATGTGGGAATGGGGTATTATAATATCTCTAATTAAGACTCGGCGTCCTAGTTAGGGCTCATTAAGGCAATCTATCTGGGCAGTCTAGTCACAATCCTCTGTCAAATTCAAGAATCAATCCCCAGGTGATGTTGATGTCAAAAAGAAGAGAATTTGTTGTTAATTTAGTAATTGTTATTCAGAGATAAATATTTGATTCTCGGTGCTTTTGTGTGTTTCTCTCTGATTCTCAACAGAGATAGATACTATTCCTTCTTGCACTTAGTCCTACACCAGATGTGTATGCACCAGACGCACCACACCATGAGGGTTCACTGCCCGGATCAAGCCTCAATCCTCAACCTAATGTCCCTAACTGACAAGGTCATCTTGGCCTACCACCCAAAAGTCATGACAAACTATTAATACAAATGGTAGTAGAGTTGAGACTTTATATGCAGGACAGTCCATCACATGTTTTAGTATAGACTGAGATTACAAAACAAAAAAGGAACCATAAATCTTTAAATATGAAATGACAGAAGTTATTAACAATAAAATAGTTGGCGTTGGTTGGCCCATTATTTCAAAAGGCAGAAGAGAAGAATATTTACCATGTAATGTGCGTGTAAAGGACATATTATAAAGTTAAAGGTTAAGGAAGAAGGTGTGAGCATGTGTTTTGGATGTTGATCAATTGAACCACATAGTTAAAGATTTTTTAATGTTTTCATAATATTTATTTTCATCTCACAGAGTATTTAGTATTTAAAGCCTTTTTTTCTGTTGTTAAATTTTAATACATGCACAATTTATTATGGACTTTTATGATTAAGATAACAAAAATGTCATGAAAATCAAAACATTCAACGCACTCCAGTCAATAAAGTGAAGTTTTCCATTAATTTTCTCTCTTTTTCTTGCATGGTTAATAGACACAAAGGACATAACTGCATTTCAATTATAAATTTTTGGTATGCAATATTCTTTTGTTAGTTAACATCAATGTTACTTGAAACGTGGTATGTTACGAATACAGAATACAGGTACATGGTACGTTACATAGCTAAACAGTGATACATTAGGTATTTTTATATAAGTGATTAAGTTCTTATAGTTAGGAACTCTTAGAATCTAAATGTAATAAAACTAAGTTTTATAGAATATTTTTAATTGAATCAAACAAGTAGATTGTTTTATAAATATTTTAGTACAAATGTAATGTTTGACATCCAATACTACAGTATAATATTAATACTTATGCAACCATAGTTAGACAACAAACAAATTTTTTGGTGCGCTAAATTTAGAGTATTGGTATGTAAAAGTACCGTATTTGAGTACGCAAGTACCAATACGTGGTTCGCTAGATATATGAAAGTATCTGGTAGCTCTGGTTAACATATAGAGGTAAAAAATAATATAAGGTATCCACAAACTCCATTCCTCCAAAAAGAGATTAGTACACCAAAACTTGTGTTACTTTTGGGTTTTGAAGTTTTTTCTCCTTTCATAAAAGTTATTATTGTAATTCATGCATATATTTTTATGAAAAATACCAGCATAGTGTTGAGTCTCAGAAGAACTTGTACATCAAAGAGATTTGTCAGATAAAACCTCCATCAAGTAAAAATTAAAAATTAAAAAACAAAACTACATTAAAATATTTCACTGTAGAGGGAGTAAAAGTAACGAAAAACTTACTGTGGGAAAATCGATGAATAAAAAGACTAGGGTCAACTGGTTTCTGAACATTTTCGTGCTCCACAAGGCTTAGTAGTTTGCAAAGAAGCAAATATACAGCACCTAGCTCATATCTGAAACAAAATTTAGATTTTTTATATTAAAAAAAAAACATTGCAAATTCAAAATTCACTCTCCACCCCCGGAACTCTCTTCAAAAGATAATTTTGAGTTTAATTTTTCAAGCAAACTGTCAGAACAAAAATTACTGATATCTTTTTCTACTACCCTCAAGAAAAGATCCATACACATTTCTACCCAAGAACTCTGCGAAATCAATTAGAAGATACGGTTTATTCTTCGTCCTGCAAATAAATGGATCAAACATGAGTACTATCCACATATTTTTTAATCAGCAATCTGAATATCATTGAGAAAATACAGTCAGCAATTATCATTATTAACCCATCCAGCCATCCAACAAATATTTCAACCATGCTTTTGAAAGATCCTCAGGAAACTGTTTTAATGGAGGCAGAAACCTTATCAAAAAGACAACTTTAGTTAACCATCTATATCAAGTTCTTCAAGACCAAAATATATATATTAATCAATTCGTTTCTTTTTTTCTTTTCTTCTCTCTCACGTCTTTATTCCAGGTTATCTACAAATAATCTTCTATTTGTTATCTACTTTTGCTAGCTAAATAATAGTTATTACCTCACTAGAGAAACTACATGCCGTCTAATGAGAAAAACATAGATAGCAGTTGATGCAAGAAAAATATTTCAAACATATAAATTACTGACGCAGAATTATTCACATCACTATATCAGCACCGTTCACTCCACTGTAGCCAATATTGTTCACACTCCGGGCCTTTTAAAATTTAGGGGCTGAAAAGCCTATTACTTCTTTTAGTTATTATGTTAAATTATGTGGTCGATAGTAGATTATTTCAAGGGCTAGGATTTAATGGTATTAGGGTTTATATAGTTTTCTTTTTTATATATAGTAGTTATGTCAGCTTTGTAATGGACTTCTAATCATTAATACCTTTGGCTTTTGAGTTCTCCTTTCTCAATTTTATATGTAATAAAATAATAAAAAAGCGCCAAAAGGGGTTGAAACCTAAAAAACATGAATTCTTCTATCACTTAGGGTTTTGCTTTTATTTTCACATATTTTGACCCATTTCAAAGTTTTCCCTTAGTTTTTCTCTTCATGAAACTTGGGCTCTAGCAATGCCGACTGCATGAGTGATGCAAATTTGATGCACGACAAGGTCTTAAACGGTATAGGTAAGGATGTAGCTAAGGAATAAAAGGGAGGACAGACGGTAAGAAAGTAGGAAAGGATGCCTGAAGTACTCAAAATTTCCAACCATGGATTACATCAGCTTATATAGACATAAAACTCTCTATGTAAGGTAATTTAATTTAACTAAACTCCTATAATTATCTACTACAAGTAAAAGATACAGGAAAACACCTACCATAACTAAAAGATACAATTTAGATACAACTAATTTTATCCATCGATAATAATATAAAATAATTAAGCAATCAACCTTTAGTTACATATCCTCCACATCAACCATAAAAGATAGATTTATCACCAAAGAATGAAAATCAAATGTAAGGCAAGGCGTAGCTTTTTACAAGAAATATTTACATAATATTATAAATAGATGTACAAGTAAAAGATACAGAAAAATACCTACCATAACAAAAGATATAATTCATATACAACTACTTTATCCATAAATAATAACATAAAAATAAATTAAATAATTAAGCAATCCTCCTTCACTTTTCATATTTGATTCCGCATCGGCAATAAGAGAGAGATTTGTCAACAAAAGAGAATCAAATGTCAAGGCATACCTTATGAAATACGTTTTATAAGAAATATACATAAGTACTTCTTATATCAAATCCTTAATTTGCTTAATCATTTTTAAAAATTTCAATAAGATGGTTTGCTACTAGAATCGTTATAGGACTGAATAAGATATTAGAAATAAATTATTACTGAGAAGACCTCATTGTGCTACCCGTGAGACATTTGCAGATGCAGATTCATCAGGGAACCTTAAAGCCAAAATTGACAAAGGAAGCTACCCATTGATACATTATGCTTTCTTAAATACAAAGAATAAAAAATTACGCACTCTATTGCATTTCATTAAATATTGTGCCCACCTTCAGAATTGGCTCTTAATTTTAATCTAAGGTGAAAAGGTTAAGTGGCATTTACCATCTAACCAAGATCCCTTACCGACAAACAACGTAAAGACAAGCAGCCTCAACTAGCTCCTTTTCACGACCTCTAGTGAAATTCCGCTCAACTGCTATCTTCAAATTACACAAACTAAAACTATCAGACATTATGATAGATAGCCAGCTAAAAAGCTAATATATAACATAACATTACTGTATAGAAGCGTCGGCGCTGGTTCAAATACAACTTCACGATCATCATCATTGCACACAGATAAAAATATCCATTCCATATCTTCAGAAGCTGCACAACCAAAAGTTTTAACGATATTAATGTGAATATATATTCTCTTTCCACTATGTGGTCGAGTCAGTGGTTTGACAATAATGAAAAGACTGTTTGAAGCTAAGCTATGAAGAATTTGATACTGGCTCTATATACTTGAAACCAAGGCATTTATGTATTAATGGGCATGTATATCTTGCGGCCGTTTCTTTCCTTCTTCCCCATTATTCTCGTGTGGATTGGATTGTTCCACATATCTTGCTCTTCTTCGTCATTATTTTTTTCCAAAAGGAAAGAAAGAAAATAGATAATAATAACAATAATGATTCAAGCTTTCACTTTGAAAATAAAATGTTTCAACTATGCAATCACTAATTTAAAAATTAAAAAAGTTAAAAATAGAGTAACGAGTTATTGTGAGAGATATTTGATGCAATCTAGGGAGAAGAAACATTCTTTCAATTGCTTCTTCACAGTTCTTGTACTCGTCAATTTCAGTAAACTGATTTGATCTTTTTCTTGCCCATTGACTTTCAAAAGCCAAATCACATAATTCTTTTGTCCGTCTCTATTTTTTGTTTTACCCTGTTACTGGTATGCTAGTAGACTAATTATCACAAGTGTCATCACATTAATATTTATAACTTAGAGAACCTTAATCAACCACCTTGAAAGTTTTGTAATATAATGAAGTATTTTTTAAGACTCTCATGTGTAGTACATCTGAAGCATAATTCTCACCTCGCTGCAGTGTCCTTTCACGTGAAACCGATTGGCCACTAGCAAGGTGATTTAGAGTTCCTTGTGCTCGGCTCTGCACATAAAAAAAATTAGCTCCTGCAAAATACAACTATTTTGAACAGAAAAAAAATATTACTATAGAGAATACATTGGGGGGAGGGGGTCAAGGAGTCTACCAATCCTATAGTATATGAAAATAACAAGCCAACATTCAAGAAAGTGTAGCTCTCCAATCTGTACAAAGCTCAAACACAAAAACGCCCCTAAAGGACCCATGGAAAAATGCCAAGTATGGGTACGTGGTTTGTAAATTAATAGATACCCAATGAGGGGGTTATATTTAGCCTAATTGTGTCGCAATATGTGAAGGTTCATTTATTCGAGTCGCTTACATTATATCTATGTAATAACCCGGATTTTTGTTCATAATTAAATATTAATCTTATTTCCTAAAAGCGTTGTTGGGTCTCCAACGTTTAGTTTTATTTTGATGATAACAATAATTAGTAAATAAATTAATTAAATGGGTCCTCTCCATAGGATTTTTATTATAATTGTTTTATTTATCTTATTTACTTTTATCAAAATATTTTCTAAATCTTATTTAATTGATTTTCTTGATGTTTTAAGTGTTAAATAAATTGGGTCATGCATTTGTGGAACAAAAGTCATATGTTGATTATCAAATGCTTGTTTGACGAATTTCAATTTTATTTATTCTCAAATTAATTTTATTATTTAAAATCTCAAAAATTATTTTTATTTTTGGGTAAAATTATTTTATTGTTTATATATAATATAATATATATATATAGTTAACGTATATATATATATAGCGTGACAATATGTATATATATAAATTATAATCATTACTAATTGTAAGTTTTTTTATCTGCATGCATATATATATATATATATGAAAACGCATGCATGCATACACTTAAATAATAAACTATCATATATATATTATATACTTACATCTGTACTATAGATATATATATATATACCTTCCATGTATGCATTCTTTATTAAATGTGCAAGTGTGTATCTAAGTGTGCTGGCATGGTTTCACATTTGGTCAAAATATATAATAATTGCATGCATGTGCTGGCAAGTTTTAGTGTCAATCATTTTGGGACATCAAGAAACCGTGTATGTGCCGGCCATATATTAAAAGCTTCAAACCATGTTGGTCAAATGAGGTAATAAATGATAAGTAGTAGGAAAATGGCCCAGGCGGATTTTGCTCTTCTTCCGCGTAAAATATTTGTTCCATCTGGTCCGTTAATTTTAAAAATCTTTCATCCAAACCGTTCATTCAAAATCAGATTTTCAAAATTACCATTTTACCCCTGACTTCAAAAATCTATAAATAGGAGGCTTTTCTTTCATTTCTAATTTGTCAATTCACTTTCAAAAAAAGATTATTTCTCTCCCATATCTCTCTCTAAAGCTTTCTCTATTCTTCTTACAAAAGTTCGATTATTTGAGAAGAGAAAGTTGGTCTAAACATTTTGAGATAAGTTATTTGATTTATTTATTTGAATTATCTCTTGCTTATTTATATTTATAGATATACTGAATATAAATTGTTCTACACAATTCTATATATCTATATTTCATCTATTTATCAAATAAAAGAATACTTGGGTGCCTCAAGGCTACTTGAGATACACCTCTACGGAGAGAATTGAAGTAAGATTCATATAGTCTTCAAGAACCTTTTATTGATATTATTTATATAAATATCGTAAAATAGATAATGACCTTGATAGCTCAAAACAACACCTTGAGATACTTCTCCAAAAAGAGTAGTCATCCGAACCGGATTTGAGAATCGTAGTGATCTATTGAAAATTATTTAGGCGCAGCATGAAATCTACTGAGAGATAAACCTCTACTTGGAGAGGAATCAAATAAATCGATTCCTTATAGTACTAAGTGACATTATTTATAAAAAGTTCACATAATAGATAAAATATTTTTATATATTGTTTGAGTTAAACAATAATATTTGTTATATCAAGTATTATGCATCGATTTATTTATTATACTTGATATCTGTCATCACAAGTATTTGTTCATAAATTTATTTATTCATAAAATACTTGTTGCATAATATAAAAGTTATTTAAACTTTTATTTCACAAACTTAAGTGAATATATCTGTACGCTTAATTAGAAGCATATTTGATTTAAAGCTTAAAATAACTTATTTGCTTACTCGAAGCATTTTCACTCTAAAAGTTATTTAAACTTAAAGTGACTTTTCTTTACTCCATAAAGAATAAATAATTCTTTATAATTTGCATTAAATTATATATCCGCTTACAAAGAAGAATAATTTCTCAAGTATAAAAGTCTTTGAACTTTTATAAATATATTTGCTCTTTAATTGATATCTGTTTATTTAAGAAGCATCAATCAGCATGCTAAATTATATCTCGCTTATTTGAGAAGCATCCATCTGTATTAAATTCTTATTTGTTTATTTGAAAAGCATCAATCAGTACTAAATTCTTATCTGCTTATTTGAGAAGCAAATTATTGTAAAATCATTTGTTAAAAGAGAAAAGGTCGAGTTAGTTTATTTTATGTGCACATGAGAAAGGCAGTAATTCTTGACCAAGACCACATCTTTAGAGAGGTCACGGAAGTTGGGTCTAATGTACTTGTGAGGTGAGGAAGAGGTTGTTGTTTCAAGACCAGGATCATAGAATAGAATTGAACTCAAAAGAAGTACAACTAAGCTTGAGGAGGGAGCGGAAAGCTTTACATCGAAGATAGATTAGTTGGGAGCAGTTGGAAGTTTGTCTATAAAACTTTGTAAAAACTTCTCACTTTGTTGAAGGATCTCAAGTCCCAGAGAGGAGCTTGAGGCTGAGGAGTGACATCCCGGATGTATGTTGTGAACCGCACAAATCTCAGCATTGTGTGATCCTACATATTAATTTCTAACACTACCAAATTAATTATCCAAAAAATTAAAAGGCCTAATATTTTTAATTGGTAACTATTATTTAATTTATTATTGGACTTTCAATTTGAATTAAAAATGTAAGTTGCTAAAAAAATTATTTCATTTGGAAAGTTAAATTCTTTTATAAATAATTAATTTAATTAAAATTGAGGAGTCCATTAGGGTTTTGGTAACTCCTATTGTTTTCTTGTTATATTTAAGGAGTGTTAAATGTAACCCTAATTTTATTCTAATTTGATTAGTTAAATTCCCGAGTAGAATTCTCATGTACACTGCAATTCATTAAAAAAATTATAATTAATTCATCCGATGTTGGAATTGAGTGAACCCAAAGCCTATTTATTCAATTTTTCATCTCTTCTTTAATTGTAGAAAGGGAGAAAAGTCATTTGACACCATGTTCCTGCCTTAAATTGATGAAAACCACAACTTGTCCTAATTCCAGTCACAGTTTTCAGCCATAATTTTATAAATTCATAACTCAATCGTATTAACTCCGAATCGATTGATTCTTGAACCTATTCCATGCATCTTCTCGAGAGTTACAATTTTTATGAAGATTTTAAAGACTCTAAAAGACCATAAATTCATATTCTTTATAGGAATGTAAATATTAATTTGTATTTTGATTTTAAGTTCAGTTACGAGTGTTTTTAAATTAAAGATTGTTTTTAAATAAAATATAGGCATGGAATTAGATGTCATGATAATCGGAAAGAGAAGATGAATTTATATAAAGGAATATAATTTGATTGAATATAAACGTTAAAATCTGAAAATCAATTTCTATATTTTAAAGTCTATTATTATGTGGCTATATCTCTTAATCCAATCAATCGTTATAATTTTTTGGATATATAACATATATTATCGAGAATATGTTCACCAATTTTGAACAATTAAATATTAACGTACGATTTGTTATGAATTTTAAGAAGTGGATGGTCTTGGATTTTTCAAACAAATTTTCAACAAGTTTTAATATTTAAAAATATACTCCCTCCATCCCGTATTACTTACTAATTTCCTTTTTAGGGCGTTACCAAATAAATGTCAAATTTCTATATTAGTAACTATTTTTATCTTGTTTTTCCACTTATACCCTCATAATCTTTTTAGTCAACTTTTGTTGAAAACTTAAGAAATGATAAAAAAATTACATTGGGAAATGGTGTATTGTTATACTACATTCTTTCTCATATACTTATTAGAATGTGAGAATAACAACAAGAATGATAGTAGCTAGAAATTAATACCAACAAATGTGGAGAGTTTGCATTTATAGGCATGTGGATGTAATTAGTGGGTGGGTTTGGAGAGAGAAATATACTTATTGGAATGTGAAAATAACAATAAAAAGATTTAGAGAATTCATGTGGGAACTAGTAAGGAATAATTAATGTTGGGGATGAATGGATACTTCAATTAACAAGTAATTTAGAAGGGCAATTTAGGTAAAAAATTATATTATTAATTAGCGTGCCAAAACCAATTAAGACGTTTAATACGGGATGGAAGGATTATAACTTAATGATTTTAAATCCAATTTGGGTGACTCTTGAGGTAAATTGGAATATTTGAAGTCTGGTTACTGTTAAAATTAATTAAATTGAAAAATTATTATAAAATCAAATTGATCTGAGTTATACAATGGACAAAGGTCTTAAAAATAAATTGTCATATTAAAATTTTAAGATTTCTTAAATTTTGTTATTGAACTTTAAGTTATGGAGTATTAATAGTGATCTAAGGCGATAATTAAAAGGCACCTTGAATGAATTATGAATTATTTTGAATTTATTAGTCTCGGATTATATTTAATTAAGGTGAATAACATTTCGTATTTGATAACGTTAGCATTTTAAGGTAAAATTTTGTGAAGTGTGCTATAAGTGGTTTTTGAGTATCAATACGGATTATGTACTCCACTCCTTTGATTATTGTTGTATTTTATATATCTCGTGATATTTCGTCATTCTTTACTTTTTTCTTTTTATATTTTTGTTGGCACTCCACATTCTTGAATAGAAGTTTGATATTTGATACATCGACTTTATTACGTAATTTGAAATATTTTCTTTCTATTATAATTTGAACATAGTTCATATTTCTTCAAATGATACTACCATTATGTTGATATGTTTGTACTGCTAATCGTTCAGAATTTGGGTACTCGCTTAATTGTTCTCCTTATTTTGCTTTGGTTTGAATTCTAGATATTATGAACTTATATTTTATAATCTTTTAAATTTGTTCTTCATGCATAGAACTTTATTGATCTTTGTAGAGCGGTACATGTTTCATTACTTTGGAGGTATTTTGCCTATGATTTGATTTGGTTCAACTTGTATGTTTAGAACCATTTTGTTGTTATTATGTCGCATATGTTGTGACATCGTATCTTTGAAAAATAAGCGATATCCAAGTTATAACCACCTATACTACCGGCATGTCCTCTTGGTAGTTGGTCTCGAGACATTCTGTGGCGGTGTGATCAATCCACAGTGTATCATTTGTATGTTTGCTATGGGTGAGCTTTGGCCATTTGATATGTTTGTTCAGGATGAGTATGGGTCGACCCTAGTTTTTTATTATGTTTTGCAGATTGGTGATATTTGTGCTAGAGACACCTTCCGATTTGCATGCATTTGAATTCGCAATCCGATATATGATTTGCATGTGTGGCATTATTTTGACTTGTCTGTGTGGCAAGTCATATTTATGTTTTGTTCTTAGCTCAGTATGAAATAATCACTTAGCCACTTTGATTTAGCCTTCTGGCTTTTTTCGTTAATTCTGTTGATTTAGATATATTTTATTCATACTTTAGTGATTATATTATCATCGGTATTTATGCTAAAGACTTTGTTCAGTATTTTTTTTCAGTTGACTCCGTATTTTAGTTGTGCATCTTTTGTATATCTTTATCCGTACTAGACAATTGGCTTCTTGCAGGGGCGATTTAGGGCTTTGCGTGATGAGAACTACCTTTGACCTAATAGGTTTATTTGATTTTAGGTTTTGATTATTGTGAAAAATTTTGGAGAATTGTTTTTAATTCGACATTTGTGGATTATAAATTATTAAATATCTTAAGTTATTAGTGCCTTGTCTCTACTATTTTTTAGGTTTGTCAATTTTTAGGTTTATTTACAATCTATGTATTTGTATATGTAAATACAAAAATACATAGTATATAATTTAAGATAATATTTAGAAGATTTAGTTCAAATTATAATAAAACTCTAGAAATTTCAATTTTAAATTACGAACTCTACAATTCATAAGCCTGTGATAACCGAATAATTCACAACTTTTCAAAAACACAGGTGAGCAGCAAACGCCCTTCTAACTGTGCTTACATAACACAACGAACAACCCTTTATTTTAGCGATAAGATTATCAGTTTGTGTGAAATAGGCATGTATAAATGAACTGTCTTCATTTTTCAATTCAAATATTTCTTCCACTAGGATGATTTGAAGGACATTCACATCCCCACCGATAATTGTTTTCTAGAGAGTTAGCAAATGATTCCACAAAATGAATAAAACAAATAGAAACCAATTGATATACAAGGATCCCAACCAGAAATTACACAAAAAAAGCTCTCCAATAGTCAAATGAAAGAATTAATAATTTCTTTACCACAATTTGTTTATGGAAGTGTGTATTTGCTCAAAAATACTAGGTGAACCTCTTTCAAACACAAAATCTTTCAGTGATGTTTGCCAATGGAATAAAAGATGTAGGACAATAACAATCAAGAACAATAGCAAACCTGGCCCCCTGCATCTTTACCAAAGGTTACTTCTTCTGACCAATTGTCCTCACTAACAACCCTTCCGCAAAAAGAGCAGCATCTGAGAAAATATACAATCATAGCTCGCGTTACTAATGCACAAAAAAATCATACCTCTCCCACGAAAATAAATAGTCTCCATCGTATATAAGAGTATATACACACACACACTAAGACACCCAAACTATGCTTAGATTAATTCTATGAGGATAAAAAAGAATCACAAGCAAGAACAGATAAGAGTCCCTCACAGTTTGCCATCAGCAATTTCAGGACGATCAATATGTACCGCACAACTTTGACACCATAACCCTTTTGACCTGAAATATATCAGATTACAAACTCAATCACTCAATTTGCAGGTGTCCTAAACTAAAAGTGTCAAAAAAATATTGAAATTAACCTGTGTTTCATAATTTTCCACCAAAATTCAACTACACAACAAAATGATTATAAAAACACACACTTCCAAAACAACTCCAGTAGCTCGGATAGAATATAAACAATTTACATTTGTAATGAGGTAAAATGGACCAGAAATTTCACAAACTATTTGTATGATCAAAACAAAAGTTGCATAATCCGTAATCAAATAAAACAAAGAAGCATGCAGTTATAAATTTATATGCAAATACCCCATTGAGAGGGTCGGTGGGAGGTAGCCTTAATTGAATTGCTCCAACAGTTGCGAAGGAGAGAGGGTGTGGGGGGGTAGGGTTTTGGAATAAATTTTTTAGGACAAAATCGATGAAACGGAAGAGATCCGAGAAAATGGAAAGGATAAAGGCCCCTAAATGACCGCTCAGTGACTCCACCAGTCCGACGAAATCTAAGCCAGTGACGACTCCAATTATGACGACGTACAGAAAAATCGGAAGGCAATCGGAAGGCGAAGAGGGGCACTAGAGGAGAGGTCATGGGAATGAAAGGGGTTTTGGGAAAGGGGACAATTTAAGATCCGAAGGGGAGGAGAGGATGGTGGTGGGGGCGGACGCTGAGGAGACGGTTGAGTTCAATTGAATTGCTCCAAAACCGATAGAAGAGTGTGGCGTCCCAGTTGCAGAGGAGAGAGGTGTGGGGGTTTAGGTGCTTGAGGATAGAGATGAAGAAATCGACGGTAGTTTATGTAATCTACTGCCGGTATCAATTTGTGTTTGGTTAATAAAAATACTTAAAACTAATAAAAAGTAAAAAGTGCTCAATACTAAAAAAATATCACTTATTTCATTTGTAACTTATTTAAAAGTGAAAATTTTGAGAAGTATAAAAGGAGCAATGCGTAGAATTATTAAAATAAACATAGATGGATTAATAATATATTATGTCAAACTTTATTATTAATTAAATTTGACAAACAATGAGAAACTCTAAATTTTTCATAAATAACAATTACAAACCGTTTTAAAAATTTAATTACCAAACACTTTCTATTTATTAAACTAATTATAAACAATTTAAAACACCATTTAAGTCAATTATGCGGATAAGAACTTAAACTTAAAAAATGTCGTGTCAATGAGAATTTGACTATTTTATGCTTAAAGATAAATGATTTCTTTTTACTATATAGGCTCGATCGAGCTTATATTATTACAATGTTATTTATGCAAAATTGAATAAATTCGAGCTTAGCCTTGATATACATTCCACTCTAATATTATTTATGGCCAACAATTCAACATAATATATCCATTTATACAAAATATTATTGGCTCCAAGATAATCTTTTTCTCATGACATATTCACAATTCATGCACCTACCACAATATTTGGAGTGCTAAATTAAACCTCACACCTCTTAACTAACATATTTTTTATTAAAATTATATGCGTTTTGGAGATTCTTTTGTATTAAACATTTTTTTTATTTACAAAAAATTAATCCATGATCTCATTTATTTTTTAAAAAAATTCAAAACAATATAATTTTAATAAATATATAATATTTAAGAGAGGCATATTGTTTTCCAAAATATACTATTATTTCAATTGTAAGTATAAAACTTGCACATTATAATCTGCCAAGAGGCTATAGATTGTACTATTATATTCACGACATCTTTGTCAGGCACGTGCACAAGAAGCGATTTTCTATCCTCAAATTTTATATTCATAACATGTAATATACCACTTAAATTTTCGTGCATTTTTTATTTAATTTTAAAATTAATTAATGTTAAGTAAGACATTAAATATCAAAATTTAAATGAAAAAAAAGATGCAGAAAAATTAATGACGAGAGGATGTGCTCTTCATGCGCGCTGCATCAATATAACTATTACGCACGTTAAAAAAAATAAACTAAGGAACCAACCGTTTTCGTATTTATCATGTGGTGCCCAGTGCCCACAACAGACTACTACTTTGAGGAAATTTTAAATTTAGTGGAGTAGTATTATACTAAATAATTACTGTTATTCAATTTGTCACTACAATCCATAATGATACTTACAATCAATGTAATAGTAATAATACATGTGTCGGACCACGTTTTTTAAATATAGTTTTTCCAAAAAAAATATATTTATGTAATAATAACTAAGTTGGTGTTGTGATTGTATCTTTACATCCTATCTTTTAATGTATCTTAATAATTTATATTTTGTATTCAGAGCTTAGATATATTAACTATTCAGAGTTCAATTAAAGTATTTGGACACAATTATAATTTTTTATTTATGTATTTGGTATAAGAATTTTTTTAAATCAACATTATACCTTGTATATATATATATATAAATGTATGTATACTGTAACGTTCATATTTGCAGAGATCCATCTCCAAGTGGCCTTGCATTTACGACTGATTAATTTGCATGAAGCCAAATGAACCGAATTATTTATTTATATACCACCACTATGCAGATAAAGCACGTAGTGAACATTTTATTTTTACCCTCTACAAGTCAACGTAATTACCAGAATGACATCGCACACTATTTGCGACTTGTTAGGAATAGGTCCATTACAATGAAAAAGGAAAAATCTGTGGGGCTTATAAATCATTAAAATTCTGTGATTTTATTTTTAGTTTACTTAAAACACTGGAGTTATAATTTTCTGGAAAAGTTAAGTACGGGTAGCAAGCAACTCAATTTTCATTCTTCGGATTCCTTCTGTATGGAAGTGATTAGCATGAAGTTTATTTTTGGGTAAATTAGTCAATTGGTGAACAGAAAGATTTGTAAGAGCCCTCAACTTTATAAACAAAAAATGAATTTTCTATAAATATTATTTTTGAATATTATGGAATAAATTTGATATAATGTTATAGTTGTGGGTAATAATTATAAATTTTACAAAAAGTGAAGTTGTTATAAAATATTCGTTTGATCGGAGAATATTCTTTTTGTCGGGGAATATTAAATCGACGATTACCAATCATTAATGGAATTTATGACGGAGTATTATTAAAAGTAATTAAAAAACGACAAAATTATCTTTCTATAAAAAATAACGGCAGAGGTGTTAAAATTAAAATTGTTGAACTACCCTACCGTAGTAAAGAAAGTCGATGTCTGGCGTGAGTTGTATAGTAGCACGATATTGATTATTGATCTTGGTGAGAAGTCACCAATTTATGCGCCAATTATTCTTCTGATAATTCTACATTATATCTCTTATATTATTAATTCAATTATTGTGTGATTATCATCCGTATAATATGTTATAGTATTAAATCAACAATTGGTACGGAAGTTATAAATGATTAATAATTGTTGAAAGATTAAATATGTGTTGATTAAAAATAAAATGATTTGTGGTAATATTTATTCAATCGCTGATGTATATAAAGAGTACATTATGGGACGTTTGTGGTAAGTTTGATTATTTTATGGGGCGTATATACGCCATCATCTAAGAAGTCTCTTCGTCGATAAGAATTACCTTCGTCGATAGTAATTACCTTTTCTGCGCGTCGAACCACTTGTCGTTTCACATTCTGAGTGTCAAACCACTTGTCGTTTCACATTCTGAGGCGTCGAACCACTTTTCTTTCACATCACTGGTCAATCGTCAGCCCAAACTTCGCTTCATACTGGTCTTGGTAGAAATCTTACATAAATAGAGCGCCTAGTGCTTCATTATTTTTCACTTAATTCATTCAAGCTATAGAGAGAAAAGTATAGAGAATAAGAGAGAAAGAAGAAGAGTATTTTGTTCTTACTGTTCTTGCGATATTCAATCTCTACCAAAAGTAAGGGGTGTTATTCTTTCTTATTCACGGAAGAGAATCTGTTGTTATTAATTTCTTTATTATTCTGTTGGAATAACTTTGTATCGATACGTTTACCTATATCTTGGTGACATTCTTATTATTCATTGGAACATCTTGTGCATGTGTTTCTGGCGGACTGGTTAAAATTTTTATTATTATTACATTGGAACATCGCATCATACATGTGTTTCTGTGGGACTGGTTCCCATTCTTTATTATTATTCATTGGAATATCACTCATGCATGCGTTTCGTCGCCGGACCGGGTTAAGATTATTTATTATTTTGTTGGAATAACCCTACATCCGTGCGATTCATCGCGTGCGTGGTGATTTCTTTTGTTGTTCCATTCTTTATTATACCCTACCGGTTAAAAACTTTTTCTTATACTTCCATGAAATTAGTGGAATATCCTCGATATTTCTTGGCTTCATCCAAAGATCCTTTCACGAAAATATTCTTCTCGATTATTCTTGAATTTTACTCTCTACAAGCGATGATCGTGTTGACAGGTTTAGATGTTATTGGTTCTGAATAAATTAATTCTTGAACTTGTTTTATTGAATTCTTATATCATCGTTGTCATCCTCATATTTATATTTTTTTGAAAGTCATCATACGTGGCTTGTAGTGCGTAGATGGACTTGGTATGATTATTATAAGACCCAGAATTTTATGAAATAAAGTATTGATTTTTTTTTTAATTCTTATTCATGAGTTCTTATTCATGAGTTCTTATTCATGAGATTCTTATTCACGAAGTTACTATTCACGAAAGATTATTCAATGAAGCATGATAATTTTTTTTTTAAGTAAGAAGGCATTACTCGATAATTATTACGATAATTATTGTTCGATATTTTTTATTGAGTTAATAATTATTTACGTTGATATTTTATATTCTTTGTTGTTTGATAATTGTCACGGCACAATATTTTCCATTATCAGACGATAATTCATATTATCTGAATAATATTATTGGATAACATTATTAGCGATGTACTAGAAAGTTACATCAAGGAGAGGTTTGGTCTACACTAATGCGGCAGGTACATGAGAGAAATTCTTATTGGAAAGCCCTCTTTCTTAGGAGCTGCCTTTGGGTTGTTAATATTGTGATTATGTAATATTATTTGTGAATAATTAATTATTGATTTTTATGATGAGAAAATATTGATTTTATGTGGATATAGATGGAGAAAATTTTTAAAATGACAATTGTTGAAAATTAATATTTTATCTTTTTCGATAAAATAATTCATTTAAATATATTATTTTAATAATATATTAATGGTGATATTTTACGATGAATGTGGAATATATGAGTATATGAGGAGGAAGAATATTTTTTGTTCTGATAAATGTTTAAAACATGTTAAACATGTTAGTGGACCCCATTTCTTGGTTGAGAAATTTGATTATAGCTTCTGTAAAATCAATTGGTTTGTGGATTTGGTCAATTTCTATTTGGAATTTGGAAAAACTTTCTTACGCAAAGTTGTAGAGAATTGAATTTTCTATAAAAACACGCGATTTGAATTTTTACGATGAAAAGGCTATTTATTATGAATTATTGAAGTTACGAAGTTAAAAATAATTGATTTTGGAAGTTTTATTTATTTTTATTAATAAAAACGTTTTTTATATTTTGTGGCCTCATTAAACATGTGCAAAATCAGCTGATTTCAAATGTCTAGAAATGGGCTTGAAATTTGATAATAATATTATTATTATATTCAATTTTACGCTTTGGTGTTACAAGTATTTTCTATAAATAGGGTCTTGGGTTAGAATTGAAAATCACACGAGAAGGCGAAGTTTTCTCTCTATATTATCGGCGTATTCTTGTGAGTATTTTGAGTATTTCTATCTGGTGCAAGTTAGTTCGACGTTATTCGGTCAGTCAATCTTTTTCTTTCTTTTGAGGTAAGGGATAGTAAAGGGATTTTAAGGGTTATTATGTTTTAGTTTGAAATTTTTCGAACATTCAAAATTTTGGAAAAATTTGAAATGATATTTTGATGAGTTTCATAGATTGTGTGTCCAAAATGGCGATTTTTGGATGTATAGATTAGGAGTTATGGATTTTATGAGAAAAACTATTTTAAAAGTAACTATTTATAACTCCTTGTGATTAACTCCAAAATTGATGAAATTTTTTATTGGGAGTACATCTATATAATATCAGTATACTGGTGTAAATTTCAGAATTGTTGGATAAAAGTATAATTTATGATAAATATTTAAATATTAGGTTGGTGTTGGCCATATGAAAAATAGTAAATGAATTTTTAAAATTTTGAGAAAATATATATTCAATATGGGACTATGTTATGCTAAATCCCAGAAAAAGAAATATTTTTGGGCCTGATTTGGTATTTTTCATGAAAATGTTCTAGTTATGAGTAAATGAATTAAATATGTTATGTGAAGTAAGAAAATTGGAAAATATGATTTATTGGCTTGAGAATCATATATAGAGGTATATCTGATTTTTATGAGGGTTTTGGTTAATGGTAATAAAATCTTATGAGTTTGGCATTTTATGATGATTAAATGCATTAATTAGTAAAGTGTAAACAATTTAATTAAATTGTTTATAAGTTTTAGAAATGATTAAAATATTATTATAATATTAATAATATTAGATTATGAGATTTCTAAGTAATTTATAACATTTGGATTAAGGTGTTATAAATATGGATATGAATTTTATTATGAAACTTTATCTTTTAGGTATCGAGAATTCTTATGCGCATATATCGGTCTTATGTCTGAATACGAGTCTTATTCACGACAAATTGGTTTCTTCTCGACCAAATTATCGTTGATTTATGAATCTTACTCTTGAAATTAAAACCATGTTTTGATTATATTTTTTATATAACATTCTTATAACCACAATGATAATATTTCTCTTTGACTCGAGTGTAAAGATGGGTAGATTATTGGTATGATCGTGACCATAGGTTCTCTTTGGCGATGGTGCAAAAGTTGAATTGTTGGTGGTATGATCATGACCATTGAATTCTGATTGAATATTTTTAGCTTAAGTGCTGAAGGTGAATTGATCAACATGGTTATAATTATTGTTATATAACTTCGAAATGATTATATATTTCTTTGATATATGAATATCTTTGGCTAGTAGTGCAAAGATGACACATTGTTGAATATCTTTGGCACAGTAGTGCAAAGATGAATTATTGATGAATATCTTTGGCTCGTAATGCAAAGATGACTGTTGTTGAATATCTTTAGCTTTGTAGTGCAAAGATGAATTATTGATGAATATCTTTGGCTCGTAATGCAAAGATGACACATTTGTTGAATATCTTTGCTTTGTAGTGTAAAGATGAGCTGTTGATGAATATCTTTGGCGCGTGGTGCGAAGATGAATTTATTAGTATGATTATGAGCGAGAGCGTGATTTGGTATAACCATGATATTTGATGTTTGGAGGTAAAGACGGTGATGAAAATTATCTTCGTCACGGATGAGAAGAGAATTTAGAATCACAATTATGATTATGAGTTATTCATATATGATTGTGGAAAAGGCTGTTGATTGATGTTACGAGGATAAAATAGTGTTGGTGGACTTTTAACGTGGAAAGACAATAGACTTTATAGTCTATTTGACTCTTTTAATGGATTGCTTTCGTTCATTTATTTACTATGGTTGAAAAGTTTATCATCTACCGTATGTTTCTAAATCTACGATTTATTCTTGATGAAGACTATTGATAATTTATTTATCTTTAGTCATAATATTTTTTCTTGAATTTAGTTGTGCTCACCCTTTTGTTTTTCACATTCCTTTCGGGTAATAAAAGTGTAGGTTGGGTCGAAGCGGAGGATAGCGAGGAATAGAATGGTGGTTTATAGATGTTGAGGTGAGGTGAATTTAACTTGGAAGGTGTTTTGCCACTTTATCATACAAGATGTCTAATGGCATACAAACTCGTGTTATCATAAGACATGGTTGTCTTCATCCACTTCTTGAGTATATTTACAAGCACTACTTTATAATCTTGGTGTTTGTTTGGAGTATAATACCCAATTAGAGGCAGTGGAGATAATGATATGTCGAGAAGACTCACCATTGGGAAGAATATGATAGTAATCTTCTCGTTTTTCTTTGGGGTCTATTAGATTGACCAGGATAATTACGTGGCCGTATGATATCTACCATAACCTAAAAAGCATGCCTCCCATGTATGAAGAAGGTTTCCTTGAGCACTTCCCAAAGATTCTAATTTCTAAAAGCAGTTTTTGACTATACCTTTATGTAAGGTGACATTGTGGCGTCTTCAGATTGGTATATATTTGTATCAAACTTCATAGCATATGTGTTGTTGTATTTTCACGACAATTGTTGTAATAAAGTTGTAGTTGTTTTTTAGTACCATATATTTGGCGACTTCGAGAATGGGTTGGATGGAATGGACCTATTTTGGGGTCGTTAGATTGCATTTTAATGTATCGAGCTTAGGATATGATCTGCAGCGCGAGATCGGGATTAGAACTAGGAGGGAGAGATGAGTAAATCCTTGTTAGTGTGTCTACTAAGCTTATTTGTTGGTCGGTCATAATATCGGGATATTATGTGGTATGTTAATTTGTTAAATTAACCCTTGTTTTGAAATTTGTGATCTAGAATGATATAAAATACGAGAGATGAAGCGATGGAGAAATCGTGATGTGGGGAGATAGAATAAAAATGAAAACAAGGTATTCTCGACTCTTTGAAATACAGAATGCGTAAATTTAGGGACGAAATTTCATAAGGAGGGAGATTGTAAGACCGAATTTTATGAAATAAAGTATTGATTTTTTTAATTACTATTAAGCTGAGTTAATATTAAGCGATTCTTATTATTCACGAGTTCTTATTCACGAGTTCTATTCACGAGTACTATTCATGAAGCGTGATAATTTTTTTTTTTGTGAAGCATTACTCGATAATTGTTACGATAATTACTTATTCGATATTTTATTGAGTTAATAATTGTTTACGTTGATATTTTATATTCTTTGTTGTTTGATAATTGTCACGGCACAATATTTTCCATTATCGAACAATAATTCATATTATCTGAATAATATTATTGGATAACATTATTGGCAATGTCTAGAAAGTTACATCTAAGAGAGGTTTGGTCACCTAATTGCATGTGAGTGAGGAGAAATTCTTATTGGAAGCCCTCTTTCTGAGGAGCTGCACGGTTGTTAATATTGTGATTATGTAATATTATTTGTGAATAATTAATTATTGATTTTTATGATGAGAAAATATTGATTTTATGTGGATATAGATGGAAAAAATTTTTAAAATGACAATTGTTGAAAATTAATATTTTATCTTTTTCGATAAAATAATTCATTTAAATATATTATTTTAATAATATATTAATGGTGATATTTTTACAGATGAATGTGGAATATATGAGTATATATGAGGAGGAAGAATATTTTTGTTACAATAAATGTTTAAAACATGTTAAACATGTGTTGGTGGACCCCATTTCTTGGTGAAAATTTGATTATAGGCGTAAAAATCGACCGTTTGTGGATTTGGTCAATTTCTATTTGGAATTTGGAAAAACTTTTCTTACGCAAAGTTGTAGAAAATTGAATTTCTATAAAAACACATGATTCGAATTTTTCGATGAAAGGGCTATTTATTATGAATTATTGAAGTTACGAAGTTAAAATAATTGATTTTGGAAGTTTTATTTATTTTATTAATAAAAAAACGTTTTTATTTTTTGGCCTCATTAAACATGTGCAAAATCAGCTGATTTCAAATGTCTAGAGGTGGGCTTGAAATTTGATAATAATATTATTATTATATTCAATTTTACTAACTTTGGTGTTCTAAGTATTTTCTATAAATAGGGTCTTGGGTTAGAATTGAAAATCACACGAAGCTGAAGTTTTCTCTCTCTATATTATCGGCGTATTCTTGTGAGTATTTTGAGTATTTTGAGTATTTCTATCTGGTGCAAGTTAGATTCGACGTTATTCGATCAAAATCTTTTTCTTTTGAGGTAAGGGATAGTAAAGGATTTTAAGGGTTATTATGTTTTAGTTTGAAATTTTTCTGAACATTCAAAATTTTGGAAAAATTTGAAATGATATTTTGATGAGTTTTATAGAGTGTGTGTCCAAAAATGGCGATTTTGGATGTATAGATTAGGAGTTATGGATTTTATGAGAAAAGACTATTTTAAAAGTAACTATTTATAACTCCTTGTGATTAACTCCAAAATTGATGAAATTTTTATTGGGAGTACATCTATATAATATCAGTATACGATGTAAATTTCAAATTGTTGGATAAAAGTATAATTTATGATAAATATTTAAATATTAAATTGGTGTTGGCCATATGAAAAATAGTAAATGAATTTTTAAAATTTTGAGAAAATATATGTTCAATATGGGACTATGTTATATAAATCCCAGAAAAGAAATATTTTTGGAACTGATTTGGTATTTTTCATGAAAATATTCTAGTTATGAGTAAATGAATTAAATATGTTATGTGAAGTAAGAAAATTGGAAAATATGATTTATTGGCTTGAGAATCATATATGAGGTATATCTAGATTTTATGAGGTTTTGGTTAATGGTAATAAAATCTTATGAGTTTGGCATTTTATGATGATTAAATGCATTAATTAGTAAAGTGTAAACAATTTAATTAAATTGTTTATAAGTTTTAGAAATGATTAAAATATTATTATAATATTAATAATATTAGATTATGAGATTTCTAAGTAATTTATAACATTTGGATTAAGGTGTTATAAATATGGATATGAATTTTATTATGAAACTTTATCTTTTTTAGTTAATAGAGGATTCTTGTCGGCATTATCTGATCTTATGTCACGAATCACGAAGTCTTATTCACGATAAATTGGTTTCTTCTACGACCAAATTATCGTTGATTTATGAATCTTACTCTTGAAATTAAAACCATGTTTTGATTATATTGTTTTTATATAACATTCTTATAACCACAATGATAATATTTCTCTTTGACTTGAGTGTAAAGATGGGTAGATTATTGGTATGATCGTGACCATAGGTTCTCTTTGGCGATGGTGCAAAAGTTGAATTGTTGGTGGTATGATCATGACCATTGAATTTACTGATTGAATATTTTTAGCTTAAGTGCAAGGTGAATTGATCAACATGGTTATAATTATTGTTATATAACTTCGAAAATGATTATATATTTCTTTGATATATGAATATCTTTGGCTAGTAGTGCAAAGATGACTGTTTTCGTTGAATATCTTTGCTTTGTAGTGCAAAGATGAATTATTGATGAATATCTTTGGCTCGTAATGAAAAGATGACTTGTTGTTGAATATCTTTGCTTTGTAGTGCAAAGATGAATTATTGATGAATATCTTTGGCTCGTGTCTGAAGATGACACTGTTGTTGAATATCTTTGCTTTGTAGTAAAGATGAACTGTTGATGAATATCTTTGGCCGTGGTGCAAGATGAATTTATTAATATGATTATGAGCAGGCTGTGATTTGGTATAACCATGATATTTGATGTTTGAGTAAAGCGGTGATGAAAATTATCTTAAATCTGGATGAGAAGAGAATTTAGAATCACAATTATGATTATGAGTTATTCATATGATTGTGGAAAGGAACTGTTGATTGATGTTACGAGGGATAAAATAGTGTTGGTGGACTTTTAACGTGGAAGACAATAGACTTTATAGTCTGTTTGACTCTTTTAATGGATTGCTCGTTCAAACCATGACTATGGTTGAAAAGTTTTATCATCTACCGTATGTTCTAAATCTACGATTTATTCTTGATGAAGACTATTGATAATTTATTTATCTTTAGTCATAATATTTTCTTGAGCTAGTTGTCTTTCACCCTTTTGTTTCACAATTCCTTTAAATAATAAAAGTGTATAGGCGTGGGTCGGCGGAGGATAGCGAGGGAATAGAATGGTGGTTTATAGATGTTGAGGGTGAGGTGAATTTAACTTGGAAGGGTGTTTTGCCACTATCATACAAGATGTCTAATGACATACAAACTCGTGTTATCATAAGACGTGGTTGTGCTCATCCACTTCTTGAGTATATTTACAAGCACTACCTTATAATCTTGGTGTTTTTGTTGGAGTATAATACCCAATTAGAGGCAGTGGAGATAATGATATGTCGAAGAAGACTCACCATTGGGAAGAATATGATAGTAATCTTCTCGTTTTTCTTTGGGGTCTATTAGGTTGACGAGGATAATTACGTGGCCATATGATATCTACCATAACCTAAAAGCATGGCCTCCCATGTATGAAGGTTTCCTGAGCACTTCCCAAAGATTCTAATTTCTAAAACAGTTTTTTGACTATACCTTTATGTAAGGTGACATTGTGACGTCTTTACGATTGGTATATATTTGTATCCAAACTTCATAGCGTATGTGTTGTTGTATTTTCACACGACAATTGTTGTAATAAAGTTGTAGTTGTTTTTAACATACCATATATTTGGCGACTCGAGAATGGGTTGGATGGAATGGACCTATTTTGGGGTTAGTTGCATTTGAATATCGAGCTTAGGGATATGATCTACGGCGGAGATCGGGATTAGAACTAGGAGGGAGAGATGAGTAAATCCTTACATTAGTGTGTCTACCTAAAAGCTTATTTGTTGGTGGATCATAATATCGGGATATTATGTGATATATTAATTTGTTAAATTAACCACTTGTTTTGAAAAGTATGATTCTAGAATGATATAAAATACGGGAGATGAAAGCGATGGAGAAATCGTGATGACGGGGGAGATAGAATGCGAAATGAAAGCAAAAGGTATTCTCAACTCTTTGAAATACCGGTCGTAAATTTGGGGACGAAATTTCATAAGGAGGAGATTGTAAGACCGAATTTTATGAAATAAAGTATTCAATTTTTTTTAATTCTTATTAACGAAGAGTTAATATTAACGAGTTCTTATTCACGATTCTTATTCACGATTCTATTCACGAAAGTACTATTCATGAAGCATGATAATTTTTTTTAAATGAAGACATTACTCGATAATTGTTACGATAATTCTTTGTTCGATATTTATTTTATTGAGTTAATAATTGTTCGTTGATATTTTATATTCTTGTTGTTTGATAATTGTCACGAGCACGATATTTTCCATTATCGAACAATAATTCATATTATCTGAATAATATTATTGGATAACATTATTGGCAATGTCTAGAAAGTTACATCTACAGGAGAGGTTTGGTCACCTAATTGCGGCAGGTAAGGAGAAATTCTTATTGGAAAGCCCTCTTTCTGAGAAGGCGCACTTTCATTGTTAATATTGTGATTATGTAATATTATTTGTGAATAATTAATTATTGATTTTTATGATGAGAAAAATATTGATTTTATGTGGATATAGATGGAAAAATTTTTAAAATGACAATTGTTGAAAATTAATATTTTATCTTTTTTCGATAAAATAATTCATTTAAATATATTATTTTAATAATATATTAATGGTGATATTTTTACGATGAATGTGGAATATATGAGTATATGAGGAGGAAGAATATTTTTGTTACAATAAATGTTTAAAACATGTTAAACATGTCGGTGGACCCCATTTCTTGGCTGAAATTTGATTATAAACGTAAAATCGAATCATTTGTGGATTTGATCAATTTCTATTTGGAATTTGGAAAAACTTTCTTACGCAAAGTTGTAGAGAATTGAATTTTCTATAAAAACACATGAGATTGAATTTTACGATGAAAGGGCTATTTATTATGAATTATTGAAGTTACGAAGTTAAAATAATTGATTTTTAGAAGTTTTATTTATTTTTATTAATAAAAACGTTTTTATATTTTTTGGCCTCATTAAACATGTGCAAAATCAGCTGATTTCAAATGTCTAGAGGTGGGCTTGAAATTTGATAATAATATTATTATTATATTCAATTTTACGCTTTGGTGTTCTAAGTATTTTCTATAAATAGGGTCTTGGGTTAGAATTGAAAATCACACCGAAACTGAAGTTTTCTCTCTCTATATTATCGAGCGTATTCTTGTGAGTATTTTGAGTATTTCTATACTGTCTCTTGAGTTAGATTCAATTAGTTATTCCAATCAAATCTTCTTTTCTTTTGAGGTAAAGGGATAGTAAGGGATTTTAAGGGTTATTATGTTTTTAGTTTGAAATTTTTCTGAACATTCAAAATTTTGGAAAAATTTGAAATGATATTTTGATGAGTTTCATAGAGTGTGTCCAAAAATGGCGATTTTTGGATGTATAGATTAAGAGTTATGGATTTTATGAGAAAAGATTATTTTAAAAGTAACTATTTATAACTCCTTGTGATTAACTCCAAAATTGATGAAATTTTTATTGGGAGTACATCTATATAATATCAGTATACCGTGTAAATTTCAAATTGTTGGATAAAAGTATAATTTATGATAAATATTTAAATATTCGGTGGTGTTGGCCATATGAAAAATAGTAAATGAATTTTTAAAATTTTGAGAAAAATATATATTCAATATGGGACTATGTTATGCTAAATCCCAGAAAAGAAATATTTTTGGAACTGATTTGGTATTTTTCATGAAAATGTTCTAGTTATGAGTAAATGAATTAAATATGTTATGTGAAGTAAGAAAATTGGAAAATATGATTTATTGGCTTGAGAATCATATATGAGGTATATATAGATTTTTATGAGGGTTTTGGTTAATGGTAATAAAATCTTATGAGTTTGGCATTTTATGATGATTAAATGCATTAATTAGTAAAGTGTAAACAATTTAATTAAATTGTTTATAAGTTTTAGAAATGATTAAAATATTATTATAATATTAATAATATTAGATTATGAGATTTCTAAGTAATTTATAACATTTGGATTAAGGTGTTATAAATATGGATATGAATTTTATTATGAAACTTTATCTTTTAGGTATAGGATTACTATGCATTACTGTATTACGGTACTATGTGCGAATAAAGAGTCTATTCACGACAAATTGGTTTCTTCTCTCGACCAAATTATCGTTGATTTATGAATCTTACTCTTGAAATTAAAACCATGTTTTGATTATATTGTTTTATATAACATTCTTATAACCCTAATGATAATATTTCTCTTTGACTTGAGTGTAAAGATGGGTAGATTATTGGTATGATCGTGACCATAGGTTCTCTTTGGCGATGAGTGCAAAAGTTGAATTGTTGACGGTATGATCATGACCATTGAATTTACAATTGAATATTTTTAGCTTAAGTGCAAAAGGTGAATTGATCAACATGGTTATAATTATTGTTATATAACTTCGAAATGATTATATATTTCTTTGATATATGAATATCTTTGGCTAGTAGTGCAAAAAGATGACTGTTGTTGAATATCTTTGCTTTGTAGTGCAAAGATGAATTATTGATGAATATCTTTGGCTCGTAATGCAAAAGATGACTGTTGTTGAATATCTTTAGCTTTGTGCAGTGCAAAGATGAATTATTGATGAATATCTTTGGCTCGTAATGCAAAGATGACTTTGTTGTTGAATATCTTTGCTTTTGTAGTGTAAAGATGAATCTGTTGATGAATATCTTTGGCCCGTAGTGCAAAGATGAATTTATTAAATATGATTATGAGCGAGCGTGATTTGGTATAACCATGATATTTGATGTTTGAGGTAAAGACGGTGATGAAAATTATCTTAAATCTCCGGATGAGAAGAGGAATTTAGAATCACAATTATGATTATGAGTTATTAATATGATTGTGGAAAGGAATGTTGATTGATGTTACGAGGGATAAAATAGTGTTGGTGGACTTTTAGCGTGGAAAGACAATAGACTTTATAGTCTATTTGACTCTTTTAATGGATTGCTTTCGTTCACCTGCAACTATGGTTGAAAAAGTTTTATCATCTACCATATGTTCTAAATCTACGATTTATTCTTGATGAAGACTATTGATAATTTATTTATCTTTAGTCATAATATTCTTCTTGAGCTAGTTGTGCTTTCACCCTTTTGTTCTACAATTCCTTTCGAGGTAATAAAAGTGTAAATTTGGGTCGAAGCGGAGGATAGCGAGGGAATAGAATGGTGGTTTATAGATGTTGAGGTGAGGTGAATTTAACTTGGAAGGGTGTTTTGCCACTTTATCATACAAGATGTCTAAATAGACATCTGAACTCGTGTTATCATAAGACATGGTTGTGCTCATCCACTTCTTTGAGTATATTTACAAGCACTACCTTTTATAATCTTGGTGTTTGTTTGGAGTATAATACCCAATTAGAGACAGATGGAGATAATGATATGTCGAGAGAAGACTCACCATTGGAAGAATATGATAAGTAATCTTCTCGTTTTTCTTTAGGGTCTATTAGGTTGAACCAGGATAATTACGTAGCCATATGATATCTACCGTAACCTAAAAGCATGGCCTCCCATGTATGAAGGTTTCCTTGAGCACTTCCCAAAGATTCTAATTTCTAAAACAGTTTTGACTATACCTTTATGTAAGGTGACATTGTGACGTCTTCACAGTTGGTATATATTTGTATCCAAACTCATAGCATATGTGTTGTTGTATTTTTCACGACAATTGTTGTAATAAAGTTGTAGTTGTTTTTATTATATATTTGGCGACTCGAGAATGGGTTGGATGGAATGGACTATTTTGGGTCGTTCTGATTATACCGAGGGGATTATTCGATTATGTCGTAGTAGTAATGTTACAAATGATTTGGAAAAATCCTCGTTGGCCCGTAGTGCGTTGATGGACCGAGTTGTTGGCATGATCATGACCATTAATGAATACTGAAATATTCTTGGCCGTGGTCGTGAATAATTGTGGTTGTGATCTTAAAGAATATCCTTGAATTAGTAGTGTAGGGTGATTCGATGATGTGAAATATTTATTAAAGTTGAGTCTCAATTTATAACGATGATGAAAAACCTTTTAAATCATAAAAGATAGTAGATTTTATTTTACTTGACTACTTTTAATGGATTCTTTGGTTCCAACGTAGTTAAACTTGATGTTCATTATATTTTATCGGTTTAACTTCATTGTGAAATTTAATGATAATTTATTACGCATTATCTTGAGTATAATATTTCTTCTTGAGCTAGTTGAAATTCACCCTTTCTTTCTTTCATTATCTTGGAAAATGAGAATATAAAATTTGGAGACGAGTCGGGAGCGGAGTAATGGTCCGGATGATAGCATTAGTAGTCTTATTATTACGTGAAATAGTGTGATAATAATTGTAATGAGGACTCCTTTTGAGTTTGTATGATCTCTAGTAGACAATATTTGTATTCAAACTCACGCTTACTTAATTATTATTATGCAGACGTTATATTAGTAAGTTGTATTTAAATTACGTATCGTATATCTCGATTAAAGATGGGTGATGTATCACACTAATTTTGAAAAGCGTCGCAATGATTGACAGCGCAGAGCAAGACAAGAGACAAAATTACATGTGTGTTAGTATTACATTGATCGATTGGCCAACTACGAAAAAATAAACTTCATCTTAACCGATTCTCTTTGAAACGTTTGTCATCAGTACCGAAAAAAGGACACTAGTTATTCCATGACTTCAGAGTCCACTCTTTAGTGGCATCTTCGTAGATAATGGGGCAACCATGTCTCATTTCAAATCTTTGATAACCTGAAACGGAAAAAAACACCAGAAATCTACAAGCCAGCACCAAGCACGCTGCACAGGCACGCAGCTCCAGTCGATACCACAATGTCCAATGCACCACGTGGCCTACACCTGTCTTACGTGTCCTCCCTGACGTGGCACCACTCCCCACTTTACCCTTCTAAAGCATCCCTACTTCTTCGTTTTCCCATTCCATTACTCTCTCTCAACTTTATTACACTTATATATTTCATACCAAAGTCCTGAGCTTCATCTCTCTCACTATTTCATCTCATCATTTTGTAAATCTCATACTGTAAATTGGAGCTGATAAAAATGGCGGAGAATTGCAGCCAAAAGCTCTTAGTAGAAGTCTCCAACGCAAAAGAACTTAATGCCTAAAGACGGACAAGGAACTGCAAGTGCTTATGTAATCGTCGATTTCGACGGCCAAAGACGAAGAACAAAGACCATAACCAGAGATCTTAATCCCCAATGGGACGAAAATTTGGAGTTCTTAGTTCATGATACAGAATCTATGCCTTCCGAAATACTCGAGCTGAATGTCTACAACGATAAAAAGACCGGCAAAAGAAGCACTTTTCTCGGTAAAGTTAAAATCGCCGGAAGTACTTTTCCAAAATCAGGTTCGGAGACATTGGTTTACTATCCACTGGAAAAAAGAAGTGTTTTTTCTCAGATCAAAGGCGAGATCGGATTGAAGATCTGGTACGTAGACGAAGAGCCACCTCCACCTCCGGCGGAAGGTGAACAAAAATTGGAGGCTCCTCAGCCGCCTGCAGCGGAGAAGCCGGCGGAGAAACCAGAAGAGAAAAACCCGAGGAAAGAAGAAAGAAGAAGATAAAAAACCAGCCGAGGAAGCTAAAAAGGAGGAGAATCCTAATCCGCCTGAAGCTCCAAAACCAGAGAAGGCTACCGTACAGGCGGCAGAAGCCGCGCCACCACCGCTTGGACCTCCTGCAGCAGTGGTGGAGAATCCTCCGGTAGTTTATGCAGAGAAACCAAAACTGGAAGAAAAGCCGGTGACCGGAAAAGGACCTAATCTAAATGTAAATGATCTAGAACTCCGGTCACTTGCAGGCGATCGAGGCCGTATCGCGTACGATCTCGTTGATCGGATGCCATTTCTCTATGTCCGAGTTCTGAAGGCGAAAAGAGGCGATAAAGATCAGACCGGCACATCTGTATATGCCAAGCTCGTGATTGGCACACACAGTATCAAAACTAAGAATCAAACAGATAACAAAGATTGGGACCAAATTTTCGCATTTGATAAAGATGGTCTCAATTCAACCTCACTGGAAGTTTCAGTCTGGGTTGAGAAGAAAGGTGGGGATAATAACTCTACTGAGAGCAGCTTGGGAATGGTGTCGTTTGATTTACAGGAAATTCCTAAGCGAGTTCCACCGGACAGTCCATTGGCACCGCAATGGTACACTCTAGAAGGTGGCTCGCCGGACGGTTCGACTGAGGTCATGCTCGCCGTTTGGATCGGTACTCAGGCCGACGAGGCTTTTCAGGAGGCCTGGCAATCAGATTCCGGCAGGTTGATACCGGAGACGCGAGCCAAAGTTTACTTGTCTCCGAAGCTGTGGTATTTGAGGCTAACGGTCATCCAGACCCAGGATTTGCAGTTAGGTTCGGGTTCCGAGCCTAAAGTCAAGAATCCGGAGCTATACGTTAAAGGCTCAACTGGGGCCGCAGCTATTTAAAACGAAACCGCACGGTCAGCTCATCCAGCTCGTCTTCTAATCCCACGTGGAATGAAGACCTTATTTTCGTGGCAGCCGAGCCGTTTGAGCCGTTTTTGGTGATTAATGTGGAAGATGTATCTAACGGACAAACTGTGGGCCAGGCTAAGGTACACGTGGCAAGCATAGACAGGCGTACGGATGACCAGTCAGAGACAAGATCAAGATGGTTCAATTTGGTTGGCGATGAGAATCGACCCTATACAGGGAGAATCCATGTCCGAATTTGCCTTGAGGGTGGCTATCACGTGCTTGACGAGGCTGCTCACGTGACCAGTGATGTCCGAGCAACGGCAAAGCAATTGTCCAAACCACCCATTGGGTTACTAGAAGTGGGGATCCGCGGGGCAACTAATCTTCTTCCGGTTAAAACAGCTGATGGTACGCGCGGGACCACAGATGCATATGTCGTGGCAAAGTATGGGCCCAAGTGGGTTCGCACACGTACGATCGTGGATCGATTTAATCCGCGATGGAATGAGCAATACACTTGGGATGTATATGATCCTGCACCGTACTCACCATAGGGGTATTTGATAATGGAAGGTACAAGCATGATGAAGCAGGAAAGCCGGACAAAGATGTACGTTTAGGGAAGCTACGTGTACGGTTGTCCACGCTGGATACTAATCGTGTGTATATGGGCTCATACTATCTTACTGTGTTGCTTCCTAGTGGGGCCAAGAAAATGGGTGAGATTGAAATTGCTGTGAGATTTTCATGTTCATCATGGCTCAGTCTAATTCAAGCTTACACTAGCCCAATGCTGCCTAGAATGCACTATGTGCGCCCATTGGGTCCTGCTCAACAAGACCTTTTACGCCACACGGCCATGAGGATTGTCACCGCTAGACTGGCCCGGTCGGAGCCGGCATTGGGGCAGGAGGTGGTTCAGTTCATGTTGGACTCGGACACACATATGTGGAGTATGAGGCGTAGCAAGGCTAATTGGTTCCGAATGATTGGGTGTTTGTCAAGAGCAGCCACATTGGCGCGATGGCTAGATGGAATCCGCACCTGGGTGCACCCACCAACTACAATATTAGTCCATGTGCTGCTGGTGGCTATTGTGTTATGCCCACACCTAGTGCTGCCCACAATTTTCATGTACGCCTTCTTGATCATAGCACTACGGTTCCGGTATCGCCAGCGGGTCCCAATAACAATGGACCCGCGTCTGTCCCATGTGGAAGCTGTGGGACCAGATGAACTTGATGAGGAATTTGATGGGTTTCCGACCACACGATCAGTGGATCATGTTCGCATCCGGTATGATCGGTTGAGGGCCCTGGCGGGACAGGCGCAGACACTTTTTAGGTGACGTGGCAGCACAGGGAGAGCGTGTGGAAGCATTGTTCAATTGGAGGGATCCCAGGGCTACTGGGATATTTGTGGTGGTCTGCCTATTAGCTTCCTTGATGTTTTATGTTGTGCCCTTCAAGGCATTTGTGTTGGGCTCAGGATTCTATTACTTGCGCCACCCTAGGTTCCGTGATGACATGCCATCTGTTCCGATCAACTTTTTCCGGCGACTGCCACCTCTATCGGATCAAATTCTATAAATACTCAACTTTGGGGGTATTATTTATTTATTTATTCTTTGTATTATTTATTTATTCGCAGTGATTTTTAGTTTTTGTTGGATGATCCACGTGAATTGTGTTAATGCTTCTTTAGCATCGAGTTGAGTTTGGTGAAGTGACCGTTAGAAAACTGTGGGCCATTTCTACGCAAAGGTTGGCATATGATGAATATTTTGACATGTGTTTTTGAGAGGGGTGCCATCAATTATAAATGAAACTGATATCAAAATATCAAAAATTTATGTAAAAATAATGTTCTCTATCAATTTATACATAGAATATTTACACATAAAATATTTGATATTTCTCACATAAATAGTGATCGACTCATGTGAAAGAAAATATATAAAAAGAGGAAAAAAAGTTGACATATGACAAAAGGTAAAAAAAGATATCAAAGCCATTTTTTGTTAATGGGTTAAGTTCGGATAATGCTTTTAATTGAGATTTAAGCGGTTTACTTAACAATAAAACTTGTGATCGATAAAACTACATTTAAACTCTCCGACCTTTTGAGATAAAGTGAAAAAAGTGTTTTCCGTCTTAACTTCTATTACTTTATTTGGCTAAAGACTTAATTACCCTTATATATAATTGAAAAGCGACAAATCGAAGGGGTTTTCTTTTATTTCATTTCGGATCGATTTCTAGGGCTGAGAAGGCGGCGATTGTGGTGATATTTAGGGCTAGAGGCGAGAGAAATAGGGTGTGGGTTTAGTGTGTTAAGTGGTGGATCTTAGTGATTGGTTGGGTTCTCACCTTGACTTGATACGTGATACTTAATTTGGTGCCGATTTAGGTAATTTTCTCATTATCGATAGATATGATATGTTCTTTGTTTTTTAATTGTGAGTTGTTTGTTGTATGTAAGATACATGTTTTTTGGATGAATTAGTTAGTATATTTGGTCTTTGGATAAAGTATGCTCACTACTTTATGCAAGTGTGAGTTTTGGGCATGGTGCTTTCACTACTACAAACTCAGAGTGGAATAGTCGATGGCCCCAATGAAGACAATGATAGAATGGGGACATTGGTGAGTGGAACAAAAATCTGAGTGTTAAATGGTGAATAACATACCAAGTAGGATGATAGTTGTTGAAAGTAATGTGAAGATGATAATTGTTGTTGGACTTGTGTTGTATTGCATATAGGTTATGATGTATTTTATTAGTAACAAATGAATGTATAAACTAATGGTAGTTTAGGAGACCTACCAGTATGATGTAATGTTTAATGTTCGATGTTTAATGGTAATGTTTAATGTTGTATGTTTAATGGTAATGTTTAATGTTCGATGTTTAATGGTAATGTTCAATGTTTAATTTCAATGTTTAATGGAATGTATAAAAGCATATAACAAGGTATAAAGCTGTCGATGTATAAAGCGTATAACGATTAATCGACAAAAAATTATGTCCAAAACTACCCATTCGAACATTAAAGAGTTACATTCCAAGTGCATTACATAATATCCAACTATAAAACATAGTCCAAAAAACTTGTCGTTGAAACATTGTCCAAAAACTATCATTTTTGACAAAGTATACACAATCACACTTGTCCAAAAGCAGTTAATTGACAAAATTATACATTCAAACATTAAAGCCTTAATCCCCCAATCCTCTTTTTTTGGTGATTTGCCTTTCTTTGCTCTTTATGGCTCCCGTCTATATTTCTTCCTCGTGGCGGTGAGCTTAAAAGCAATGCTAATTACTCCACATAGTTGACAAAGTTGATGTGGGATTAGGTTGAAGCTTGATTTGGGTTGATTAGGTATTTACGAAGTAGTTGTAGCATTAGCGATCCCTTGACTTGGTGTCGCTTTAATCTGCGCAAATTTTGTGACATGGGATTTGGTGAAAAGGAATGCCTGAAGTCTAGTAGTCAATCTGAATAAATAATCAAAAAGCAGTTCTGATTTCTGATTTCTGACCATTAAAATGTACATGGCAGGGATGTCTTGTAGGAATGTCATTTGTGTTGGTTGTGCGATTGACTCCTTGTTATTTGTCGAAAATCAAAACATGTTAAAAGTGTTATAAATAAGAGTTAAAAAAGAGTTAAAAATACGGTTGGAATGTATGAAAACATAAAGAATATACCTTGTTCATTCTTGATTTAGGATGAAAAAAGCAATATACGTACCTATTTGTTATGCCTACTAGCGTTAAACACCTTGCACACGTATCATAGTGCCACCTTTTTTGTTGCTTTATGTTGGTTTTTGGTTCATCTATGACCTTTTCTTACGAGTTTCCTTGGTTTGCCGGTGGGCTTATGATAGAGTGGAGGTTTGAATCTTAGCAAAATTAGAGTGAACCCATTCATGGTGACTTAGCGCGATGCTTTATGATAAAGTTGTATGTTTTCAAGTATACATCCTTGCTATAGCGATGGCAATAAGTCTCAGGTGCTCTCCCTATTTGCCCGTATTGCGAGACCTGACGTATACATGGAATCCTTAAGCTACCACATTTTACAACTCTAAGTCCAATCATTCAAATTCTGACCCATGTTACATTATTAACTTCTACTTCAAATTCCCTGACCCGGACTTGAGCGGTGCGTCCCTCAAGCCTTCTTAATCATTTCCAATTTTTACAGATTACGGGCCAAAGTGACCCCACATACTTGTCCATGCCTTCCTTTTTACTAAAAACCTAACCATTAATTTCTTTCTTATCCATTCTAGCATGTTTATTATACCTTTATCCCTTGCCTCGGGATGTAATTATTCCATGACTCATTCATGTTGTTCACTACTACATCACACTTACGATGGTGGGAAAAATGAGACTGGCCCAAAATTTTGGCCCAATGACCATTAACCACTTAAACACACCTGCAGATGACTTTGTGCACCTCCTTGTCATTTGCTTCAAATGAGAACATGTCTACGAAAGTAGTATGCACCAAGCCCGATCATGTTTGATGATAAAGCATATACTTTGTAACAATCTTATTCATTTATTAATAAAAAGTATTAATTTATTAAATGCTTTTAATTATCTACGTGATCTTTGTTTTTATAATATGTGATAAACCCATAGTTTTAAGCGATGCTTTTAGAATAATGATGATGATCATTCTAATGAGATCTAAATTCTTAAAGCTTAAAACTAAAATAGTTCCCAATCATTGGATTACTAAATTGGGGATTAGTGAATCCGGATAGATTGGTACATCGTTCTTTGCTTCATTGGATGAAGATGATTGATCTCACGATCATTTGTGTGGAGACACTAAAGCAAGTATGTAGGTGCTTATTAGAGAATAAGTACCTGTTGAGCGTGGCTCGCTAAGGAATACCTAATGGAGTTTTATTTGCCTTCGTCGATAGGATTCTGTAGTGATAGTAATACTGAAGTAATCCTTAGACTTGAGATCATCATAGTATCTTGTGTATGATGAGTTATACTTTGACTTATTCCTTAAGACCCTTAGGGTATATCAAAGGGTATGCTTGGGTATAATAAGTTGTACGTGGAGATAATGTATGATCGATAAAGAATCTACCACTTCTAATAAAAAGAAGAAATGTCCTATGTGATTTGATAAATGACAACCCAGTGAGTCCTTGGCGGCGGAGAATGAAATTAGAAAGGAGTTTCTAATTTGCATTATTTAGTTGTGTGCGTTTAAGAGTCGAAATACATATAATTAAATAAAATAAGACTTGATAGTAATTCCATGTCTTATATTTAATTGGGACATTGTATGGTGGAAGGATTGAATTATCGAGTAACTATTTACTCAAAGGTTCTTTAATGATTAATGTTGAAATCTATATTATCTGGAAAGTCGTTGATCATGCAGGAGAAAATCTTATCCTATTGTAGAATAAATATTATTTATTTAAATAAATTAATTGTTTAATTTATTTATTTAAATAAGATTAGAATTATTCAATTGATTTATTCACAACCTAGGTTTAATATGGAGAACCTAAAGGGTCACACCGTAAAAGGAAGAATAATTATTTAAGAAGTTAATGGCATAATCGTAATAATATGTTAAGTATATTTAATTTAATCTATGGTGATAGAATAAATTAAATAGCTTAATATTATTTATTTAATATTTTAGAAATATTAAATATAAATTAATAAGAGAGTCTTATTAATATTATTACAATTATTATTATTTTAATTTCTAAAAGAGTTTAGGAATTAATTTAATATAAGTATTCTCATTTATTCCTAATTAGATTAGGAAGAAAAATTAGTTAAAGGAGTTTAATTAATTATCCTAATAAGATTAGGGAGCTTAATTAATTAAAAGAATTTAATTAATTAAATAAATTCAATTCCTTAATTGTTAAGGTGAGTTGCTTTGTCTATAAATAAGAGAGTCTTATATATGGGTGAGGTGGTTGTTGACTTTTTCAACATCGACATAATTCCAATTGTTGGGAGAGTACACCTTTTCTATAGAGATAGAAAAACTAGGGTTTAGCCAACCACCCTTTTCTTGAATTCTTATTATTCCTTGGTGGATCACCCAGAGAGGCCAAACATATGGGTGTTAACGTTGATCGAAGGAAGGAACCAAACCCGTGGATTGATGAGATCATGCGAGAAGTAGGAGGTGAACTGCGTGCACGAAAGCTTCGTTTCTACAAGGGTATGATTTCATAATTTCTTATTCTTCGTTTAATTAATAATTGTGCGTAAAAAGGGTGATCACAGGGTTTATGGTTTGTATAATTTTAAACTCGATTTTATCTACGCTTAAGCTTATTTTTTGCAATTTGATTATATTAATGAATATTCTGAACTAATGGTGGTATCGAGCCAAACCTTTATGCAAATTATTAATTGTTTTAATTTAATATGTATATTGATATGTGTTTAGAACAATTTAATTGGGCACAATTTTATTGTATAAAATTTAAAAAAAAAAAAAAAAAAGTTAAAGAGATCGTATTACGGGGAGTTTTTTAGCGGAAAAGGAATGCATGGGTATAATATATATATATTATATTAAAAGCAAATGCGATTTATATATATATATATATATATATATTCGGTTATTTTATTATTTTATAATATATATATAAATCTGCTAACTTTTTTTTTTTTTTTTTTAAAAAAAAAAAAAAAAAACCGTGGCCTTTTGAATTGTACCGCCAGTGACCACGTTGTTATTAGAAAATCCATGTAATCCTGTAATCCCTGTCCTTCCAAATCCTGCTGATTCACTTAAAAAAAAAAAAATAACCTCCCATGAACCCTTATCTTAATTCACGTGAAATCAACAATCATATATATATATATATATATATATATATATATATATATATACACCTGATAAAAGCATTCCAAGAATGCGTGAACAAACAAAGTTGAACAAATTGAACAAACAAGTTTGATAATAATAATATATAATATTACGTTAGCAGAAGGAAAAGATACGTGAGATCACGATTTTTTTTTTTAAGTGAATCAGCAGGATTTGGAAGGACAAGGATTACAGGATTACAAGGATTTTCTAATAACAACGTGGTCATTAATGACTCTGAATTCAAAATTAGAGATTAAAATAAAGGAGTTTATTTTGATTGAAAAAATTAGATTTTATCTTAACTAAATTTGCCCGATTAAATGATATCAATATATATATTAAATGTTTATTGTTACATAAGATGAATATTATTTATTGATGCGTATGGTGATGTGTATGATAATAAATGGGATTGATTATGGACTATTGACGATGCGATTGGATTTTATTTTTGTTGGATCGTGAATGTATGGGTTTTTTTATTAAATGGGGATTGCGTACCTCGTCTTCTCTAATTTTTAGAATGTAAATTCTATCTCCTCCTATGTCTTCCCATTGCTGATCAAGGTTTATTTATTTTAAATAGTTTTGTAATAGAAATAGTTAAATTAATTTTGAAAAAATTAGAGATCAAGGAGTAAGGAGCTTGAAGACCCATTTGTAATGAAGCTTAGGGTTTAAATGTAATATTTATATTTAAATATTATTTCTTGCACCCCTAAGGTTTGACCTTTTGTTCACTTGGTGGCTCTGAGTGAACGAAACTAGAATAAAGTCCATAATCAATCGGGGTAGAATATAGTATTCTATATGTGCATGTACTTATATTATATATATTATATATTATGCAAACATGCTTGGCATGTTTATTAATATAACGCATATTTTATATATATATATATGTATATGCAGCTAAACAAGATGAGACAATTAATATGAAACCCAATTTTTTATATTAAGTCTAAGCGTTCAAAGATATTTGGAATATCGAGCGTCGCATTTACAACATGATAAAATTAATAGAGTATTAAATATTTAATATGAGTTTGTTGTGTCACCATAAAGGCAAGTATTAAGTATTTAAGATGTTAATTTATCATATTTGATGCTTATAAAGAAAATTGAACAATATTGTTTTGTTGTGTCACCACAAGGATGATATTTTCTTTTTTTGAATATATGGAGTGCTAGGTGGGACTTAACTTGGATAATTTTGATTAGGATGTGCCACCACTTGATCAAAATAATCTAAGAGGCAAAATCTGAGGAGTTGCATAGTTGATGTAATTGACAAAAAGTTGTCTACTTATTTATTTATATATAGTTTGTTGTGTCACTTACGAGGGTATATACATTTGAAATGGGATCCTTATTCTCACTAACAAATCTTTAATTAGATTTTTGCGAACTATATAAGTGAGGGTAATATAGTTTGAAGAAAATAGTGGGAGATACCAATTTAAAACAAGACCTAATTTATTTTGGTAATTAATAAAAGAATGTATGTTAAAATGTTGTTAATTACAAATTCATTTACGAAATTTTACAATGTCTAAATTACTATCAACTGCGTAGCATATTAGATGCTAAATTAACCAAACCAAATTAAGCGGATTGGTTAAGGAATTTGAGAATAGTTCTCAATGCATTTGAAAAACTATCTTATGTCCTTAATCGCTTTATCCTACCGCAATGGTTGCAGCATGATGTCTCTGAGAGGAAGAGATTGCTACTTTTAGAAAGTGGCGAGATGATGCCTGATTAGCTCGATGCATCATGCTCGCATCCATGAAACTATGGATGCTCTCTACTATATTCTACTTGCACATCAAGTAGTTGATGGTGAGAAAAGTGGGACTAATAGATGTCGGATATCTAAAGAGCTCTTCCGATCTAGAATGGCGATGGCACTTATAAGTCTGAGACAAAAGTCCTAAACATTATCAATTTGATTGATCGATTAGAATGACGAGGTTTTGTCATGGATGGAGAGTTAATTGAGATTTGATCTTGCACTCACTCCCAGACTCCTTTCCGCAATTATTGTGAATTTTCATATGAACAAGCTAGATATCGACTTTCTTTGATTTGCTTAACATGTTGAAAAATGTTGAGAGTCACTTTCGACCAAGAAAGACCGTGTCTTCTTGGTAGAGGGCCAAAGGATCTTCTCGAAAGAAGAAACGATTCAAGAAAGGTAAAAAAAGAAAGGCGTAAACAAAGGATAATAGAAACAAAAGCGATATGGATAAGCAAAGGAGTTTGCTTCCACTACAATAAGCTGGACACTTTGGAAAGAAAGCTGCGAAAGCATCTTGCAGAGGCTAACCAAAGAAGCTTAGTGAAGTTTGATTCAATCTGATTTTGTTCGTGATTTAAATAAATTTTTCTTTAAGTCGAGGTTCTACTTGGGTATTGGATACCGACTTTGGTTATCATAAATATAGATTTATGAAGGGACCAACAGAGTAAAAGCTAAACAAATATAAGTAATCATATATGCGGAAATGTAACAAGG